>CM035123.1:26599846-26979291 GCA_020205555.1 Panax stipuleanatus
GAGTGAGTGCGTTTTACGCTCCATCTCAGCCCACCACATGAATCATTATTCTTTTTCTTTTTTGTCTTGTTTTTTTTTCAGGCTTGCAAACTTTGCCTAAATCATTTCCCCTTTCTTAAATAATACCTCATATTAACTTGAAGTTATGATCAAACAAATGATAGAGTTCCATAATTTATCCCCTAAACATTCAATCAAATAAATTCCTTCAAAGTTTAAAGTAGGTTGACCAAATGGACATGTGCTCAATAATGAAGGGTCTCAAATAAAGTAATAATCAACATAGAAAACCAAATTCAGATTACCCGATGTCTATCAGTCTTCCAAGAAGTTATTCAAAGGAAATCAAAATTTTATCATTGGTCAAATTAAAATCCAAATTAACTTATTGCTCAAGTGACTCATCTTAAAACTACCCCATTTTCGTTGAAAACACGATTGCATTTAGCATGTGCAACAAGCCTTTAAACCCCAAAGTTAACCTAAGTGGACGAGTTTTGTCTCGTGAGGGTTTGCAGTGAATAAAATTAAAACAAAACAAGAATAAACTACAACAAATACCCTAAATCCTTCCCCCCACACTTAAAACTTACATTGTCCCCAATGTAAAGTAAAATGCAAAGAAAAGTAAAGAGATACTCCCCTATGGGTTGCCTCCCATGCAACACCTTTGTTTTATGGCCTTTGGCTCAACCAAATTCCCTTCTTTCAAAATACATCAAATGCAATCTGGGTCGATTGCAGTATGGGTTTTGCCTTCTTCATCATCAAATAGCGAAGAGCATATGGGCATGTAACAATCGTCTTCTCTGGATCTCCCGGATCGATTGGAAACTGGACATAACCTAACTTCGGAGCATCACTCAAAGTTGCAATAGTTCCTTGCAAAGACTTCCTGTGCTAAAGAGTCGGTCACATCAATAGAATAAACAAAAGTATAATCAGTAGGATTTTGCATGGAATCATAAATAGGTGGAAAGTGTACCACTATGAACATCTATTTTAGTCTTGGATGTTTTCAAAAATGGTATTCCTAACAAAATAGGTGGTTTTTGGTCACTGTTCTCAAGCACATAAAAATCAATAGTGAAATTCAAATCCTTGACTTGCACAAGAACATCCTCAACTACACCTCTAGGATAAACATTAGATCTATCAGCCAACTGGATCACAGTACCCGTTTTATTCAAGGGTTCAAGTTTCAACGAAGCATAAATGGAATATAGCATGACATTGATAGAAGCTCCTAAGTCTAACATGGTATTTTCAAATCTAGTGCTACCTATCGTGCAAGGAATGGTGAACATACCCGAATCTTGGCACTTAAGTAGGGAGTTTTCTTTGAATAACTGCCGAGACATTCTCCTCTACTTTTACCTTTTCATATCTTTTCAGTTCATGTTTCCTCGTGTGTGCATAGTTATTTTAAAAATTTAGCATATCGAGGTACTTGTTTAATAACATCTAACAATGGAATATTTACCTCACATTTACGGAAAGTTTCATACAAATCTGAGTTTTTCTCATTTTTTGTTTTATGTTAAAGCATGAGGAAAAGGGGGTACCGGTTTATAATCAGATAGAGGAGGAAATTTACGCTATCACCTACAACACCACTGTCATTGTCCGTGTCTGCTTTCCTTGCTCTTGCGATGTAGGTGCCATCTTTTCTGGATTTTCTACCTCTTTTCCACTTTTTAAAGTGATGGCACTTACATTCTCTTTTGGATTCACCACCGTTTGAGAGGGTAACTTTCCCGAACCTTGCGCCTCTAAGCGACTGATTGCGGTTGCCAGTTGTCCCATTTGAGTGCTCAAATTTTGATAACTTGCCCTCGTTTCCTGTTGAAATTGCAAAGACATAGTGGCAAAAGATTTAAAAATATCTTCTAAAGACATAGTAGAGTTAGAAGATTGACACTGTTGCTGTCTATTAGAATAAGGCTGTTTATGTTGCTGGTAACTTGGGAAAGTTTGATTAGCGGGTTGATTTGGTTGTAGATTCCCATACCTCGAATTAGGATGATCCCTCCATCCAAGATTATACGTGTTCGAATATGGATCATAATTCCTTTGCGGTTGTCCAGGAAATCCACTTGTATTTACTTGTTCAACGTACTTCTCTTGAAGGGTTGGGCACATATCTGTCGGATGTCCTACTACCGCGCAAATTTCGCAATCTCTTGCTGGTTGTGCATTACCTACAGCCATTTGACGAACAAGAGAAGTTAAACTCACAAGTTGTTGTTCAATTGAAGAAACTTTTACCTCATTAGCATTCCTAGATGAAACATCAAGTTGATTGCCAAATTGTTGGGAATTAGCCGCCATGTTTGCGATTAAACTCCTTGCAGCCTCAGTAGTTTTATCCACCAAAGCTCCTCCACTAGCAGTATCGATCATGCTCCTGTCGGTTGATAGAAGACCTTCATAGTAATATTGGATGAGAAGCTGATCATTAATTTGATGATGAGGGCAGTTGGCACAATCTCTTGAAACGTTCCCAATTCTCGTGTATGGTTTCTCCATTGTTTTGCCTCATACCACAAATTGACTTCCGAATGTTGGCTGCTCTTGAAACGGGAAAATATTTCTCTAAAAATAATATCTTCATCTCTTCCCATGTGGTGATACTTCCGGAGGGTAGATAGTAAAACCAATCCTTAGCCAAATCTTTCAGAGAAAATGGAAAGGCTCTCAATTTGATTTGTTCTTCCGTTACTCCGGTAGGCTTCATACTTGTACAAATCACATGAAATTCCTTCAAATGTTTGTGGGGGTCTTCACCTGCCAAACCATGAAAAGTAGGTAGAGGATGTATTAGTCCAGATTTCAATTCAAAGTGAGTATTAGTATCAAGATTGGGGAAGGTTATGCATAAGGGTTGTTGATTCAAATCAGGAGCTGCAAGCTCTTTCAGAGTTCGATTTGCTGCCATGAATTTCTTTTCTTCACAATTTCTTTGAGGTTCCTTCCTTAATCTACGTATAGTTCTCTCTATTTCTGAATCATACTTTAAATCACCTTGATTAGTAGATCGAGTTTCTGGCATAAACAATCAAGGAAATTCAAATTATCTACGAAAAACTACTTTTTTTTTAAAATTGCCAAAACGAAATAAGGATCACAAAAGCACAAAAATAAACTAGAATCACTCTCTGACAACGGCGCCAAAATTTGGTGTGCTGTCGCAGGCAACCAAAAATAAAACCTTACTGCAAATAATATTTATGTAGTAGTGCAAGTAAGAGTCGATCCCACAGAGAATGATTAATATATTTTTATACTTTGTATACCAAAAAGGGGGTTTTAAATGTTTGTTGAATAAAGTAAACTAATATGCTAATAACGTAAAATAAACTAACGAAATAAATCGGAGGAAAAAGCCTTGGATTAATTCAACTTCCACTTTCAGAAACATACACTGATCATTGACTTGAGCATAAACAATTAGTATTTTGAATATTCACCATTGGAATTACTTCTGTGTCTTTCCTTAATTGTAATTAGATAGAAACAAACGATCTAATAACCCCAACTGCCAAACAACTTTAGACAAGCGCTGAAAGTTTAATCTAGTAGCAGCTTTAAGAAATAGAAAGACCGATAAAGCTAAACAACACAAGCACAAACGGTTGCATTTAATTTAGTTAAATATTCTTCCTAAGATATAATAATCTTCTGATCTGCAGCTCAAATATTAACCTTAGTTGCTTTACAAATTAGAGTGACCAAACAATTACGGATTTGTTATCTAATTTAGTAGTAGATTTCAATGAATAATAAACTAGTTTGCAACCTAGCAATTAAATGATTCAATCATGGAATTTGAGCACAGAAGAATAATCAATATTTAAAATAATAATTGACAATTAAAACCAATTAGATCTCACAGTGTAATAATTCTGAGGCTTCCGTCTCCTTAAACCAAGAATAGAAGTTTAGCCACACATGGCCATGAAAAACACCAAAGAATAATAGAGAGAAAAGTTTGTATACAAGTCCCTAAGCTCTCCTCTATTTATAGGCATAATACATTAATTATTTTCCATGTAAGTTTCAACCTTCTAGTGGCAATCAACTTCCTTCAGAGAGATCTTTTAGATTGATTTTCTTTTTCTTCATTGGATTTTACTTGCACACCAAGATTGTTCCACCTCCTTCATCCTTATAGGATTCTTGTTTCTTTCCTTCCATGAATAGGAGCATTAAATATTGCTTGATCACCAAGATATTGACTTTATTGTAATAAAATATTAAATCCTACAAAATAAAATAAAACATATTAATTAAATAAACTAATATAATTAAAAAGGAAAACATTTAATTGCACCTTAAATATAAGAATAATGAGTGTATTTAGGCACAAAATAAATACAAAAGATTAAGCATTAAGGAATAAAAACATAACATATTTTATTCTCATCACTCTTTCTCATAGACCGACATATTCTGACTTTTTGATCCCAATGCCTTGCTGAAAAATGCCACAGGTTTCCCTTCTTGAATAAGGACAGCTCCTATTCCTGAGTTAGATGCATCAGTCTCCACGGTGAATTCCTTATTAAAATCAGGTAGTGTTAGGACTGGGGTTTCTGTCATGGCCCTCTTCAATGTTTCTAATGTAGTAGTTGCTTCTTCATTCTAGTTGAACCCATCTTTTTTTAAGAGCTTGGTTAATGGTTTAGCAATGTGACCGTAACCTTTTACAAATTTTTTGTAGTAACCTGTGAGTCCAAGGAATCCTCTTAGGCCTTTAACTGTTGGTTGTAGGAATGGGCCATGTAAGCATGTTCTCAACTTGGCTAGGATCCACCGCTACTCCTTCATTGGATATGATGTGCCCCAAGTAAGTCACTTTGGTTGAAGGAAACTCACAATTGCTCATTTTAGCATAGAGCTGCTGCTTCCTCACATGATTCAAAGTCGCGGTAGCAGCCTATGTTTCGGAAGGTCGACTCGGTATCGAGCAAAACGCATTGTTAGCTAGTTAGAAGCTTCAAAAACATTTAAAAAGTATGAAAAAGTTCTAAATAATAAAAGCAAGAAGAGGAATCAATTAAGTTAAAAAAAGATATTATCTAGTGTATGTAACATTGTCCAATATATAAAACACGTCTCGAATATATGTTAATCAGTCTTATATTTGAATAAAGTTGATATTGATATCAATCTTATATTTGATATTAATGTTGTCTTAGCTCAAATGCTTGAGCACACATAATCTGCATAATTTGAGTACTCTAAGTACATTTTTGAAGTGCATTTTTTTTCAAATTGTACTTAACTAAGAACTATACACGTACAATTTAATAATAATTTAAGTATAATTTAACTTAATTAATTAAATGTTAAATACATTTTTTAATATTTTTTGAAGGCATACTTAACTAGTTAGTATATAGGTATAATTTATAGAGAAAAGTTTGTTCTCTTTTGTCGTCTCCCTTTCTAGGTTTTATCATATTTGATTTTTTTGTGGCGTTTCTCCCCTTTACGCCGTGATTTCTCCTTTATTTGGTTCGAAACCGATACGTTATGCCGAGATTTCTACTTTATTTGGTCCGAAACCGCTACATTATGCCGAGTTGTCGAAATTTCACCAAAAATTACCTTTTACATTAATACTTCCTAATTTTGCGATTCATGTCAAGGTTACGGTTCGGAATCGACCGATACCTAACCGATCGGCCGATACCTTGAACCATGCTTCCTCATGATCACAAAAATTTGTTGATGTTCTAAATATTCATTCATGCTTTTTAGAGTACACTAAGATGTCATCAAAGAATACTGTTAGATTTATAAAATGAGCCCAAAGTCTAGTATATAAAAACATCAACCTCTCTAACTCAAAATCAATTGATTATGAGAAGAGTTGGCCCAAGTCATTATATATTAGACATTTTTTCAAGGTATTCAATGTGGGACAATATATATTTATATATTTAAACACTCCCCCTCACGTGTAACCTGGTGTATTTAGGGTTGCACGTGGACCCATTTGTTATCAAGTCGTCGCCTAGATGTCACCTAGGCGACGCTTATGCGTCCAGTCGGTACATGAGTCGAAGGCATTTGGGCGACTTGGCGGGAGGGGAGCAAGGCGAGTCAGTTTGTGAGACCGGTCAGTCATATTTCTTGAAAAAGCTGAGAATAGGTTACCCGTTAGCTGACATGTAGTAATTGCTCATTCAGTTCTTTGTCTGCTACATGATTTATATCATTTCCTCTGGCAATAGAGGGTTTTTGTTTTTCTTGGCAAATATTTTAAGAAGTGCTGACAACATATTTGTACATTATATTTTCGAGATATTTATATATTCAGTTTTCAATTGTATTACTATATTTGCAATTTAATGCATATAATATGTTTTCTGTTTGAAATCCATGCCAATCCCACCCAAAACAAGGGGTCGATCTTTGCAAGACGAACTTTATTTACGTATAAAAAATGAATTTATTTGAAAGAAGAGAATTACATAAATGAAGGAAACGGACTATTTAAATGGCGGATTTAGAGAGAAAACAACTGATGGGGACTCTAAGTCAAGAACAAAGAAGAGATTCTTTATAATTATTATTTGGAGTTTTTATTATATTTAATGTAAAAATAGTTAATGTAATTTATATATTTTATTTATTAGTTGGGATTTAGGACATTAATTAGTGATTAAGAATTATTAATAAGGGTATTTTAGTTGTTTAGTACTTTTATTATTCCCCAAGTAATATTAGGGTTTTGTCTCTTTAAATAGTGATGTAATCCCCACAAGTCATTTAG
Source organism: Panax stipuleanatus (assembly GCA_020205555.1). NCBI lineage: Eukaryota > Viridiplantae > Streptophyta > Magnoliopsida > Apiales > Araliaceae > Panax > Panax stipuleanatus. The sequence goes on from CM035123.1 coordinate 26,606,631, forward strand.
ACTACAGACTATTGATATTGAAATTGATTATTTTCTTCATACAGTAGAGGTATCCTGTGACGCCCCCAGAATAGGTCCAATCCAATCAACCCATTCTGGGTCGCCAAATATATGGTACAGAATTCAAATACAACTTTTATATCACACGGTCGTGCAAAATACGACCACACAATTGTGAGTGTCAATACAAATATGTAAAAAATATAAACATTCAGACTAAGTCTTCATTACAATTATTATCACACTATTTTATAAAAATAGTGAGGACTACTACTGCTCTAACTCGGACCATCACTCTGTCCCCCGACTAGTCCCTGCGACATTCTCATTTCCTGAAGAGGACAATAGATGAAAAGGGTGAGCTCAACTAGCCCAGTAAAGAATATTATGACTAAGATAATAAAGAACAATTTATCATTAGTCTTCAACAAATCAGATAAAATATTATGGACCACAAGTTTTAGATCAACAACTGCAGCGGAAATAACAATGCATCAGAAGAATTAAGTAGGAAATAATGTCTACTATCTTCTATGATTTGAAAGTCCATAATCAATATTTTACCCCTGTAATATCAATCAATATATATCTTGAATCAAATATTCATCTTTGCACTACGGGCCAAAGATATTCATCAAGTAATCATTCATTTTTGTACTACAGGCCAAAGATATTCATCAAATAATCATCCATCTTTGCACTACAAACCAAAGATATTCTTTTGTATCACCATTTAAGACTGAAGATGATGAAAAATATTTTAAAGAACGAATCCAGTGAGATAAAAGACAAAAATTAGGGATTTGTAATTTAGTTTATCCAAGTTCAAGAATACTCCATAATAATTAATTGTGGAGCAAAATTCAAGAATGAAGATCAAAACTTGGATCCAATCAAAGATAGGAACCATAATAACTAACTTGGACAAAGATTTTTTTTTAATTTTTCTGTGAATAGTACCTTATTCGTGAATAGTGCCGTATACGTGAATAGTAACTCCAATATGAAAAGGTAAAAATTTCACAATAAAATTCATACTAATATTTCGGTGTCATGATATTGAAAGAAATAAAATCATTTTTGAAAAAAAATAACATCCCTTACCTCAAAAGAACAGTATTTCTGACTGGAATATCGGATATAATACTGAAGGAAACTTGCACTGAATAGCAACACTCAAAGTATCGAAATACTAACAAAAATACGCTCGATATTATAGAGAAAGAAACTTATGATTCTAGTGTGATTTTCAAATTCTAATTCAGCACCCTATTTATAGGAAAATGCTTAGAATCCCAAAGCAGAAAATTTAATAAAATATTATATTATTAAAAATCTTCCGCACACCTCCTTGACCAATTCATCAGCCCACACAAGTGGGGCCCACCATAAAAAAAACGTTTTTATTAAAAAAATATTTATAACCAAAAAAATTAATTATTCCGGAACTTCAGTAATTCATAATAAATAGCCCTTTTATCAGAAAAATTCGAATCCTATGTCCATTTCATAGAAAATTTAAATCTCTACAACTTTGTAGAAGAAAGTTTTTTCAAATTCCAAACATAAATTGTCTGAAATTCACATACGGATGATTTTTCACACCTCCAATCTAACAAAATACTGATAAAACACATCAGCACTAATTCCTTCTTTTATATCCACAAAAATAAATATTTTCGTATCATATAAATCAATAATTAATTATTCACAAATAATATTACAGAACTACAATATTGACAACAAGGTCGTTCTCAGGAAAGAGGGGGCCTTCCGATAAGGATTTCTCCTTACTGGCGCGCAATTAAATAACCCCTCCTAGACAGAACTTCCTTAGACATTGCCAATAATGTTATCTAATAATATTATTCAAATAGTATGAATTATTGATCTGATAATGGAAAATACTGTTTAGTGACAATTATTGAATTAACAATAATATAAAAATAATGTGCAATACCGTGTGCTATTGTGCAACAACGCGTATTACTTTACTTTACCCATCGGGTATTCCAACAGTGTTAACGGTAACAACTACGCCGTTATTTATAAAAAAATTTATTCTTGTCGTTTTCTTCATCCGACAATTTTTCGTTATGGGGTCCACAATTGGCTGCGTCGTCGTACGAATATTCCCCAACAGCAAGAATATTCCACAACCAAACGAATATTCCCCGACAACAATAAATATTTTATAACCACTTGCTTATTTAAAATATTTGCGCATTTTACCCATAACATTCCACATTATCAAATTAACCCCCGACTATTTCAAAATAATATATAGTGGAAATTCAATTTTTTTATTCATAAAAGTTGGAGTCTTACATATCCTACCGTAGAGGAATTTTTTTCATCTTGGTATTGATGTGGAGTTAATACACTTGAGAGATACTAGTGGTTTAAACGTGGAGTTTAAATACTAGTTTATTTTCCATTAATTCTTCACCCTAATCTGTCTTGCATCATTTTTGGTATAAAAGCTTAAGGTTTCTCTATTAATTTTTTAGTTTTTGGGGAATCTTGGGTATTAAAAAAAAGAGAAGGAAAAAAAAGAGTTAGTGTTCATTGGAGCTATTGTTCATCGCCGGAGTTACTATTCATCGGAGTTATTGTTTATCGGGGTTGTTTGCTGAACAAGAAAAAAAGAGAGGAAAAAAAACTTCCTTGCTGCTACTCTGCTTTGCTGCTCCTCTTAACCCTAATAGTTAACTTTATAAATATATTTCCAAAATTGCAGTTTACATCCTATGGTTTTCTTATCTTTTAAATTTTAGCCTTGTAGTTTATACACTTTTCACTTATACCCTTTCATCCTTTCTAAATCAGCCCTTACACTTTCTGAATTCATACTTTAGCTCATGTTTTTTATTGTCTTTTTAGTTAGGCCCTTAAGTTATCAAAAAAAAGTTTTTATTTTATTTATTTATTTATTTTATAATCCATTGTCCCGAACACCCAATGTCTCAAGCCACTAAAGAATTGATTGCCGAAGCGAAAGAGTATATTTGATTTCTTGACAATGAAAGTGATCGAATTTACTACGTTATTAACGCATGTGGTCATAGATATTTGAAACACAAGCAGGAAGAGATTAGATGAGATATGGTTGATGCATAAGATTACCTTGAAAAATTGCAACGTCGATATCAAGATGAACAAAGAAAAGCTGAAACAAGGAGACGTCAACAAGTTAAAGCAAGAGAACTTCAAAAGGTTACATGAAGTGATTTCTATATGTTCTTCTTTAAAAGATCACATCTCTTTATTAAAAGATATATCTTCTATAAAATAAAGTCTTATTGACTTGCGTACACATCAAGCAGAACAAGAGAAAGAAAAAGAGGATGTTCCAAATTTTGGGGCTACAGACAATTGTGATGTGTCCATGGAAATTCTTGAAGTTCCAAAAGTTGAACCATAAATTATGTATGAGGAGCAAATTGAGAAAATCTCTAACGTTGCTTTGGAGTTGTTCGTTACTGAAGAAAGGACGATTCGAGAAGTTGATCTAATCCAAGTTGACATTGATTTTGTGGTTCCAGAAAGCTTCTTCTTAGCACCTTGGAGTACAAAACCAAGACTCATCAATTTTCTTTCAAATTTTTTTTGACCCATTCCGCGTGATGATGTTGTCAAAGGTGTTTCAAGATGTTCTTCGGTTGCAGAGGAGTGCATTACTTATTCCTCATATTATAGAACTCGAGGTCGAGTTTTCTCCAACAAGAGGAGAATGACGGGAGTCCCAAGTCAAGAACAAAGAAGATATTCTTTATATTTATTATTTGGAGTTTTTATTATGTTTAATGTAAAAGTAGTTGATGTAATTTATGTATTTTATTTATTAGTGGGGATTTAGGACATTAATTAGTGATTAGGAATTATTAATAAGGGTATTTTAGTCATTTAGTGCTTTTATTATTTCCCAAGTAATATTAGGGTTTTGTGTCTCTTTAAATAGTGATGTAATCCCCACAAGTCATTTAAACTGCAGACTATTGATATTGAAATTAATTATTTTATTCATACCGTAGAGGTATCCTACCGTAGAGGTATTTTTTTCATCTTGGTGTTGATACGTGGAGTTGATACACTTGAGAGATCCTAGTGGTTTAAACGTGGAGTTTAAATCTTAGTTTATTGTCAATTAATTCTTCACCCTAAATTTGTCCTGCATTAACAGTCCTGCAATCCCAACGTACATAAGAGACCAGATCTACATTAGTAAACACAACACCACGCATTCCAGTAACCCACCATCATATTCATCAATCTTCAGTAGTAAACCCAACAGGACCAGATCTACATCAATCTTCAACAGCTAGCAGAGGGAAAAAAGAAAACAAAGATGAAGAAGGGGAGCTGCAGACTACCACCATCATCATCTCATTATCTCTCCAAATCTGCACAAATCCCAAATCTGCAAAAATTCAAATACATGAATTATGTGCAGATTACCAAGTACAGCAACCCAAATAGTTTGTTTTTCTTCTCCTCCCTTCTTTTTTTCCTTTAGTTTTCGAATGATGCTATGCTGGTAGTGCACGAGGTCGACTGTTTATGGTTGGATCTTGGAGTAATGAAGATGGGTTTAGGTCGACCATGGCCCCAACATCACGCATACGACAGTAGCAGAATTGCAGATATTGAACTTCCATTTTAGGCCTTAAAATTGTAGATCTTTACTCTTTTAGGGCTTGATGGTGGTGGAATGGTAGTGTGAATTGGTGGTGGTGAAGGGAGAGACTGCAACATTTGGGTTGGTGGTGTTGAAGTCTTGGAGAAATTGGATTTGATGGATTTTCTTTTTTTAACTATATTATTTGTTGGGAGTTGCATATTTAAATTTAATGTTGGAATAAATAAATGTGCATGCATTATCAAAAGTTGTAAAGTTCTTATTAGATCATATGTACAAGAACTTAGATTAAAGATCAAAAATGTTAAGTTGATCTGAGCTGAACGATTATCATTCTGTAAAAGAATTTGAAGTAGAAAGATCAAGCTTGTTAGGGTGATCTTATGAGTTGTAATAGATAGGCTTGAACAGATTCGTAGTCTGACGAGTCAACCAAGAGATTGCGAAAGTCAAGGCAGAATCGTAATCTGTCAAGAAGGCCACTCTCGAAATCGTAGAGACAGTCTGTCGAGTGCCTGCCAAGCCAAGTCAAGAATCACAGGCTTCACTCGAAATCGTGGAGTCTTCAAGTCGTCGGAAATGAAGATCGTAGTCAGTCAAGCGCTTTCAAAGCTAAGCAATCCTGAATGAATCGCTTACAAGCACTCACCAACACACAACAATCGTAGTGATAAGACAACGATCGCAGTGCTCTTCAGTTAGCATCAGAATTGTCAAAATTCGCCAATCTGATGAAAGAGGATGTCTAACAGTAAAGACTGACATATGAACGTTGATATTTGAGAATCCCAAGGTTCTCACCAACTTCCTTGGTCTAAATCGAAGAAACAAAAGGAAAATGGAAAGTGACTTCCAACTGGTCTGCTAAAAGTGACTTCCAACTGGTCTGCTAAAAGTGACTTTTCAGATGTGTTACGTGAGAAAGCAGTCTGCAGTGTCAGGCAAGTCAGAAAGGAGTGTACCATAATCTCAGAACGTCAACATCAAGATCTCAGAATATCTGAAGCATTAAATGCTCCAGATAAAGCATGTCAACGAGAAGATTTCAAAGGCTTCTATATAAGTCAAACAGATTGAAGATTTCAAAGCAAGCAAGAACGCACAAATCATAAGAACATCTGTCAAAGCCACACTCTACGAATCAAAAGAAATATCTTGCTTCGCTACTCAGTTCTTCAGAACTTATGCTTAAGGCAACTGAGTAGCACAACAACGAACAAACTCTCATCACAGAGCAACCAAGTCTGTTGGGCTTGAAGAGTTCTCAGTGAACTAGTATTCCAAGTCTGCTGGGCTTAAAGAGTTCTTAGTGAACTAGAGTTTCAAGGCTGCTAGTCTTGAAGGAATCTTAGTTATTCAAAGCTGTACCTATATCCTTAGTGGATTGCCTACTCGTGGAGTAGAAGAGTGGATTAGGAGTCTTGAGTACTCTAAATTACTTAAAACAACTGTGTCATTTACATTCTGTCATTTACTAACTGCCATATCTGTTATAACTGCTATTTGAACTATAACTTTGGTTTTATCTTAAGGGGGATAATAAAATGATATATTCCGCTGTGGTTAATTAATTATTTAATTAACAGATCTGTAAAGTTACTCTTTGAAAAGAAAATGTTTTAAAATATCTATTTAATCCCCCCTTCTAAATAATTGTTGTGCCTCCGGGAACGAACAATTGGTATCAGAGCAGGTTCTCTCAACTAAAGCCTACAAAGCTTGAGTAGATCAATGACACACATCATAAGCGAATCTAAGCTTGGTGGAGGCAGCAAACCACCAATGTACAACAAGGATAAATTTTCCAACTGGAAAGTTCGAATGCAAGCTTACATGGATTCAATAGATAATGATCTATTTGAAACTATACTTAATGGGCCCTACATACCTACAAAGCTTGCACCAACTCCTGAAGATCCAAACCGAACACAAATCAAGATAAAGTCAAAATGGACCGACAATGAAAGGAAAGCTGTCCAACTGGACAAGAAGGCCAAAAACATTTTGTTCCAGTCCTTAGAAGATGATCTGTTTGAAAATGTGGTCAACTGCAAAACAACAAAGAAAGTCTGGGAAGCATTACTTATCATGCATGAAGGAACTGAAGAAGTAAGAGAGAACAAGCAGTCTCTACTTACTCAATAGTATGAAATATTCACTCACATACCAGAAGAGAACATTACTTCCACCTATGAAAGATTTAATGTATTGCTCAACTCTCTCCGAGCCTTTGGAAAGATCTATCCAAACAAAGATCTCATCATCAAGTTCATGAGGGCCTTACCAAGCAAGCAAGTGGGATGCAAAAACTACAGCCATTAGAGATTAAAGAACCTTTATGAGATGACTGTGTAACAATTATATGGCAACCTTCTCACCTATGAACTGGAGCTGACTCAACGAGCAGAAACCCTATCAGAAGGAAGGAAGAAGGACAAATGAGTTGCTCTTAAGGCAACAGAAGCCACCTCTAAAGCTCGAGTCGATAATGAATATGACTCTGAAGAAAACGATGATGAAGATATTGCTATGCTTGTCAGAAGACTTAAAAGGTTCATGCGTAAAGGCAGAAGCAACAGGCCTAAGAGATTCAACAATAGTGGCAGTCAGGAGCAGAACAAGGATCTATGCTACAACTGCAAAAAGCCAGATCATTTCATTGCAGAATGCAACAAACCTCTTAGAGAGGAGCTAAAGAGGAAATCAAACCCAAAGAAAGAATTCAAAGGTTACAAGAAGCTGTAGAAGAAAGACAAAGGACTTGTGGCTGGAGGATCATAGAGTGACTCAGACAATGATACAAACTCTGAGTCAGAGAAGATGAAGAATCTCAAATAGCCAACCTATGTTTGATGGCCAAAGAAGTCAAAAACAAGAAAAGCTTTGACCATCATGAAATCAACATTGATGAGACATTTGATTTCAACTATCCTGATGTGGATATTGATGATTTAAGAACTGCATTACATGATATAACTTCTGATCTGCATCAATACATGAAATGGTTCAGAGTTCTGTCAAAAGATTATTCTCTTCTTCAACAAGAGAAAGAGAAAGTCCAAGTAGAACTGAAGACAACTCTACTCAGCACTTCCTCTCTCTCTGATCTTGAAGTTGAAAATAAAAGCTTAAAACAGACCAATGAACTCAATGCACAAAGAGAGTTAAATCTGGCTTCTAAAATTGAGCTAGAAAAGACAATCCTAATGTGGAACATGTATTCTTTATCTATGGACTCCCTGATCTCTAGGCAGAGAATTTCTTCTAACAAATCAGGTATAGGTTTTGGGGATTCTCCCTCAGAATCATGTGTGGAAAAATCATTGGAAATTAACATCAGCAGTGCTTCAAATCTCAATAGAAGCATTACGTTTGTGAAATCCCCACAGAGTGTAGAGCCAATGAATCATTGCTCTTCTGATCAAAGTAATGTCCCTAGACATAACGGATCCCATGCTGGTCTAGGATTCAGAAAAATCAAGAGTAAATCAACTACTACTTTCCAAACTCGAAGGATCGTGGATTCAAATAAAACATGCTCCACGAATCAACAAGGAAAGAATCGTAGAGTTGAGGTTCACTCTACAAAATCTCTGAATCACAAAGCAGTATGGAAAAAGAAGAATCAGCATAAGGAAAAGGCTACCATATGTCCACATACGTCCATATTAAGAAAGAATCCACACAAGCATGCATCATACTAGATGTTTTGTATGTGATAAATATGGTCACAAAGCTGCAGCATGCTATTATAACATGTGAACTATAGACCTAAAGTAAAGCAGATTTGGGTCCCCAAGGGAACTAACAGAGTAGGACCTAAGCAAGTCTGGGTACCAAAATGAAAGCTGAATCTTACTGCAGGAACAAAGCTCCACTATGACAACCTGGTACCTTGATAGTGGATGCTCAAGGCACATGACTAGAAATAAAGCTCTCCTGTCAAACTTCAAAGAGAAGGAGAGTCCTACAGTCATCTTTGGAGATAATGGCTCTGGAAAAACTAGAGGATATGGCTCAGCTGGAAATGATGCGGTGTCTTTCAGCAAAGTAGCCTATGTTGAAGGACTGAAGCATAATCTCTTGAGTATCAGCCAACTGTGTGACGAAGGTCATCAAGTCACCTTCCTTAACAATCAATGTCAAGTCAGAGATCTGAAGACTTCTTCTCTTAAGCTAACTGGAACTAGAGAAGGAAATGTCTATGTTGTCAACCTTGCTGAATTAAGTTCTGATGAGACAATGTGTTTTCTTGCCAAAGCCTCTGAAGAAATAAGCTGGCTGTGGCATAGAAGGCTATCTCATCTAAACTTCAAAAGCATGTCGAAACTAGCCTCCAAAGACCTAGTAGCAGGCTTACCTAAATTCAACTTCATCAAAGAAAGACCATGCAATGCTTGTCAACTAGGAAAGCAGACAAGGAGCTCATTCAAAGGCAAAGCAGTCAACTCTTCTGATAAGCCCCTACAGTTACTTCACATGGATCTTTTTGGGTCTATTCCAACTGTAAGCCTTGGAGGGAAGAGATACACATTGGTGGTAGTAGACGACTACACCAGATTCACAGGGGTATTCTTTCTAAGTTCTAAGAATGAAACTAGCTCCCAACTTATCAAGTTGTTCAAGCTAGTTATGAATGAGAAAGGAGAAAAGATCAAGGCCATTAGAAGTGATCATGGAAGAGAATTCGACTTCTCTGAGATGGATCAGTTCTGTGAAGATAATGGCATCAATCACAACTTTTCAGCTTCAAGAACTCCACAAGCAAAATGGAGTAGCTGAAAGAAAGAATAGAACCCTGATTGAGGCGGGAAGAACACTACTTGCAGCAACTCATTTGCCTGAATACTTCTGGGCAGAAGCTATTAACACTGCTTGCTACACTCAAAACAGGTCTCTTGTTCACTCTACACTCAAGAAGACTCCTTACGAGCTATGGAAAGGAAGAAAGCCAAATGTCAGCTATTTCCATGTCTTTGGTTGTGCTTGTTACATTCTCAACAATGGAAATAATATCCGACTAAGTTTCAACCAAAGTTGGATGAAGGAATCTTTCTTGGGTACGCCACAGATAGCAAAGCCTACGGAGTGTTCAATAAGAAAACTTCAAGTGTTGAAGTCTTTATTCACGTCACCTTTGATGAAACAGATTTAGACAAATCTGTACCATTCAACACTGCGATCGTCGAACCAGACACTACGATCGAAGTGGTCGATCCAGACACCACGATCGCAGGCCCAGAAAATGGAATCGTGGAGTAAGAAGAAGAAATTGTGGAAGGCACTATACCAGACAATGAGCCTCTGCAACAAGAAGCAGAGTTAATCTTGAAGTATTCAGACAAGAGGACACTAGAACAGATGTTCCAAGAGGAAGCAGATGGGCAAGAGATCACACCTAAGACTTGATTATCGGAGATCCAAATGCAAGAATCAAGACAAGATCAGCTACCCAAAATGAATGCTCTTACCTAAGTTTTCTGTCCCAGATGGAACCTAAGAAGATTCAAGCTAGATAGAAGCTATGCAAGAGGAGCTAAATCAATTTGAAAGAAGTAAAGTTTGGATATTAGTTCCTAGACCAAAGAATCACCCAGTCATTGACATCAAATGGGTTTTCAGAAATAAGATGGATGAAGATGGAGTGATCACAAGAAACAAAGCAAGACTGGTGGTTAAATGTTACTCTCAAGAAGAAGACATCGACTATGACAAGACCTTTGCACCTGTTGCCAGACTAGAAGCAATCAAAATATTTCTTGCTTTTGCTGCACAAATGAAGTTCAAAGTCTTACAAATGGATGTCAAAAGTGCATTTCTAAATGGAGAACTTCAAGAAGTCTATGTGGAACAACCTCCAGGTTTTATCAATCCAACTCTCTCTAATTATGTCTACAGATTAAATAAAGCTTTATATGGACTAAAACAAGCACTTAGAGCATGATATGAAACTCTAACAAACTTTCTTATTGAAAAAGGATTCACTAGAGGAAGAGTAGACACCACACTATTCCTTAGGAAACACAAAGATAAAGTTCTGTTGGTACAAATATATGTAGATGACTTTATCTTTGGTTCTACTGATGAAAAATTATGTGAGAGATTTGCCAAGCTTATGCAAAGTAAATTCGAAATGAGCATGATGGGTGAACTGAATTTCTTCCTTGGATTTCAAGTAAAGCAGACTGATGAAGGTATCTTCATTAACCAAGCCAAGTATATCAAAGACTTATTTAAAAAGTATGGCATGGAATCAGCTTCCCCCATGAAAACTCCAATTGCACCAGCAACTAAGCTTGACAAAGATGAGAAAGGTAAATGTATTAATATTACTTAATACAGAGGTATAATAGGCTTTCTCCTTTACTTAACTGCTAGTAGACCAAACATTATGTTTGCTACATGTATATGTGGTAGATTTCAAGCTAACTCTAAGGAATCACATTTAACAGTTGTGAAAAGGATTTTCAGGTATCTCAAAGGCACACCTCACTTGGGACTTTGGTACCCCAAGGAGTCCTCCTTTGAATTAACAGGATATTCAGATGCTGATTTTGCAGGTTGTAAAATTGATAGAAAGAGTACAAGTGGCACATGTCAACTGCTAGGAAACAAGTTTGTGTCCTGGTTCAGTAAGAAGCAAAACTCTGTATCAACCTCTACAACAGAAGCTAAATACATTGCAACTGGCAGTTGTTGTGCTCAAATCCTATGGATGAAAAATCAGCAAGCAGACTATGGTTTTGACTTCAAAACTATTCATGTTCACTGTGATAATACAAGTGCTATAGCAATAACTCATAATCCTGTCATTCATTCTAGGACAAAGCATATAGAAATAAGATATCACTTCATTAGGGATCATGTTCAAAATGGTAATATTTCTTTACGTTATATCCCAACTGAAAATCAACTCGCTGATGTGTTCACAAAACTTTTAGACGAATTCAGATTTAATAAGCTAATAAGAGAGTTAGGAATGCTTAATTTACAAACATAAGTCTATGCTCTAGAAGTTACTAAATCTGCAGATAAAAAGCTATCGTAGAGATAACAGAGTGGGACAACGATCGTGGAGTGAACTCTTCAATCGTAGTCTTCAAAAGGAAGCACTCGCTTAGGGGGAGCCAAGAGCAATTTAGTCTTATCCACATATCCAGAGGATCGTGACTCCATTCAGACCGAGACACGTGCCCCACTCAGCAAAAACTAAAAAGGGAAGTTCAAACACTTTTGAAAATACGTCTTTGTACTTTCACTCATCTGAACTTCAAACACACACACACACACTCTCTCTCTCTCTCTCTCTTATCTGAATTTCAAATGCTCACTCTCCCTCTCGCCAAAACCCTAGGTTGAAAAATCAAGTACACAGTAAATTTTTGATTGTTTCAGGAAAATCACAAAAAGAAATGGCATCTTCAACTGTAGTCTCTGGATATCAGCTTTGCTTCGACGAATTCAAAACTGTCAAGCCACAATTTCACAAAATCCTCTCTTTGCTGAAGAAAGCAGGACTTCAGGAAGCTCTTGGCACTAGTACAAGGATATATCTAAAGTTGGTGAGGGATTTCTACAACAATGGAGTTTACAATAACAACATTCTTACAGCCAAGGTCAAGGATGTACCGATTCGGCTCGAAGTTGTATATATAAACCGGGCTTTAGGGTATAAATTTAAGGGTCTTACGTCTTTGGGCTACATCGACTTTAATGAAGGACTGAAGAAGATGCATCACAAGAAGAACCAAAATGTGAAGGGCTATAAGAAGAAAGAGTTTCCCCAGAAGTATGAATTTCTGGTTGACATTGTTGGGAAATGCATTTGTTGTAAAAACTCTTGTTGATTCTGTCAACGAAGTTCAACTAAAGCTCATGACAGCAATCTATTTTATATCTCAACTAAACTATAGGGCTCTTCTCTCGGAATGGATTGGGAAATGGATTCTCAGTTCCAAGAAGGCAAAAAGCACGAGTAAAATGTTCTTCGGAAGATTCATAAGCATCGTTCTCCAATCAACTCTGGGAGATAAAATTGGAGACAAAGAAGGTGAAGCTATCAATCCAAATAGAAGGATGACCCAACAACTCTTTGAGAACTGGAAGAGAAATCCAGCAGAAAATTTAAAGATGATGCAATCTAAGTCCAGTGAGAGAACTGGAGATGTAAAGAAACCCTTGTTAAAGGGAAATTTGTCTGTTGTGAAGGAAGTCGAAGAAGAAGTAAATCAGGAGTCCTTTGTCCTGGTCAAAAAGAGCAAAGGAAAGAGGAAACTGAAGGAAGTTATTCAGATGGAAGAAGAGCCTCAAGGATCGACTACAGAAATACCCTAAGGGCCTGATCCTGAAGTCTCTGGTCACTCTCTTCAAAGGAAATTCTCCCTAGACGTGGCCTCATCACCAGAACAAATTTCAAAGAAGAAGAAGCAACATAAAGAAAAAGTTGAAGAAAGAATTACTCTCTCTCAAATGCTTCATAAGAAAGGGAGACGCAGTCTACGTTTAAAGAAGTCTTCTCTCACTGCGATCGTGGAGTCCTCAAGCTCACTGGTCGTAGAGTCCAGACTTATCAACAACCCTGAAGAAAATGCTGGGACAGCTACATAGCCTGAGCAGACAATCGTTGCTGAAGATGAACAGATTGCTGAACCTGAGCCTAGAAGAGTGAGGAGAAGGCTAGTCAAAAAGGCTGATCTTGAGCTTAAGGAAACAATGTTAAAGATTAAGGAAGAAGATAGAAGAATGCTGGACCAATCAAGAACTGCTGAACAGAGAACCCAGTCTCCGAACTCTGGTTCTCATAATGAATCCTTGGATCAAACCAGGATCATTGAAACAGTAATCGCTACCCTCAACAGTGCAGTTAGTCCTACTGCATCTGATAAAGTTTATGTCCCTACTGAGGGAGAGCAAGTGAGCAACCAGAAGATGATGAGCAAAGTCATGCTCATATTGAGGGGGAGATATTCGAAATCTTTGAGCCAGCAAGTGCTCCAGCTGAGGGGGAGCAATCAGAAGCTTTTCATGAAGCCCCCTCTGCCCCTCAAGAAATTGAAGAACTTTAAGAAGATCATTAAGACCCCTCTGTATATCATGAAGATTCAGAAATGGTGGAGATTCTTAATGAAGGTGATGAAGAAGATGAAAAGGAAGAAGAAGAAGTAGAGATTATTGCTGAGTTTAGAAGTGAAGAAAGGAGCGTCAACTACAACCGAATGTTCTCCTACCTGCCCATGTTGCCCTTTCATAGAGACCTAATACTCAACACTTGGGATCACATGTTCTGGACATTCAAAGCCTATCCAGCACTATCTGTGCTTGCCCAAGGATTTCCAAGCAATCTCACGTTTGCTCAAAAGCTAATCACAAACAATACTTCTTCAAAAAGTGAGCAAGAGGTACACTTCATTCCCACTTCCTTCAAGTTAAATCACTCTCCTTCATCAAATTTCTATCAGTTTGATGAACTGCCTAAATGGATTGAGGTTATTCTTAACCCACTAAATCTATTTTCAGTTACAGAGTCCCAAAACTCTGTAACTGATGGACCAATGAACCAACTTTTGTCATAGTACCATTTTCAATCAACCCCTTGATCGACTCCACGGTCGTTGAACATCATGACACTACGACCATCGATCAAATCAATTTACCTACCCATATTACAGAGTCATCTAGCCAAAACGTTGAAGCAGGCTCCTCTCCCATACATCAAACCAATGTCCCAATAACTCAATCAGACGTTCCCTCGTCCTCCAGTAACGAATACTTTGATCTAGCCCTTGCCCTCTCAAACATGCCCAATAAGAAAACAAAAACCTCTCATTCTGACATTCATAAAATAATCGACCATCTCTCTTTCCTTCCCACCAAAAATGAGCTATCTGAAGTGTCAGAAAGGGTGGTTAAGGAGATGGATGAAAACCTTGAAGCTCACTCCCTCATTATTCATCAACGATTCAACAACATGATCGAAGCTGCCAACACTCTTCCTGGTAACTTGGGATCTGAGCTCACTAAGAGACTACGGGAGATCATCAAGGAGATGGTAGAAAGCATAAAGGAAAGGGATCAACTTCACTTCCAATCTACGAACAAGCATAAGGAAGCAGTTCTCCTTCTTCAGAAGACTCAGAAGGCTCAGAACAAGATCATTGCTAACCAAATCAATAACATGCGTTCCTCCCTGTCTGAATTTAAAGAGTACTCCTTAACTCAGATAAAGCAGACAGACGATATCTTGGCCATCATACATTAACAAAAGGTAGAAACTGACGCTATAGTCCAAGAGAATCGCAATGACATTGTTCAGTCGCACTCTCAAATGCACGAATTGGTGCAAGGGATGAATCGTCTGTTCGAACATATTTGAACCCTGGATGCTGACATAAAGGGGGAGAATACTGGGGAGAAAGGTAAAGGGAAACATGCAGCACATTCTTCAAGAGCACATTCTTCAAGAAGCAATCCTCGCAATCAGCCTCAAAGAACAGAGCAGCGCCAACTGATAATAATGGCAACCCCCTTTAGGAGCCAAGGTCCAACCTCTTTTAGTTCACAAAGAGTATCTCACACTGGCCTAAACATGCCCATTGGAGATCCTGCCTTCATGAATAGACATGATCAGAATGAAAATCTTAGTCAAAGTTAGCTAGAAGAAATTGCAAGGCGAGATGAAGCCAACAGGAAAAGGAGAGCTGAAGAATAGGCTAATCCTCCCAGGTACAAGAGGTCAAGGAGATAGAAGATAAGTTTCTATTTCTTTTTATTGATGTAACAATTATGAACTGTAATATCCTTTAAGAACATCAATAAATTCATGCTTATTCTCTAGAATTTCAGTTGCTCACTGAACTTTAAGTCATACTTATCTTTTAGCAACCTGCATTAGAAATTGATGATATGATGCAAATCTACTTGGTTATGTCAACATCAAATAGGGGGAGATTGTTGGGAGTTGCATATTTAAATTTGATGTTGGAATAAATAAATGTGCATGCATTATCAAAAGTTGTAAAGTCCTTATTATATCATATGTACAAGGACTTGGATTAGAGATTAAAAATGTTAAGTTGATCTGAGCTGAACGATTACCATTCTGTAAAAGAATTGGAAGTAGAAAGATCAAGCTTGTTAGGTTGATCTCATGAGTTGTAATAGATAGGCCTGAACAGATTAGTAGTCTGACGTGCCAGCCAAGAAATTGCAGAAGTCAAGGCAGAATCGTAGTCTGTCAAGAAGGCCACTCTCGAAATCGTAGAGACAGTCTGCCGAGTGCCTGCCAAGCCAAGTCAAAAATCGCAGGCTTCATTCGAAATCGTAGAGTCTGCAAGTCGTCGCAAATGAAGATTCGTACTCAATCAAGCGCTTTCAAAGCTAAGGCAGAATCGTAGAGTACTCTACGATTCTCATCAGTTAAGCAATCCAGAATGAATCGCTTACAAGCACTCACTAACACACAACAATCGTAGTGATAAGACAACGATCGCAGTGCTCTTCAGTTAGCATCAGAATTGTCAAAATTCGCCTGTCTGATGAAAGAGGATGTCTAACAGTAAAGACCGACATATGAACGTTGATATTTGAGAATCCCAAGGTTCTCACCAACTTCCTTGGTCTAAATCGAAGAAACAAAAGGAAAATGGAAAGTGACTTCCAACTGGTCTGTTGAAAGTGACTTTTCAGAGGTGTTAGGTGAGAAAGCAGTCTGCAGTGTCTGATAAGTCAGAAAGGAGTGTACCATAATCTCAGAACGTCAACATCAAGATCTCAGAATATCTGAAGCATTAAATGCTCCAGATAAAGCATGTCAACGGGAAGATTTCAAAGGCTCTTACATAAGGCAAATAGATTGAAGATTTCAAAGCAAGCAAGAACGCACAAATCATAAGAACATCTGTCAAAGCCACACTCTACGAATCAAAAGAAATATCTTGCTTCGCTACTCAGTTCTTCAGAACTTATGCTTAAGGCAACTGAGTAGCACAACAACGAACAAACTCTCATCACAGAGCAACCAAGTTTGCTGGGCTTGAAGAGTTCTTAGTGAACTAGTATTCCAAGTCTGCTGGGCTTGAAGAGTTCTTAGTGAAGTAGAGTTCCAAGGCTGCTGGTCTTGAAGGAATCTTAGTGATTCAAAGTTGTACCTATATCCTTAGTGGATTTCCTACTCGTGGAGTAGAAGAGTGGATTAGGAGTCTTGAGTATTCTGTACCACTTAAAACAACTGTGTCATTTACTTTCTGTCATTTACTAACTGCCATATCTGTCATATCTGTTATAACTGCTACTTGAACTATAACTTTGGTTTTATCTTAAGGGGGATAATTAAATCATATATTCCACTATGGTTAATTATTTATTTAATTAATAGATCTGTTAAGTTACTCTTTGAAAAGAAAAAAGTTTTAAAATATCTATTCAACCCCCCTTCTAGATAACTGTTGTGCCTCCGGGAACTAACATTATTTTTTCTTAAAGTGGATTTTAAACACTGGATTGTATTTTGTTTTTGAATGTTTAAGATTGCTCCTTTTTTTCGAGATTGGATTGTATTGATTTTTTTATAAATGTATTGATAGTAAATAGTTTTTAGTTTATTTTAATAGTTTTTAAAATACATATACATTGACAAAATATGATTTAAGTACATATTTAAAAAGTCAATTAGATTAAAATATAGTCAAACCATATAAAAACAGCCACGTGACCGACAGGTGACTAATTTCAGTGAAAATTTTCACCATCCTAAAGGAACAAAATTGAAAAAAAATCAATACTTTGGGGTTAAAATTAGATTTTTCTAAAGCTTGGAGGGTCACTTTTGCAGTTAACCCTTGTATTTACTTTGAAATATTATTATTTAGTTAGCGTATTTTAGTGATTTAATTACTTTTATTGTTCCCCAGGTAATATTAGGGATAGTGATGTAATCCCCACAAGATTACTTTAAGTCAGTTTTATTAAAGATTATTTTGAGACCAAAATTTTCTTTGCAATCACTTCTACTTTTCTGCGTTTGGGGATCCTAGGGGTAGTGGAGTGGAGTACAGATCTCCACCCTAGTTTTAGCTTTTCTTTATTTTCCAATAATTTCCAGAATTATTCATCTTCTATATTTGTTTTTGTCCTACATCACCCCCTTCTCTCTCTCTCCAAATACCCCACAGCATGGTAAAGCAAGCACAATGCTACAATATTTTCACATCCTGGCTACTCCTTAACTCCTGAATGGCAAATCCAAGCGTTACCAAAGTCCAATAAATCCTCCCCTGACAGCTGTGTAGAGATTGATGCACATTAGGCTTAGATTACTGTTTGCACATCACACATATCTAGAAAGAAAAGCTTGCGGGGTCTTGTCCATTGCATTAATCATTCCGGTTCACACTCGAGAACAATGAAGCATACGATAAAGCCCTTGTATTTGTTTGAAGTTTTGCCTTGTCGATATAGGAGGCTAAAGGAAATCTATTTGGAGATGTAACACGAGTAAGGAGCTCAAATAAAGACTTACAAATAAAACTAATCCAAGATCAGAATCTCCTTTCAGGAGAGGAAGAAAAGACAACCAATCAGAAAAGCTACTAATCATGACGTTATGCAAACAAGTATGTTAATACCTTTGATAGTAAACACTATGCATATTTGTTGGACAACTGTATACACGAGGGTACATTAGTATTCTGGGAATTGGCAACATTGACGAAAGGGGAAGGGGTAGGAAACCCCTTTTATAGGTGTAGATATACTAAAGTAGTCGGCCGTTCCCGTAACCAAGTTTTTCTTTCTCACTCCTTATCTACTTTTTCTGAAGTGTGGGGCAAACGGCGCCCTCTACTTCTACTTCTAACTAAAGGCGAAGAGCCGGCATTGCAAGCTTTTAGAGAGCCCCCGCCCGTTTGAGCCGTTGCGAGCCGGAAAGCGTACCGGCAGTTTGAGTCACGAAAGCGCCGCTTGCTTAACTTAATTATATTATTAGAATTTTTATTAGTGCCTCACAAGATGACGAAAAATGATAATGTGAACCAGTTCTAACATCATTAAAAAAAGAAAAAGAAAAAGAAAGAAGAGATAATGATAATAAGAACTCAGAACAGTTAATAATAGTTAATTATGTACCAGTTGTTGGATTTTGATGTACCAACTGATTGAAGTACTTGCTTCTGATTGAAGTTGTAAGGTGTAAAAACCTCTAATTATGTTTATCTTTCAGCTTATGCAAGAAGTTCAGACGGAGGTGCATGGAAATAAATTTTCAGGAACTCCATACGTCCCTGTTTATATGATACTTTCTGTAAGTGGTTTCTTTTTCTTGCTTCAGTCATTGCTAATCATTAGATTTAAAACAGTTGCATCAGGTTATTTTGGTTCTTTTGCCTCTTTTCTTGTTCTCCATTCATTTTTTGCCGAGAAGTTTGTCAGAAAAAAGAAGTGATCTGCGATCGAATTCGGCCATGGGAGAGTTTAAGGGCTCTTTTATCTCAGATTTGTTTCGGGATCGAAGACCTGCACTTTATTACATAGAGTGCTTTCTTTTATTTTTCCACTTGTTCGTTTTGGTGGGGACTTTCTAGCCAGTCATCCTTGTACCTTCTCTCTCTTCTATTAATATATTTCTTTTTCTATCTAAAAAAGATTTCTACTAACAAATTATCTTGTCCATTTTGGCTTTATGTTCATGGATCTCAAATTCTTACTTCTAATGTTAAAAATAGAATTCATATCATTGTGCAGACTGGGATAATCAACAATTTCTGCCAGTTGTTAGATCCCAAGGGTGTTAGGCAGGAATTAAATCATCTAAAGTCTTTACAAGTGGATGGTGTTGTTGTAGAGTGTTGGTGGGGTATTGTTGAAGGCTGGAACCCTCAGAAATATAATTGGTCTGGATACAGAGAACTATTTAACATCATCGGAGAATTTGAGCTGAAGTTGCAGGTACTCAACATATCACTTCGTCATATTTTTAGTTTCATTCTTTTCAATTTTTGAACATGTAAATTAAAATTTTAGTCTTTCTGAATGTTATTACCAAAGTCAGGTGATTGTGGCCTCAACAACAGGTGATCTTTCTTGACCCATGGCAAGTCAAGATGCATCACCCATCATATATTTCCCGAATTTCCACTATTTTCTATGATTTTACCCGTCCAACCAGAAGTATCCTTGTTTCCATCATATAGATTTCGTTGGTTAGGGTTCCCTGTCTTCCGGGTGATGAATGCGGCTGTTAAATTGTTCCAATTCTTATTTAAAGAAAACATTCCGCCTTTAAGGGTTTATTTACGGTTATGTGGTAAATTTGTAATTAATGAAACACCATAGTCTTAGAGAATGATTTTTGTTTTCATTTTTAATGTTTTTGCATAATGAGTGATAGGATCATAGGATCCCGATTGTTTCCACTCCCTCTTTAATGGTTGGACTTCTTGACCCTCCTTTTCTTGTATCTTCTTTCTTCTATCAGTTAGATATTTTTTCCCTCTCTAATACACATGCACACTCGTAAAAAAAAAACACTAGCACACACACGAACCAAAAAAGTTAAAATTTTAACTTAATATGCCACAACTCTCCTCCTATTAAGAAATGGAATGGGTATCTAAGTTTCATCTTTTATTCTGAAGGTTGTGATGGCATTTCATGAGTATGCAGAGAATGCTTCTGGAGGTCTACTAATATCCCTCCCCCAGTGGGTTCTTGAGATCGGAAAGGAGAATCAAGATATATTCTTCACAGATCGTGAAGGAAGGAGAAATACCGAGTGCCTATCTTGGGGGATTGACAAGGAACGAGTACTAAAAGGAAGAACTGGAATGGAGGTACCTTTTATCTCTTTGGTTATTAAAACTAATCTAGATCTTGTTCTGCAACAAAATTACTAAATCGGCTCAATCTCTCTATTCTCACCTTTGATTTGATTCCTTGGTATTTTGTCTGCTTCATTGTTTCTTTTCTTTTCATTTACAAAATGTATATTTTACTACATCACCTCTTCATGGTAGTCATATTCCCATTCTTTTACCTTGATGGGGATACTAGGGCCATCTCATTCACTTAATTCTCACATCGTCCTTCGTGAACTTGCTACAAAGATTTATGTTAGAAGATATGATATGGTTTCCATAATTATAGTTAGTCATATCCCATAATTATTGTGTATACATAGCTGTAATTAGAGATTACCATAAATATACTTGTGTATATAAACTAATGTAATTGAGATGAAATTAAGGAATTATAAACCTAAACTCTGAGTATTCCTTTCTACATGGTATCAAAAGTTGGTCCTTATTTTTCAGAAAAACACTGTTCGTCGACACTGGTCGTCGGTTCTGTTATTAGTACTGAGATTCCCACCGCTTCTTTGACATAAATTTTGGTTCTAAAGTGTAGTACAATTAGTTGATATCCTTTGGGAAGTTTATTCTCCTTGGTATATATTGTATCTACTTATTATATGGCGGAACAAAGTACTGCTAGTAGTGGGGTTCAAAACAGTAGTATGGGACAACAAGCCGTTAGAAGCCATACCCTTAATTCAGCATTGGTTCTCAGCCCTTTCAAACTTGATGGAACCAACTATTTGGCATTGTCTCAAGCGTGTCGTATGTCAATTGAGGCTAATTGTATGCAACACTTTATCAATGGAACCACTATTATGCCTGAAAAATCAGGTATGACCCAATAAGAATGAAAATCTGATAACTCCATGGTGAAAACATGAATTTTTATTTCAATGGAATCGAGTATGCGGAGTAGTTATATGTTTTTAAACACTACCTATAAGCTTTGGGAGGCTATCTCTCAAACTTTCTCCGTTTCTGGTGATATGTCTAAGGCATATGATGTGACAACCCGAGAATTTATAAGATTACTAAAATCTTAAATGATTAAATAAAGTTTAAATAATAGGACCTAGACTGAAAATAGAGTATGAATTTAAATTTTTTTTGAAGGACTTATATGGTTGTGTATTGTTTATATATTTATTTAACATATAAAGAGAATTAAGAATAAATTCTCGTAACCTAATATATATATTAGGTATGAAAATTTAATAACCTAAGGGTTATAATATGTAAGGATGTTAGTATTTAAATTTTTTACTAACCTAAGAGATTAAGTTTATTATCTCAATTTATTAATTTTATTAAAGCAAGTCTAATTGGGTTAAGTAATTAAATATACATGAGTAAGGATTTGAATTACAAGTGTGGGGAATGAAAACCCTAATTGAATAATTAGGGTAAGATGGAATTAAAAGTAATTTACACGGTCCAATTATTTACTAGCAAGCCCAAGCTTAACCAATTGAGGAGGGACATTTTGGGCATTTTATAAAGCCAAATATAACAATAAAAAGAAAACAAAGTTGGGAATAAGGGAGGAGAATTCGGTCAACAAGGAACAAGGAAGAAAGGAGAGCATGTGAGCTCATCATTTTTTTTACCAACTCTCAACAACTTCCCACCAACTCCCCTTATGTGTCAAGCATTAATTCAACCAACACTCATTACTAAGCTTGCAAGCAACCTCATAATTATTAGGGAAGAGAGAAGTTGGAGAATAATATAGATATACATTACATATCTATACATTTTATTAAACAAAAAATCTAATGACTTCCTCTTTCATCTTTTATTTTATTTCATTTTCCTAACTAGCAAAACAAACTAGAGTGAGACGAGAGAGAGGAGAGGGACGGTGGGAAGAGGGAGAGAGAGAAGGAAGCTTTGATCTTTCTTCTACTCTAAATCATCATCTACTTTGATAAATCAAGGAAGAATAGCCACAAATCAAAGGTATAAACACATTTTATCAAAGTTATTTTTAATTGTTTGAATCAAAACTTGGATTTATGGTTCAAAACTCCAAAACCTTAGATCTATATGTTAATAAGTATTATATGTTTGGATCTATCACTTTTAAGTGTTAAAAGTTAGATCAAAAGCAAGAAAAATGAAACTATGTTTCAAAAGTTAGAAAAACCTAAATTTTTCTAGCCTAAATTATGTTTTGCTTGGATTTGGTGTATGCTTGGTGTAGTAGATCATAGATCATGGTAGATCCATGATCTTAAGGTGTATTACTATGTGTTATGATGGTTTATGATGGACTAATATTGGATTAATCAAGAAATTATGAAAGTTTTCTTACAAAACACAAAACTGGAAAAATCAGATTTTTAAAAAACGTAACATGAAATTTAAAAGACCATATCTCCTATTCTATTTCGAATTTTTGAGTGTGGTCAATTTCTGGACTTAGATCTATGAGTCTTCTAACTTTTCCAAGTGGAATCACTGAAAAAGAAGTCATAGATTTTTGTGTGGACTGAAATTAGCAAAGGACGTAAAATCTGAAAAAGGCCAAAATGCAATCTGTCCGGAAATTCCAGGGACAGTGTCGTCTACTTATTTTATGAAATAAATTCCAATCTTTCGGGACATTAAAATATATGTTATAAAGTAGCTTGTGTCCAAAAATGAGCTCATTCCGACTTAAATTGAGCAAGTTATGACCATTTCAATATTTGCGTTTTTCCGACGAAAATCGCTATAACCGGAGTTGTATAACTCCGATGGCCATGAAATTTAAACTATAAGCTCATGTTAACATGTGTAAGATCCCGCCAAGAGTTGGGAATTTCTGGAGTTAAGCGTGATGTAGTTAATTTCTTAAGGAATTAACTAGAAATGGATTTTTGAAAAATACTTAAGTAAATTGAAAAATTCTTAAAAATTTATTTTTGTGTATGGAATACATGTATTTATGTGTGGACAAAAGATAAAAATATAATAAGATGATTAGGTTAAAAAAAAGGGGAATCCAGTTTGCTGGATTGGAGTTTAGTTTGTTGGATTGCAATCTGGTTTGCTGGATTGGCCATCAAGTTGCTGGAATGATCTGTTTGGATAATCCAGGTTGCTGGATTAGAGGTTAGTTGAATCCAGGCTTGCTGGATTGGATGTCAGTTTGAATCCAGGCTTGCTGGATTGGAGGTCAGTTGAATCCAGTCTGCTGGATTGGAAAATAGTCTACTAAAATTGAAATTCAGTCTGAATCCAGGTTGCTGGATTAGTTAAGTAAGTTTTGTTATGTTGGGAAACAAGAAGTTATTTGAATCTAGGTTACTGGATTAGGTATTCGGCTTACTAGATTATAAAAAAAAGACTTATAAAATGAAAGATTAAGTTTTAATTCACAAGTTATATGACAAAGTAGTGTTAAGTCTAATGTAGTGCAATCGTACCTTTTAATGGTTGAGGTATAGTAGCTGGGCAAAATGACTCCTTCATATGGGGAAGGTATCTACGAATTAGTAACCGATCTAACTCACAGTGAAAACAATGTAGACGAGACGGAAACTAATTTGTTAGTTGTTTGTGGGAAATCACTCAGTATACTATATTGAATACTATTAAAGACTCGATATGTGTTAGGTTTAGACTTGTGAATATGTTTGATGATAAAGTGTTATCTAATATTTGACTATGTGCTTAAATGTTAGATAGTTTACTTATAAGGTATGTTATGCTAATTGAAAGATCAATCTTATAACTGTTAGGTCTTTTCAATAAAGCGATTAACTTAAATTGCGTAGCAGTAATCGACGGTACAGGCAAGTTTCTATACTCTTTTATTGAGCAAGTTTCTCTAACTTAAACTCAAGTTATTGTAAATCATGTTCGTGATTAATCATTGTTGATTATATCACATCTATGATTTATTGATTCGCACGTTGTGCATGTTGTATATGTTCGTAAGGTATGAAAGGCTGATCACCTTCATTACCATATTGTTCAGTTGAATTGATTCATGTTCATTGTTGGCTATTCAGCATTATTGATACATGTTCTTTCACAATTCTTATATTGTTGAAAGTTTGTCAGCTTATTATTCTTTTCAATCATGATATATCTTCATTTGAACTTAAACTTGCTGGGCAAACTTGTTGCTCACCCTTGCTATATCATGATAAACATTTCAGATTAAAGAAGAAACTTCGGATACAGTTAAAGGCAAAGACAAGTTCCCGGATGGAATTATTATACGGTTAAAATAGTAATAGTATAGGATACAAATGACATTGTATGTTGTGTAGGATATTGAATGCAGGTATTAAGTTAAGGTTACAGACCTTGGGAATTATGTGTAAAGTTTATTGTATAAACAATTTATGTTTATATCTTCCGCAATATTTATAGAAATGATGTATCGTAACGTACCAGGTCCGAGGTTCTGGGGATCCGGATTTGGGAGCGTCACATATGACATTCGTAAAAGAATCCGTGAGCTGGGTCAAGGGGAGAAGACTGTGACACAATATTTTGCAGGAGATTAATGCTCTTTGGCAGGAGCTTGATCATTACCGGATTTTTTCAGCCAAATGTACGAAAGATGCAGCAGCTTATCAAAAGTTTGTTAGTGAAGATCGAGTTGTTGATTTCTTGGTTGGTTTGAACATAGAGTATGATCAAGTTTGAGCACAGTTGATTGGTCAGACACCTTTTCTATCACTGCGAGAGACTCATGCTAGAGTCCAACAAGAGGAAAGTAGACGTCGGGTGATGGTTCAAAATTTAATTCCTGTTGACCGATCAGCCATGGTTGTTTCGTATCCTAAGCTTGACTTTTCCATTCAATTTCTTGTTGATAAGGAGTCCCGCGAATGTGACTACTGTGGGGGAAAGAATCATACCAGGGATCGCTGCTTTAAGCTTCAGTGGGCGTCCTAAAGGGCGTTGAGGTCGGTCTGGTTGTGCACGTGGATCCCAGGCCTATATGTCTACCACATTACTTCTTGTTGATGCATCCAGTACTTCAGAAACTACTACTGCACTCTCTCATGAGAAAATCTTAGCTTTTCGGAAATTCTGTTCCAATTCTACTTCTCATTATGCCTAGTCAGGTATACATTCTTGTGCTTTTCATGTTTCATCAACTTGCCCTAGTTAGATCATAAACACAGGTACTTTCGAGCATATGACCGGGTCCAACCGCTTTACTTCATACACGCCTTGCTCTAGAAAAAACAAGGTTCGAGTAGTTGATTGTTCCTTTTCTTTCATCTTTAGGAGTGGTTCTGTAGTTTGTACTCCTTCATTAACATTATCATCTGTTCATATTCCTTCATTTACTGCAAATTTATTATTTGTCCAACGTCTTTCTGAATCTCTATACTGTTCAGTAACTTTTTTTCCAACTCATTGTGTTCTTCAGGACTTGGTGACGGGGCAGAAGATTGGCAGTGGTAGTGCAGTTGGTGGTCTCTATTATTTATATGCTCCCTCGTCCAACATGTTCTTTGCTAAGGCTCTTCATTCTACTTTTGACTCCAGCCTGACCTCTCCATCAATGTCATCGATGTTTGGGACATCCTTCTTTTTCAGTATTAAGAGTCTTTATTTTCATCTTTAGTTAAACAATATAATAAAACTCAGTTTTTATGTGAATCATGTGAATTGGGTAAACACAATTGTTCTATTTATTCTGCTATTAACAATCGACATTCCGAGTCTTTTGCTATTATACATACTGATGTGTGGGGACCCTCTCTGGTTGTTTCCCATTCTAGTTTTAGATGGTTTGTTAGCTTTATTGATTGTCATTCTCGTGTCACTTGGATTTATCTTCTGCGTTCCAAAAATGAGGTGTTTGATTGTTTTTCAGGAATTTCATAAAATGATTCAAACCCAATTTGACGCTAAAGTCGAAATTCCCCAGTGATAATGGTCGTGAATATAGTAATAATAATGTCTTTGCATCTTATCTCGTCTTAGCATCATTCTTCAAACCTCCTGTGTCAAAACTCTAGAACAAAATGGAGTGGCGGAAAGGAAAAATCGACACTTACTAGAGGTAGCCCGCACTCTTATGTTCACTATGAACACACCTAAATTTTTATGCGGAGATGTTGTTCTGACTGCTACATTTCTTATAAACCGCCTTGTGGCGAAGATGAACTCTGTTCGTACCATAATCTCGTGCAACAAACTTCGGCTGGGATCTTCAGCAATTGGATATGAAAAATGTGTTCTTTCATGGTGACTTGGAGGGGGAAGTATATATGGAAATACCCTTTGGTTTTGCTTCATTTTCCACCAAGGGTAAGGTTTGTAAGCTGCGAAAGGCTTTATATGGTTTGAAGCAATCTCCTAGAGCTTGGTTTAGTAGATTCCACAAAGTAATGATAAGATTTGGTTACAAGTAGAGTCGAGCAGATCATACTTTATTTGTCAAACAGATAAAAGGTAAGACTACCATTCTTAGTGTTTATGTTGATGACATTGTGGTGACAGGGGATGATAGAGAAGAGATAGTTAGTCTCAAAGCAAGTCTGGT
Source organism: Panax stipuleanatus (assembly GCA_020205555.1). Taxonomy (NCBI): domain Eukaryota; kingdom Viridiplantae; phylum Streptophyta; class Magnoliopsida; order Apiales; family Araliaceae; genus Panax; species Panax stipuleanatus. The sequence goes on from CM035123.1 coordinate 26,633,620, forward strand.
CAAAGAGTTTGTGATCAAAGATCTTGGTCCTTTGAAATATTTTCTTGGTATTGAAGTTGCAGAATCTTCCTGTGGAATTTTTCTATCTCAAAGGAAATATGTACTTGATCTTTTAACAGAAACTGGCATGTTGGGATGTAAGCCTGTTGATTCTCCTATTGAAGTTAACATCATCTAGTAGGTGGCACATGACCTACAGTTGATAAAGAAAGATATCAACGTTTGGTGAGACGATTTATATACCTTTCTCATACTAGACCTGATATATCTTATGTTGTGGGAATAGTGAGTCAGTATATGCATGATATCGAAATTGTCATATGGAAACTGTCTACAGAATTCTGAGGGTATCTCAAGTTTGCTCCCGGGAAATGTTTATTATTTGCACCACATGGTCATATGAGAGTTGAAGCATTTTCCAACTCAAATTGGGCCGACTCTATAGAGGATCGTTGTTCTACTTCGGGTTACTGTTCCTTTGTTGGAGGCAATCTCGTATTTGACACAGTAAGAAACAATCGGTGGTGGCAAGATCCAGTGTTGAAGCCGAATATCGAGCTATAACATTGGGTATATGTGAACTAATGTGGCTTCGAATCTTGCTAGAAGATTTGGGTATTACGACTAAAAGTTATTTTGTGATAGACATCCATTAGTATTGTAAACGACCCAGTATAGCACGAAAGAAAAAAACACATTACACATTGAGATTGATAGACACTTTATTAAAGAGCTAATATTTTAACTAGGTCTTAGTAGTAAGATGTTTCATCCACTGCGTTTTAAATTGAGTATGCGAAACATCTATACACCAACTTGAGGGGGAATGTTAGAAGATATGATATGATTTCCATAATTATAGTTAGTCATATCCCATAATTATTATGTATACATAACTGTAATTAGAGATTACCATAAATATACTTGTGTATATAGACCAATATAATTGAGATGAAATTAAGAATGAATTATAAACCTAAACTCTGAGTATTCCTTTCTACAATTTACTATCCTTAGGCATCTAGTCACACATTCGTCTAAAGTTTTTTGTTTTATATTTGTACACCATATATACCTCACCGTTTATCTTCAGTTTTTGACTTATGCACTCCTTTTTAGCTCAATTTTACACATGATACTCCATGACCATGAAGGCCTTGATTTTTTCCTTGTAGAAATACCTAAAATATAATCTTAATAGAAAAAAAAATCTTGTTTAGTTAAATGGACGTGCTTAAAAGTTAATACTTAAGACTTAATAATTAACTCCTTGTATAAGCACATAATAGTCTTTCATCCTTATTAGCAAATTCCTCTATTTACTCTGCACATGTGGCTCTGGCAGCATGTTCATCTCACATCACTTGTGATGGGGAGTCATTTATATTTTGTAAGTGATAGAATTTGTAGATTCTTAATTCAAGATAAGTTCTCTTATATATTCCTCAATAGCTACTTTTAATTTGCAGGTGTACTTTGACTTCATGAGGAGCTTCCGAATAGAGTTTGATGATTTGTTTGCTGAAGGTCACATTTCGGCTGTTGAAATCGGGCTCGGAGCTTCTGGGGAGCTAAAGTACCCCTCTTTTTCGGAGAGGATGGGATGGAGATATCCTGGTATTGGTGAGTTCCAGGTATTTGTTGAAGAAGGCTAATGATGTGTGTATCTTGCATGTGTCTCTCTGTTCTTTGATATTTTTTGAGCTCCCAAGATATTGGACATCACACCACTTTCTATGAAACATTTTATGAGATGTTTTCTCTAAATTTTATTGGGGAAATGTTATTTTCTTATCGCACATGCCATGTCATACTATTGAGCCTGTCATCATCTTTTTACACTGTCACACTAATACATGTTTAGTATATACATCTATCTACTAATCTATCTACATATATATATATATATATATATATATATTCTCTCTTCCTTATCTGGTGGAACTTGAATTTATTCTTCAGTTTTGTATGTTGATTTGTGATCTTGTTGACTTTATGACTAAATGATGACCTACTGAAGATTCACGTTTTGTGAGCCATCACAAGCTCTCTATCCTTCCAGTAAAGAGCTTTTACTTTTATTGTTATTATTATTTTTAATATTATTATTTTTTTAATTCTTTACAGTGTTATGATAAATATTCACAACAGAATCTCCGAAAAGCTGCCAAACAGCGTGGGCAATCTTTCTGGGCCAGGGGACCTGACAATGCTGGCCATTATTGTTCTAGGCCACATGAGACTGTATTCTTTTGTGAACGAGGTGATTATGATAGTTACTATGGTCGTTTCTTCCTCCACTGGTATTCACAGTCCTTAATAGATCATGCTGATAATGTCTTGTCCCTTGCAACACTTGCATTTGAGGAGACACGGATAATTGTGAAGGTAATTATTTTGGGAATTATTGTTAGGTTTGTATATAGCGCGATTACGTAATCAAATCACATACATAAAGTGGAAGTGCGATAAAAGGGAGTTTTTAAAATTTTATACAAACCATCACTTTAATCATGCTTTATGCTAAATTATCAATCTAAACAAAGAAGGAGAATCAGATTCATACCCTTGTTGAGGTCAAGCTTTCTCAGGTACGAGTTCAACTCTTAGTCCTTCGTGCTCTCCTCGAATTCACCGGGTTAGATTCCTTCATTTGATAATGTTAGCCACCCAAGCGTTTGACTTCTAGAGGTTATCCACCAAGGAAGAATAGTTATTCAAAAAGATGGGTGTGTAGCTAAACCCTAGTTTTTATCTCTATAGAAATAATGTGTACTCTTCTAACTCTTGAAAATTGCATTAACCCTAAATTAAAATAAGACTCCTCTTATTTATAGATGTAGACAATCCTCCTAAACCTTTTAGGATTAAGGTTTCATTTTAATTAATTAAACTCTTTTAATTAATTAAGCTTCCTAATCTTATTAGGAATAATTAATTAAACTCTTTTAATTAATTTGCCTCCTAATCTTATTAAGAACATGAGAGAGTACTTTTATTAATTAAGTCCCAAACTCCTTTAGGAATTAAACTAATAATAATAATAGTAATAATAATAATAAGACTCTTATTAATTTATATTTGATATTTTCATAATATTAAATAATAAACATTAAGCTATTTAATTTATTCTATCACCATTGATTAAATTAAATACACTTAACTTATTATTATGATTATGCTATTTGCTTCTTAAATAAATATTTTTCTTTTATGGTGTGACCCTTTAGGTTCTCCATATTAAACCGGTTGTGAATAAATCAATTAGAACAATTCTAATCTTATTTAAATAAATAAATTAAATTAATAATTCATTTAAATAAATAACATTTATTCTTCAGTAAGGGTAAGCCCCCTTAGCGATCAACGACTTTTCAGATAATATAGATTTTAACATTAATCATAAAAGAACTTTTGAGTAAATAATTACCGTACAATTCAATCCTTCCACCATACAATGTCACAATTAAATATAAGACATGAAATTACTGTCAACTCTTATTTTATTTAATTATATGTATTTCGATTCTCAAATGCACAACTCCAAATAATGCAAATTAGAAACTCCTTTCTAATTTCATTATGCCTTGGCCAAAGACTACTGGGTTGTTATTTATCGAATCACATAGGACATTCCCTTCTTTTACTAGAAGTGGTAGATTCTTTGTTAATCATTCATTATCTCCATGTACAACTTATTATACCAAAGCATATCCTTTGGTATACCCTAAGAGTCTTAAGGGACATGTCAAAGTATAATTTATCATACACAAGATACTATGATCTCAATCCAAGGATCACTTGTACTACTATTACTAAAGGATTTTCTATTGACAGGCAAATAAAACTCCATTAGTTATTCCTTAGCGAGCCACGTTCAGTGAACTTATTCTCCAATAAGTACCTACATACTTGTTTTAGTGCCTCCACACAAATGATTATGAGATCAATCATTCTCATTCAATGAGCAAGCAACGTATATACTAATCTATTCGGATTCACTAATCCCCTTTTTAGTTATCCAACGATTGAGAACTATTTTAGTTTTAAGCTATCTAAGAATTTAGATCTTATTAGCATGATCATCATCATGATTATAAAAGGTTTGCTTAAAACTATGGGTTTATCACATATTATATAACAGAACCATGTAGATAAAGTAAACGTCTTTAAATAAATTATTCTTTTATTAATAAATGAATAAGATTGTTACAAAGTATATGCTTTATCATGAAACATGATTGACTTGTGTGCATACTACTTTCAATTATGTCGTCGATACTGATTTTTAGGATGTCTGTATCTAGGGGTGCACAAAAGGACCAAAGGATCGGCTTGAAAAATGCCTGAAACCTGGGCCTGGATGCTTCAACCAGACTAACTATCTAAAGAGAAAAGACTGGCCCGAATCGACCTGGTCCAATGACATGAAATTGAAATTCAGCCTGAGTGAAGCCTGGACCGGCATGTTCGGGCCTACTGTTAAGACCGGTCTTAGGACTGAGCTTAAAAGCATGATTTTGGGCCTGATTTTTAGGCTTCTAGGCTGGAAATCAAGCTTTTCAGGCTTGTCGTTGGAAACACTCTTGTTTTTGTACTTTAGACTATTTTGCCCCTCCCAACAGCTATAAAACGGCTACTTTTGAGGGCCATTTTGGTCCTAACATATTTCAACAACTCTATTTCTACTCCTATAAATACTTCACATTTCATTCCAAATTTTCTCACAATTTATTCTTACACTTTCTTATTACCAATATTCACTCTCTTTACTAAAGCTTATACTAACTAAAGTTCACAAGTGTTACTTTATTTCTAATTTCAATTCTAGCATACTTACAATTTCATTTTTCATTCTTAGCATACTTAGGTGGTGTTTGATTGCATCTTAATGCATCTTAACAGCTCGCCTCTTAATGCATTCTAAGAACCCATATATTTGTATTAAGAGGTCATCTGAATAGTTTAGGCTCATATTTGTATCTTAACTATTAAGATGACCTCTTAATACAAAGATGTGGGTCGTTAAAATGCATTAGGAGATGAGCTGTTAAAATGCATTAAGATGCAATCAAACATCACCTACATTTCTAATTTCATTCTTAAATGTCCTATTTCTTTTAAATTATGACATCTTCAAGTTCTAATCCCAACCTCACTTTAAATCCTTCATTGATCGGTGAAACGGTCCCAATTTCGACTCTTTTAGTGGATAGTGTTAGGAAGGCGAGGTGCAACCATTGTGGTAAATTACCTTCAATTGGAGGTACACTTTAATCATTGTCCGCAAAGAACCATTCCAAAAGAAAGTGATCGAGCTCAAATCGACAACAATCACAATTGGATTTATAATCAACGTACGCAAAGGAAACATCCAGCTCCATTAATGATACAAAAAGATCTTACTTCAAACTTCTTCGAAGACATACGCGTCATAGATTCTATCAACTGCTTGCAACCAAAATATAAACCAGTAACTAGGACTACTACTAGATGTGATTCTTTGATATTTTATTTAAATTTTAAAAATGAATTAATTGCATATTTTTCTAATTTTGATTGTAGAGTTAGTTTAACTAGTGATGCTTTGAAAACTAGTTGTATTTTAGTTGTTTCTTATATTTGTGTTTCTGCACATTGGATTGATTCACCGTCTTGGATAATACACACAAAGATTATAGGAATAGTTTGAATTAATTGAATATCCACACGGGTCAAGCTATTTATACAACTATTATAAAAATTATTTGTGATTTTAAACTTCAGTACAAAATTATGAGTATTAGTTTTGATTATGCAACACATAATACTGCGGCAATTGCTATGTTAAAAATATATTTAAATTCAATTTTAAATGATTCATTTTTCCATGGTAGGTGTGTTTTTGTCATGTTATGAATTTTATTGTACAAAGTGATTTGCAATTTATTAACGATGTAATAGAAAAAAAATTAGATATATGCTTACTTTTATTTATAGTTCAAGTGAAAGAAGACAATTTTAAATATGTTTGTCATGGACAAAAAGAAAAGTTCATAAAACTTGAATTTGATGTGGAACATAGGTGGAATTCTACATATGGAATGTTTAGGCATGCTTTCAAACGTAAAACCCTTTTTATGAACTTTTATAATCAAATTATAAATCATGATATTGCTACCTCAATTCACACTTTTAATAAAGCTTTTCAAGAATTTTATACATATTATGATTTAACTTACGAAAAATCTCGTGAAACTACTATTGTACAAGCTTCATCTTCAAAAATGTCACGTTGTATGGGAGTACTTTAAAAAAAAAGAAAAGCAAAGACATCTAGCTCTTGAAATGAACTTGGTTTATATACTCTGAATAACTAGTTTTTTATCCAAGGCTGATCTCGTGGATCTTAATTAATTTTGAATATCTTGTGGATCTTAATTAATTTTGAATATGTAAACTAGCAAAATTATTTTGAGTATATGAACCAAGTTCATTTAAAGAAGAACTAGATGTTCTTGCTTTTTTCTTTAAAAGTGCTCCCATACAACGTGACATTTTAGAAGATGAAGAAGTTTGTACAATATTAGTTTCACGAGATTAATGAGTATAAATTCTTGAAAAACTTTATTAAAAGTTTGAATTGAGTTAGTTATTTCATGATTTGCAATTTGATTATAAAAATCCATATGGAGGGTTTTACGTTTGAAAGCATGCTTTAACATTCCATATGTAGAGTTCCACCTATGTTCAACATCAAATTTCGATTTTAAAAACTTTTTTGTAAGTCCATGACAAAAATGTTTAAAATCTTGTACCATGAAAAAAATGAATAATTTAAAATTGTTTTTAAATCTCTTTTTAACATAGCAATTACCGTGGTATTATTTTTTGCATTATCAAACTAATATTCATAATTTTGTCCTTATGTTTAAAATTACAAATAGTTTTCATAATAGTTGTATAAATAGCTTGACCCGTATGTGAATTTTCAAATAATTCAAATCCTATAATTCTTTTGTGCATTATCCAAGATGGTGAATCAATCTATAAGAAAAACCTAAATATAATTAGTTTTCCAAGTATCACTAGTTAAACAAACTCTGCAATCAAAATTAGAAAATTATGCTGTTAATACTTTTTAAGAATCTAAATATAATTTCAAAGAATCACGTTTAGTAGTAGTTCCACTTGTTTATATTTTGGTTGCAAGTCGCGGTTGATATAATTTGTGACGTGCATGCTGTCGAAGAAGTTGAAAGGAAACTCTTTTTGTATCACTAATTGAACTTGATGTTTCCTTTGCGTACGTTGACTATAAACCCAATTGTGACCTGCGTTGTCGATTTGAGTTTGATCACTTTTCTTTGAACCGGTTCTTTGTGGACAATGATTAAAGTGCCCAACTAATATGGAATTACCTCCGATTGCTAGTAATTGACACAATGGTTGCACCTCGCTTTCTAACACGATCCACTAAAATTTCAATGAATTCTTTCCAAATTGCCGCTTGCCGTTCAGAAGACGAAGGAGTCAGAATTGAGACCGTTTCACCGGTTGATGAAGGAATTAAAGTGGGGTTGGGATTAAAACTTGAAGAAACCATCATTTAAAAGAAATAAAATATTGTAAGAATGAAATTGAAATTGGAAGTATGCTGCTAGGAATGAAATTGGAATTGTAAGTATGCTAGAATTGAAATTGTACATAAAATAGCACTTACGAACTTTAGTTAGTAAAGCTTAGTTAAGAGAGAATGAATATTTGTAGTAAGAAAGTGTAAGAATGAATTGTGAGAAAATTTGAATGAAATGTTAAGTATTTAAATAGAGTTGTTGAAATATGTTGGACCAAAAAGGCCTCAAAACTAATCGTTTTATAGCTGTTGGAAGGGGCAAAATGGTCGGTCCAACGTACAAAAACTAGTGGGTTTCCAACGGCAGGCCTGAAAAACCTCATTTTTCAGGCCTAAAAGCCTGAAAATCAGGCCCAAAATTAGGCCTTTAAACTAGTGGGTTTACATTTGTTTTCTCAAACGTAATTTATTTTCTATTGGAAGAATAATGGTTAATATGTGTGTGTATAAATTTGTTGGCACATTCTGATCATCCAGAGCAGGATCATAGATTTAAACTGAAATCTAAGATTACATCTATTGGTGGTAGGTATGAAACAAAGTCAAAACAAACCATTGAACATCATACCAAGCTATGTTATTTTGTCCAAGTTTTGGTGATCTTCCAAATTTTTGGTATATATGTCAATCAAACTAATAAAGAGCCATGATCTCGGAGAGGAACTTCAACAAAATAGACATAGGTTAAGTTGGACAAGCCATCTGAATTTATAGAGTTAGCAAGCTATGTTAAGTTTGATTTACCAAGTTGAATTTGAAAATGGAAGGCTTATTTTTCTTAGGTAGAAAGAATCAGCAGTAGATGAATTATTCAGTTGTGCAGATTCCGGCAGTCTATTGGTGGTACAAATCAACAAGCCATGCGGCAGAACTGACATCTGGATACTATAATCCTACAAACCAGGATGGTTACTCTCCAGTTTTTGGTGTTCTTAAGAAACATTCAGTAACAGTGAAGTTTGTCTGCTCAGGACCTGTAGTCTTGTCTCAGGAAATTAATGAAGCACTGGCTGATCCAGAAGGCTTGAGTTGGCAGGTAAGAATCCTTTTGGAAAACCGTTGAGCATATATATTAGTCCTGAAGACTGTACATGTATTTCCTTTATTAATTAGTGCTATCAGTTCTGGACTTGTAGGTGTGGATAACCTTGATACTTGTTTACGTTTATTAGTAATATATTTGAGACCTATAAAGACCACAGGGCCGGCCCTGACATTTTCAAGGCTATAGGCGAAGATAAAATTTGGGACTCCTTACATTAAAAAAAAGTCACTTCTTCAAGAGCAACAAATGATAAAAAAGGACTACAATTTTCAATATCACTTAATAGGATATTATTGAGTTCAAATAAAAATCTTACAATTACAAAGATCAGTACCTGATTACTGAAACACTACCCTTCTTGCATTTTTGGCCGCAAAAGTTTCAATTAAGCTCGAATAGTCAAGCTTATGAACCAACTCTTTTTCAATCGACAACAAAGCTAAATCGTTCAATCTTTTCTGTGACATAGTTGATCGAAGATAAGATTTGATCAACTTTAATTTTGAAAAGCTTCTCTCAGCAGAGGCAACAGTAACTGATATGGTTAATAGAATTCTGTAAGCAACCCAAGCATTTGGGTAACACTATTCCATTTACTTCAAATAGTGCAATACATCCACTGCCCTCTTTGCCTCTTTTGGTGTAGCTCCTTTCAAGCAGCTCAACTCATGGAATAAGTCACTTCCATTAACATCAGAGACATCACCATCTTTTAACAAAGCTTCAAGATTCTTACAATAGTCCATCAAACTATTATTATCTATAGACTTCAATTTCTCCAACTTAAACAAAAATTCAATTTGATAGATATCACTTTTTTTCGTGTGTTTTTCTCTTTCCAATTTGATAGATATCACTTTTTTTTTTCTTTATACACATATTAAAAATAAATAAATTGGGGCTCTCAAAAATTTGGGGCTCTAGGCCTATGCCTCTTGGGCTTATGCTCAAGGCCGGCCCTGAAAGACCATGACTAAGTTTTGATAATTTCTTTCTCGCTCTTACAGGTTTTGAATGCAGCATGGGATCGAGGTTTAGCTATAATTGGTGAAAATTCATTTCAGTGTTATGATAGAGAAGGATTCATGAACATAATTGAGATTGTGAAGCCTCGAAATGACCCTGATTGCCGTCATTTTGCATCCTTCACATTTCAACAGCCATCGCCTTTGGTTCAAAGAACATTATGCTTCTCAGAATTGGACTACTTTATTAGATGCATGCATGGCATGATTCCTTAAAAAGATACTTATTTGATCCATTGGTTTATGTTTCTTCTTCTAAGCATTTGAGTGTTAAACAAGAAGTAAATGATTACAATATGTTAAATAAAAGTGATTTTATTCAATGGAAAGTATGTCATCAATCTGTGTGTATCCGAAGGCTGATATTATTGGTCATGTAGGCATGGTTAAAGGGTGTTTAACATGATCATCTCATATATAATGAACTGTGACCGACTTGGTGCCCATCAGGGCCGGTCCTAAGAATTTGGAGGCCCTATGCGAGAAAAAATAGGGCCCTCTCGAATATAAAAATACTAATTTTTTTATTAGCACCAATATATAAAGCACAATTTATATCAAAACTCATCATTAATTAAAATAATAAATGTCAACGTCGAGTAACAAAATTATTAATTAGAAAGAAAATATAGCTAAAATTTTAATAAATTATCAATTAAAAAGAAAAGGTAGCTAAAATTTAAATGGACAATAAACTTCACACGATCGCTAGCATCATTCTTGTATTTTTTACTGCAAAATCATCGATCAAACTTTCATAATCAATTTTCTACATATACACAAAAAAAAATTCGGGAGCCCTCTGAATTTGGGGGCCCTGTGCGGTCGCCCCTTCTGCACCCCCTCAGGGTCAGCCCTGGTGCCCATGCAAAAGTTTCAGAGTTCTTGCTATGTATGGGTCATCAATCCGTACTTAATTTCAAATTTTCAAAGGTTGAAATATCTTTTTTCTAACTTTGAATACAAATTCGTATCATTTAAAGTTTTTGTGACTGAATTGGAGTTTACTTGGTGTTATACTTTATAATGTTATTTTATTATTAATTTTTTGTTTGTGGGAAAATTTTGTAGTCTTATTCTCCTGTCTCCTAACTACACAAGCAAAGAATTTGTCATTTTTATTATTATTTTTCTTCTTTTTATAATGTTATTTTTATCAAATTATTTTCTACAGAAACTGAAGGTAATTTGGAACTCTGATGTGGCACATAAAGTTTTTCTTGTGTGAATGGAAATAAATTTATAAAAGTTATTAGTATCTGCTTGCTTTCAAGAGGCTGTTTATTATTGCTTCAATGGAGTTTGTAGTACTATTACTTATGGATGAATAGGCTAAATTTATGTTATGTAGTTCACTATATATGTATATATATCTATAGTATCTATCCATCTATATCTATATTATAAAGGGAGAAGAAGGGTAGGTTGTCAAGTTTTGGGTAAGCTGTGTAATCTATATAGATTATGGACCACTTATTGTAATTAAAGAGAAAAACAACCTTCTTACTAATGTCAGTTGTTACTCCAACCACTACATGAGGAAGATTTCTTCTTTCTCCCCCACTTTCCTAATTTCCCTAGCTCTATTTTACACCACTATTTTTTTTCTTTCTTTATTGTACACAGTGTGTGAGCCTCAAAGACTAGTTCATATAATTGTAAAAATGCCATTTTCTCTTTAAAATATTATTTTATTTTCTGATTACATCATTGTACTCTCTTCTAAGTTGCATTGCAAGAGCGGCAGGAGCATTGTTGTAAGAATTGGCATCAGTTTCATTTCTCAATGAAGGGAGCAACCAGATTTTTCTCAGGCCAGTTTAGTACTGATACAAGGAAAAAGCACGAAGAATGCAGTTACTATGAATTCTAGGGGAATGAAGCTTTAAAGTTCAGGAGGAGAAGGTATGGAATTACTAGCATGGTGATAGTCTTGGCACCATGATTTTCAGTAGCGATGCTTATTCTCGTGCTGCCAGATCAGGTGAAGTTCTAACGAGAGCTTGGTGACTGAAAATTTAGTTTGTGTGACTTACAAAATGGATATCGAAACAATTTGAGTTATGCTGAGAAATTGTTTAGACCATTGTTTTACTGGACTGATCATCTGCCTTCACTAAATTTAAATTATTATTACTTTTTGTGCAAATATATGGTGCAATTATATGGTGTTAGGTCAACATGATCTCTAACATATGGATGTTTTGTGGTTTCAAGTTATCAAAGTTTGTGTTATGAATACCAATGTGAGCTTGTCATATGGGGGGACAAATCCCACATTGGTAGTATGGGATATCAATGTGGGGTTGATATAGACTTGGACATCTCCTCTTGAATAGCTAGCTTTTCAGGAGAAAATAGAAGTTTGAGCTTATATTGTAATATTTGGTATCAGAGGTAAGGAAGCGTGGTGGAATGTTATTGACATTGGTATTTATAACAGTTTGAACCTAATTGAATTAGGTTGATCAGACAACTGTTATGCAATGTTTGTTGGTAAATTTGCTGTAACTGGTTACCAAAATGTTGATAACCAATCTTTTAGTCCAGCTGATTAAGTATCGCGGGCTGCAAGTCATTGTAAGCTATGAAGCTCAATACTAGTATACTACCTCCATTTTAGAGATTCATTTGTAAAATTTATAATCCGACTTGAACATGTATATGCTCTTTAGTTTATGGGGAGTGATCCATAGCTAAGGATAGTTATGGGTCTTTTAGCAGTCATCCCGAAAAACTGTCCGCACCATTTGTGTAGTGTCCTCTGCAGGCCCGCGACATAATGGTGCATACGGGGCCTTGCGTATTGTTGGGTTTCTTGTGGGTCCCTCACCCATGACCAGGTGGCAAGAAAAGTGAGCAAGCTGCCTTGGGAGAAGGAAATGGAGGCGGCACAGGTTTTGGAAAGGAGAAAGGACTTATTGTCCTTTTAATGTTTGGTGACTCACCATTGGCGTGAGCTTGGGAAAAAGGACTATGGCCTTTGTTATTTTTTGGTTTCTTTGAAGGCATGCATGGTGACTCAGGCACATGCTGTGTGGCACACACATGTATATACTTGGCGGCAGTAGAGAGAAAAAGTGTACATGCCCTTTGCCTATTGACGTAGCGGAAGAAACAGAAAACTGCTATCAATTGTTGAACCGCGCACGATTGCCAAACGATAACCTTCTACAACCGGTTGATTCTATGAATACCAGGAAATAGGCAGCAAAATTCTAATTCAGAGAATTTTGGAAAAATACATAAATTTTATTATTCATCAAAAACTGCGGCTCCCCATCATAACAAGGTGTTTAAATAGCAAAACCCTAAAAACAGAATCCAAAACGGAAAAGGAAAACTAATAAAGACAATTACAAAAATAACCATAAAACAGAAAAATGTCTTTTTGAAGGCCTAAACGATGGAATTTGACCAAAAAATCCTGTACGTCACGAGCGAAGCGCTTGTGAGTTTTGACCGTTGACCCGTTTCCCATGAAATTAGGCTCCGAAAACGCCCAAATCCGACACTCCAAACTTGGCCGAAATTACCGAATTGCCATTGAATCAGATTTTTGCCATTAAATCAAATCTTTCCATAAACTGGCACGCTTGCTCTTCAACCGCATCATTCTCCCCAGGGTGGACAGAATTCGAGCTTGCTCTTCAACCGCATCATTCTCCCCAGGGTGGACAGAATTCGCCCTCGAATTGTCATCATCGGAGGAATCGCCCGTGTAAGGAATCAAATGCTTGACATTAAAAACATTCGCTGTACGAATATGACTCGGCAGTTTCAAGCGGTATGCATTAGGATTGATCTTCTCAACAATTTCCACTGGCCCAACCTTCTTGGCAGACAACTTATTATAGTCACCTACAGAAAATCTATCTTTAGTAAGAACAGCCCACACATAATCCCCTACTTCGAACTCAACATGACGCCGTTTCTTATCAGCAGCTTGTTTATACTTGCCCGCGGCCTGCAGCAGATTGTCACGGACAGCCCTGTGAACCTCCTGCAATCCTGTCACAAAGGTTTCTGCCGTCCCATGAACTCGTGTCTTTGCTGGTAATGGCAGCAAATCTAGCGGTCCTCTAGGAGTAACAGAATACACTACTGCAAAAGGGCTAAATCCAGTACTCCTGTTAACTGCATGATTATGAGCAAACTCTGCCTGACATAACTTCAGATCCCAACTCTTCACATGTTCTCCAACCAAACACCGCAACAAATTGCCTAGCGACCGATTCACCACTTCCGTTTGCCCATCTGTCTGTGGATGGTAGGCACTACTAAAATTCAACTGTGTGTTCACCATCTTCCACAAGCTACGCCAAAAATGGCTAAGAAACCTAGTATCACGGTCAGACACAATAGACACTGGCAAACCATGCAACCTATAAATCTCTCTAAAGTATAATTGAGCAACACGAACAGCATCTGTGGTCTTTTTACATGGAATGAAGTGCACCATCTTAGAAAAACGATCAACTACCACATAAATAGAATCATTACCTCGCTGTGTACGCGGTAATCCCAGCACAAAATCCATACTGATGTCCACCCATGGCTGTGATGGAACTGGTAGAGGCATATACAAGCCTGCATTGGTTGCTGTTCCCTTAGATACTTGACAAACCCGACACCGTTGCACCAATTTCTCAACCTCCTTCCGAATAGTAGGCCAGAAGTAAGTAGTCTGCACCAACTGCAAAGTCCTGTCTCTTCCTACATGCCCCTCGCCATGCAGCTCTTGAAGGATCTTCAACCGCAAACTACAGTCTGGAACACATAGTTGGTTGTCCTTAAACAAAAATCCATCCTGCAAATGGAAATCTGTCCTCTCCCCTGCCCGAACCTTTGCCAAAATACCAGAAAAATATGGATCAGCTTCAAGTATTTCAGCAAATGAATCAAAACCAGGTACCTCCACAGAAAGTCGAGTTAGTAGTCCCTTTCGCCTGCTCAAAGCATCAGCCACTCGATTGGTAACTCCCGACTTGTGTTTCACCACAAAAGTGAACCTTTGTAGGTAAGCAACCCAACTCGCATGTCTAGCAGAAACTTTATCTTGACTATGCAAATGTTTTAAAGCCTCATGATCCGTATATAAGATAAACTCCCGCTGAAACAAATAATGTCGCCAATGTTTAATAGCCTGAACCACAGCATAAAACTCAACATCATAAGTGCTATAACGCAGCTTGGCACCCGAAAGTTTCTCACTAAAATACGCCACTGGCCTGCTGTTTTGACTCAAAACAGCCCCAATTCCCACTTTGGAAGCATCCGAATGCAACACAAAAGGTTGATGGAAATCTGGTAATACTAGAATGGGAGCTGTGGTAAGGCGGAATTTAATTAGCTCAAACGCCTTTTCTGCTTCATCTGTCCAAGCAAACTTCCCATCCTGCTTCATACACTCAGTAATAGGAGCCATAATGCTACTAAAATGAGGGATAAAGCGCCGATAAAAGGAAGCCAACCCATGAAAGCTCCGAACTTCAGTAATGGTACTAGGCCTTGGCCAATGCTTCACTGCCTCTACTTTGGACTCATCTACCTGCAGCCCCACATCAGACACAATGTAACCAAGAAACAGCACCCTAGGTGTCAGAAACACACACTTCTTAATTGCAGCATAAAATTTCTCCCTACGCAGAACATGAAGAACTTCTCGCAGCTGACTAAGATGCTCGCTCGGGTTAGCACTGTAGATTAAAATGTCATCAAAATACACAACAACGCACTTCCCAATGAAAGGCCTCAAAACTTGATTCATAACACGCATAAAGGTGCTAGGTGCATTGGACAACCCAAACGGCATGACCATCCACTCATACAATCCCTCCCTCGTCTTAAAAGCTGTCTTCCATTCATCGCCAGCCCGAATACGGAGTTGATGGTATCCACTCTTCAAATCCAATTTAGTAAACACAGTAGCCCCACTAAGCTGATCCAGTAGGTCATCCAATCTAGGAATAGGAAAACGGTACCTGACCGTTATTTTGTTGATGGCTCTACTGTCGATACACATCCGCCAAGTACCATCTTTCTTTGATACCAGAAGGGCTGGTACCGCACAAGGACTCAAACTCTCTCGAATGTACCCCTTGGCCAGTAACTCTTCCACCTGTCTCCTTAATTCTTCATGCTCTCCGGGACTCATCCTGTAATGAGGTCGATTGGGTAAGGCTGCCCCGGGCTCCAGATCAATCTGATGTTGGATATCACGCATTGGGGGTAATCCATCAGGCAGTTCTTCTGGAAATAAATCGCTGAACTCTTCTAGGAGTGGTTTGACTACAACAGGAACCTCAACCTCTTTGTCTACCACCCTCCCGATTAAGGCGTATACTATTTTCGTCTCCTGCACCACCTCCTCAAATTGTGCTAAAGTCAACAAACTAGCAATGCCTTTGTTTTCTTCCCGCTTGGGCACTAACACAATTTTTACCCCCTCAAACACAAAGCTGTAAGTATTCGTCTTACCGTTATGAACCACCTCTCTATCAAATTGCCAAGGTCGTCCCAACAGCAGATGACATGCATCCATAGCTACTACATCACACCAAACCTCGTCCTTATATTTTGTCCCCACAGAAAAGGATACCAATACACGTCTTGAGACAGTCACCTCGCCCCCTTGTTTCAACCAGGCTAACTTGTACGGCTTTGGATGTTTTTCCGTTGTTAGTTCTAGCTTTCGGACTGCCTCTGCTGAAATTATATTCTCACAACTGCCTGCATCAATCACAAACCTACACACCTTCCCTTTCACAGTACAGGTTGACTGAAAAATGTTGTTTCTCAGCCAATCATCATCAACAGCCCTAGGTGTAAGGCAGGACCTCCTCACCACCAGCGCAGTCCCAACATCACCAGTCACCACCTCCTCATCCACGCCTTCTGAATCAAAGATCGGTTCACCAGTTAGCAAGGTTTCATCTTCGATATCATCACCCTCATCTATTTCAGCAAACATCGCCCTTTTTCCAGCTTTCTTGCACTCAGTCTGCCTGTGTCCCACTTCACCACATGCAAAACACTTGATACCACTTACTGGACCAATCCTCCTATTATTATTTGTTACTGCTCCCGTTTTGGCTATTGCCCCCGCCGCTGCAACCTCGCCTGAACGGCCAGTATTGACACCTCCTCCTAAATACCCAAAGCTAGCAGGTTGTCCAAAACCACCAGGACGCCTCTTCTCAATCTGCACAGCCCTCTGATGCGCTGCAGAAATAGACATTGGATCAAACATGTTGACTGTCTCTTTAATTTGTTCTCGTAAACCCCCAATATATCGGGCTACTAACTGATCTTCTGTCTCATGCACCTCGTTCCGAGCAATCAGCTGATAGAATTCAGTTGTGTATTCATCAACTGTACGACCTCCTTGCCTTAAATTCTGTAACCGCTGGTACATTAATCGCTGATAATTATAAGGTAGGAACGTCGCCCGCAACTTTTTCTTCATCTTCTCCCAGTCCGTAATTTTTGACTTCCCCAATCTAACCCTCGTTTGCCTGAGTTGCTGCCACCAAGCCATTGCCCTATCTCTGAGTCTGGTAGCAACCAAGGGTACTCGTTTATCATCAGGGACACCCTTAAATTCCAGGATCTCTTCTACCGTGGCCAGCCAGTCAATGAATTCCTCTGGTTGGAGGGTACCACGAAATTCAGGAATTTCAGTCCTCATACCCGTCTCCCAACGTCTCCTATCGTCCTCCACTGCATATGGTCGACGACGCCTTCGAGGTGCCTCATCATAGTCATCATCAAAGTCATCTCCTCCATCATTCTCTCTTGCGAAAGGGTTTCTCCGATCATCATAATTAGGGTTCCCCCCAGGATGAGGAATTTCCCTATTCTGGTTCGCCAACAACTCGCCCATCCTTAGCGTCAATCGATCCATCATAGTGTTCATCCCCTGCTCCATTACTTGTTCGATTCGCTGCTCGAACCGCTGCTCAAGTCGCTGCAGATCCTCACGCCCATAAACATCATCCACACGCGCTCTACGGGGTGGCATGGTGAATATGATTTAGGCTTTGATACCAACTGACGTAGCGGAAGAAACAGAAAACTGCTATCAATTGTTGAACCGCGCACGATTGCCAAACGATAACCTTCTACAACCTGTTGATTCTATGAATACCAGGAAAATAGGCAGCAAAATTCTAATTCAGAGAATTTTGGAAAAATACATAAATTTTATTATTCATCAAAAACTGCGGCTCCCCATCATAACAAGGTGTTTAAATAGCAAAACCCTAAAAACAGAATCCAAAACGGAAAAGGAAAACTAATAAAGACAATTACAAAAATAACCATAAAACAGAAAAATGTCTTTTTGAAGGCCTAAACGATGGAATTTGACCAAAAAACCCTGTACGTCACGAGCGAAGCGCTCGTGAGTTTTGACCGTTGACCCGTTTCCCATGAAATTAGGCTCCGAAAACGCCCAAATCCGACACTCCAAACTTGGCCGAAATTACCGAATTGCCATTGAATCAGATTTTTGCCATTAAATCAAATCTTTCCATAAACTGGCACGCTTGCTCTTCAACCGCATCATTCTCCCCAGGGTGGACAGAATTCGCCCTCGAATTGTTATCATCGGAGGAATCGCCCGTGTAAGGAATCAAATGCTTGACATTAAAAACATTCGCTGTACGAATATGACTCGGCAGTTTCAAGCGGTATGCATTAGGATTGATCTTCTCAACAATTTCCACTGGCCCAACCTTCTTGGCAGACAACTTATTATAGTCACCTACAGAAAATCTATCTTTAGTAAGAACAGCCCACACATAATCCCCTACTTCGAACTCAACATGACGCCGTTTCTTATCAGCAGCTTGTTTATACTTGCCCGCGGCCTGCAGCAGATTGTCACGGACAGCCCTGTGAACCTCCTGCAATCCTGTCACAAAGGTTTCTGCCGTCCCATGAACTCGTGTCTTTGCTGGTAATGGCAGCAAATCTAGCGGTCCTCTAGGAGTAACAGAATACACTACTGCAAAAGGGCTAAATCCAGTACTCCTGTTAACTGCATGATTATGAGCAAACTCTGCCTGACATAACTTCAGATCCCAACTCTTCACATGTTCTCCAACCAAACACCGCAACAAATTGCCTAGCGACCGATTCACCACTTCCGTTTGCCCATCTGTCTGTGGATGGTAGGCACTACTAAAATTCAACTGTGTGTTCACCATCTTCCACAAGCTACGCCAAAAATGGCTAAGAAACCTAGTATCACGGTCAGACACAATAGACACTGGCAAACCATGCAACCTATAAATCTCTCTAAAGTATAATTGAGCAACACGAACAGCATCTGTGGTCTTTTTACATGGAATGAAGTACACCATCTTAGAAAAACGATCAACTACCACATAAATAGAATCATTACCTCGCTGTGTACGCGGTAATCCCAGCACAAAATCCATACTGATGTCCACCCATGGCTGTGATGGAACTGGTAGAGGCATATACAAGCCTGCATTGGTTGCTGTTCCCTTAGATACTTGACAAACCCGACACCGTTGCACCAATTTCTCAACCTCCTTCCGAATAGTAGGCCAGAAGTAAGTAGTCTGCACCAACTGCAAAGTCCTGTCTCTTCCTACATGCCCCTCGCCATGCAGCTCTTGAAGGATCTTCAACCGCAAACTACAGTCTGGAACACATAGTTGGTTGTCCTTAAACAAAAATCCATCCTGCAAATGGAAATCTGTCCTCTCCCCTGCCCGAACCTTTGCCAAAATACCAGAAAAATATGGATCAGCTTCAAGTATTTCAGCAAATGAATCAAAACCAGGTACCTCCACAGAAAGTCGAGTTAGTAGTCCCTTTCGCCTGCTCAAAGCATCAGCCACTCGATTGGTAACTCCCGACTTGTGTTTCACCACAAAAGTGAACCTTTGTAGGTAAGCAACCCAACTCGCATGTCTAGCAGAAACTTTATCTTGACTATGCAAATGTTTTAAAGCCTCATGATCCGTATATAAGATAAACTCCCGCTGAAACAAATAATGTCGCCAATGTTTAATAGCCTGAACCACAGCATAAAACTCAACATCATAAGTGCTATAACGCAGCTTGGCACCCGAAAGTTTCTCACTAAAATACGCCACTGGCCTGCTGTTTTGACTCAAAACAGCCCCAATTCCCACTTTGGAAGCATCCGAATGCAACACAAAAGGTTGATGGAAATCTGGTAATACTAGAATGGGAGCTGTGGTAAGGCGGAATTTAATTAGCTCAAACGCCTTTTCTGCTTCATCTGTCCAAGCAAACTTCCCATCCTGCTTCATACACTCAGTAATAGGAGCCATAATGCTACTAAAATGAGGGATAAAGCGCCGATAAAAGGAAGCCAACCCATGAAAGCTCCGAACTTCAGTAATGGTACTAGGCCTTGGCCAATGCTTCACTGCCTCTACTTTGGACTCATCTACCTGCAGCCCCACATCAGACACAATGTAACCAAGAAACAGCACCCTAGGTGTCAGAAACACACACTTCTTAATTGCAGCATAAAATTTCTCCCTACGCAGAACATGAAGAACTTCTCGCAGCTGACTAAGATGCTCGCTCGGGTTAGCACTGTAGATTAAAATGTCATCAAAATACACAACAACGCACTTCCCAATGAAAGGCCTCAAAACTTGATTCATAACACGCATAAAGGTGCTAGGTGCATTGGACAACCCAAACGGCATGACCATCCACTCATACAATCCCTCCCTCGTCTTAAAAGCTGTCTTCCATTCATCGCCAGCCCGAATACGGAGTTGATGGTATCCACTCTTCAAATCCAATTTAGTAAACACAGTAGCCCCACTAAGCTGATCCAGTAGGTCATCCAATCTAGGAATAGGAAAACGGTACCTGACCGTTATTTTGTTGATGGCTCTACTGTCGATACACATCCGCCAAGTACCATCTTTCTTTGATACCAGAAGGGCTGGTACCGCACAAGGACTCAAACTCTCTCGAATGTACCCCTTGGCCAGTAACTCTTCCACCTGTCTCCTTAATTCTTCATGCTCTCCGGGACTCATCCTGTAATGAGGTCGATTGGGTAAGGCTGCCCCGGGCTCCAGATCAATCTGATGTTGGATATCACGCATTGGGGGTAATCCATCAGGCAGTTCTTCTGGAAATAAATCGCTGAACTCTTCTAGGAGTGGTTTGACTACAACAGGAACCTCAACCTCTTTGTCTACCACCCTCCCGATTAAGGCGTATACTATTTTCGTCTCCTGCACCACCTCCTCAAATTGTGCTAAAGTCAACAAACTAGCAATGCCTTTGTTTTCTTCCCGCTTGGGCACTAACACAATTTTTACCCCCTCAAACACAAAGCTGTAAGTATTCGTCTTACCGTTATGAACCACCTCTCTATCAAATTGCCAAGGTCGTCCCAACAGCAGATGACATGCATCCATAGCTACTACATCACACCAAACCTCGTCCTTATATTTTGTCCCCACAGAAAAGGATACCAATACACGTCTTGAGACAGTCACCTCGCCCCCTTGTTTCAACCAGGCTAACTTGTACGGCTTTGGATGTTTTTCCGTTGTTAGTTCTAGCTTTCGGACTGCCTCTGCTGAAATTATATTCTCACAACTGCCTGCATCAATCACAAACCTACACACCTTCCCTTTCACAGTACAGGTTGACTGAAAAATGTTGTTTCTCAGCCAATCATCATCAACAGCCCTAGGTGTAAGGCAGGACCTCCTCACCACCAGCGCAGTCCCAACATCACCAGTCACCACCTCCTCATCCACGCCTTCTGAATCAAAGATCGGTTCACCAGTTAGCAAGGTTTCATCTTCGATATCATCACCCTCATCTATTTCAGCAAACATCGCCCTTTTTCCAGCTTTCTTGCACTCAGTCTGCCTGTGTCCCACTTCACCACATGCAAAACACTTGATACCACTTACTGGACCAATCCTCCTATTATTATTTGTTACTGCTCCCGTTTTGGCTATTGCCCCCGCCGCTGCAACCTCGCCTGAACGGCCAGTATTGACACCTCCTCCTAAATACCCAAAGCTAGCAGGTTGTCCAAAACCACCAGGACGCCTCTTCTCAATCTGCACAGCCCTCTGATGCGCTGCAGAAATAGACATTGGATCAAACATGTTGACTGTCTCTTTAATTTGTTCTCGTAAACCCCCAATATATCGGGCTACTAACTGATCTTCTGTCTCATGCACCTCGTTCCGAGCAATCAGCTGATAGAATTCAGTTGTGTATTCATCAATTGTACGACCTCCTTGCCTTAAATTCTGTAACCGCTGGTACATTAATCGCTGATAATTATAAGGTAGGAACGTCGCCCGCAACTTTTTCTTCATCTTCTCCCAGTCCGTAATTTTTGACTTCCCCAATCTAACCCTCGTTTGCCTGAGTTGCTGCCACCAAGCCATTGCCCTATCTCTGAGTCTGGTAGCAACCAAGGGTACTCGTTTATCATCAGGGACACCCTTAAATTCCAGGATCTCTTCTACCGTGGCCAGCCAGTCAATGAATTCCTCTGGTTGGAGGGTACCACGAAATTCAGGAATTTCAGTCCTCATACCCGTCTCCCAACGT
Source organism: Panax stipuleanatus (assembly GCA_020205555.1). Taxonomy (NCBI): domain Eukaryota; kingdom Viridiplantae; phylum Streptophyta; class Magnoliopsida; order Apiales; family Araliaceae; genus Panax; species Panax stipuleanatus. The sequence continues at coordinate 26,655,917 of CM035123.1, forward strand.
CTCCTATCGTCCTCCACTGCATATGGTCGACGACGCCTTCGAGGTGCCTCATCATAGTCATCATCAAAGTCATCTCCTCCATCATTCTCTCTTGCGAAAGGGTTTCTCCGATCATCATAATTAGGGTTCCCCCCAGGATGAGGAATTTCCCTATTCTGGTTCGCCAACAACTCGCCCATCCTTAGCGTCAATCGATCCATCATAGTGTTCATCCCCTGCTCCATTACTTGTTCGATTCGCTGCTCGAACCGCTGCTCAAGTCGCTGCAGATCCTCACGCCCATAAACATCATCCACACGCGCTCTACGGGGTGGCATGGTGAATATGATTTAGGCTTTGATACCAACTGACGTAGCGGAAGAAACAGAAAACTGCTATCAATTGTTGAACCGCGCACGATTGCCAAACGATAACCTTCTACAACCTGTTGATTCTATGAATACCAGGAAAATAGGCAGCAAAATTCTAATTCAGAGAATTTTGGAAAAATACATAAATTTTATTATTCATCAAAAACTGCGGCTCCCCATCATAACAAGGTGTTTAAATAGCAAAACCCTAAAAACAGAATCCAAAACGGAAAAGGAAAACTAATAAAGACAATTACAAAAATAACCATAAAACAGAAAAATGTCTTTTTGAAGGCCTAAACGATGGAATTTGACCAAAAAACCCTGTACGTCACGAGCAAAGCGCTCGTGAGTTTTGACCGTTGACCCGTTTCCCATGAAATTAGGCTCCGAAAACGCCCAAATCCGACACTCCAAACTTGGCCGAAATTACCGAATTGCCATTGAATCAGATTTTTGCCATTAAATCAAATCTTTCCATAAACTGGCACGCTTGCTCTTCAACCGCATCACCTATATAACCATCCGAGAAGGAAGTGAGAACAAGAACTAAATCAGGAGAATTCGAGAGTAGGGTGGAAGAAAGAGAGAGCCAAGATTAAGCAACTAAGTGTGTTGTTTGGGTTCCGTCATAGGGTTCTTGTAGTGAGGTAATTTGAGTGTACTCAAATTAAGATATCTTTATATTCTTTCAGTTTATTATAGTGAGTTTTTTGGAGATCGTCTCGTGATTTCTACTTCTTAGTTTTAGAGTATTTTTCACGTAAAAATCTTGGTGTCTTGTGCTTGATTATTTCTATCTTATTATTTCATGCCTTATTATTATTTGGTGGAACTTAAAATTTAATTTGTTTGACATGTAATTTTTTTCCCAACACGTATGGGGAGTTGGTCTACTAGTGTAATGATCACAACGATCAAACAATCTTTGTAAAAGATATTATGTAAAAATTATTTAATAAAATGAGTTTTTATTAATAATTTGTGTTTTATGTGACTTATGGTCGTTATATAATAGCGCTACAAGTTATGTGCACTTTTTTGAGTGTTTAGAGGGTAAATGTAAAAAATAAATTTTTCCCAAGAAAAAAACGTAAAAATAGTATTCACGCTAAAAATGAAACTAGTTTTTTCAAATTTTCAAATTACGACGTTATGTTTCTTCGGAAAAAAGGGATCGATGGCGAAAATAGATTTTTGAAAATCGAAAGTCAATTTTTCGGCTAACCGAGCGGATTATGAAAAGTAACTGAAAAAGTTAGGAAATTTAATTGGATAAGAAAAAGTTTAACTAGAATTAGTTAGACTAACTAAGCCTAAGAATTAAGAGGCTTGACTAAGAAATTTGGAATTGGCTAGGTTTGAGAGCGTAGGGTTGAGCCAAGGGTTTGTGAGACTTGACTAGGGTTGAGCCAATTGTAAAGCCAAGGGTTATGGATGGTTTGGCTTAGGGTTGAGCCATGACTCAAGTCTTAGGGTTAAACCCTAAGACTTGGAGTCAAAGCAAGGGTAAAGGATGATTATCCCACATAGGATAATGTTGTGATGACTCCTTCATTATCCAAGTAAGATGAGGGGTAAAAGAGACCAAAGTGGTCGGATTTTAGGAGCAAGGGGGGAGGTTTTGGTGAGTCATCTAGCATGACTCACCACACCTAAGGCATAGGTAATAATGAGCAATGTTTCATCAAGTGATTTTGGTCATTAAGTGTCTTAAGTTAGTTTTAATTGTGGTTTGATTAGGCTAACTCAAGGGGATGATTAGTAAGTTATTAAACATGAGGGGGAAGACCTTGTGTGACTTAAGTTGGGTGACCAAATTGTAAGAAAGGAAAAATAACTTTTATATAAGCAATACCAAGTATTAGACTTTCATTAGTTGCCTAAAAATATTCTAAGTGTTAGAAAAGCTAGAGAAAAAGCAAAAAAAGAGAGAAAAAGAGAGGGGGGCCGGATCATCAAGGTAGGAAGATGAGCAAGGATTAAAGCTAATTCAAGCTCAAGATGAAGAAGAAGAACTAAGAAGGTAAGAACACTAAAACCATCTACTTCATCTCTTTTCTTTAAAAACTTTCTTGTTAGAGAAGTTCCTTGTTGGTGGTTGTGTTTATGTGAATGATAGATCATAGAAGGATCTTGGAGAGATAAGGCTTATGGGTTTTACATATGTTAAAACACCTTAAACATGTATGTTAAGTGAAATAAAAAATAAAATTTAAGTCCAAGCATGAGGATGGATAAACAAGATAATAGTGGACTTTAAACGGACCTTATATGTGTTTTGTGTATATGATGTGGTATGATTTTAATAGATGAAATCATGGCTAAGTAAGTTGTGGAAATATTCCAAGTGGAATGGAGGAAAAATACGACATAATGAAGTTATGACGAAATTTTTCGTAAAAAGTGTCAAGTGTGAAAAACCTTAACTTGGTACTCCATAATGAAGTTATAGGTAGTTAACGCTTTCGGAAAATTATTTTTTATGGGGGTTATGTAGTTGGGTGAATATGTGACCCGTGGGCTCAAGAATGAGTTCAATCCGACTTCGGATGAAAAAGTTATGAAGTTTATAAAATTTGTCGTTTAAATCGACTTTCAACGAAAAATGGCTCCCGGAAGGGTTTTGAGCCTAATTCCCGACAAGTTAAAGAACTGTGAAAATTTTTCTATATGGGAGGGAGGGGGGGATTGGAAGAATTTTTTACAAGGAAGAAATACACGCAAAAATAAGCTCATTCCGATATCGGATGAGCAAGTTATGATGTGTCAAAGTAAGCGCATGGAAACTGTGTAAAATTGAAAATTTAACAAAGCTTAGCAGAGTTTTCGTAGGGTGGCCGCGCCCCGTGCCACCCATAGTACAAAAATGGGTCGCCCCGTGCCGGACCTGCAGTAGGTTGGACAGTCTGGACGTTCTTTAGTAAATTGGACATAACTCTTTCCTCCGAACTCCGATTGAGGTGATTTAAGATGATCCGAAAAGATAAGAAGTATACTAATAATTTTCATTCTTTAAGTTTTGAGAGTTGAGGTCGGGACCAAGGTCTAAAATGAGCATCTTTAGGACTGATGTGTAATTGGAGACAAACCGGGATGGTTTCTTCGAAACACCGGGGCACCGAGCCATGTTTGACTAGTATTTCCGAGTTCTACTCATTAGACTTTGAAAATATAGTCTAGAGGAATGTAAAACATGGAATGGTAGATGAATTGTATGTGTCAATCATACACAATAGCGCGTCGGTTAGGCGTTCGGGTTAGAAAAGTTAGGCGCACGACGAACGAATGTCGAAACGCTGAGTCAAATGTTAACAAACTTAAATAGTGTTCCGACTCTTATGAGACGAACATTATAGAACATGTAATAGAGTTAAAGTAAATCATGAGTGATGTTTATACGTGGCTAATTGGTATGTTTATGTGCACTGAATTTGTAGGACTGTTAAAGAGCGATTAACGCTAAGGTTGTCAAGACCGCTAAGGAAAGTATTCTAACTTCATTCAATCTTTATTTGAATGTTGGTTTAAAGTATGTGGATGTATATTCTTATGAATAATCCCTATGTATGCCTCAATTTACACAATGATTAACAATTGTGTAAACTTCAAACTTATACAAACTCTTTGTCGATTGTATAAGTGTTCAACTATGCTATAATGCATAAATTATTAAGCTTTGCTATAATGCATGATTTGTTCAAGCTTTCAAAGTTTTGATATGCATTAACTGTTTAAGAAGTATGTCAATGCCATTTGTATCGGCTAGACACATGTTAAAACCTTTCAATGATTTAAATATGATCTTTTGAATTGTCATTGAGTTTTAAGTTAAGTTTCTTAACCAATTTATACATGGTACGGATTCAGACTAAGAATGAACAAACCTAATATTGGGGAAAATGTTTTATGTTGTCGACATGTAATGTCGAGTGACGGAAGAACGCAAATTAAGTCGTTCGCCATGTAGTATTGATCAATACATGGTACAAAGGGCTGATCACCCATCCTAGCCATGACGGTTTATAGAGAAATAGCTGTTTAAACCCTTTTTGAAATGAAAATGAAAGTTCGAGATCTTATGACCGCTCAGCTAAAGTCACTACATCGTTTCAAAAATATGTTTTGAAAACAAAGAAAGTAATTTCCTATCATTTGAGATCTCTTCACAATTTTTATTCAGTTGTTGAAGATTTAGAAGTATGAAGGCATGATTCTTGATTTTGTTGTTTTATATGCAACTGTTATACTTGTTAGATATGTAAATGCTCATTTTACTTAAAATTAAATATTTTCTGCGAAAACTAAGCGTGTGGAAGGTTCAGGAAAGGACAAGGGTAAAGGAAAGATGAACGAATAAGAAGACTATGAAACTTATTTGTAATAGATATGTTTATTGTAAATAATTACCGTTTTAATTATCATGACAAGAAGATTTAAATGTCGTAGAACCTGGGTATGTAATAATAGGCTTGTAATAATTAGTAATTATTTTCCTATTAGTATGAATGCATGGTTAGATGTATGTTAAAGTTAGTACCGTGAAACACTAGATTCGGAGTTTAAAGGTATTCAAATTTGAGGGCGTCACAACTAGAGTCGATAGACAAAATCCTCGTACACACAATAATTGTTTGGACGGATAATTTGAGCAGCTTATATAAATATAAGATCACGATTATTTCCTTCAGTGTCATAACTAAGCTTGAGCTGAAAACCCTCACTTGCATAATTTTTTTTTTTTCTGAAAGCAAAGATATCCTTCTAACCAAACTTGGCGACCTGCCTTTGGAAGCTAAGGTAAGATCTTATATCTTTGCTTTAAATAGTTTTTATATTTTTTTTCCTCCTGCGGTTAGGGTTTTCAACTCAAGCCTAGTTATGTTAATGAAGTAAATATAGCGCGATCTAATATTTATTTAAGCTCAACTTACCCGTTCGCATCATTATGGTGCGTAGGAGTGTGACGGTCATTTTATTTTTTTAAAAAATTAAAGGCACACGATTTAGGCTTTAAGGCCATGTTTGTTTAATAGGATAACCATTGGAATTGGACTAATAATTCTTAATCTCTTGTTTGTTTTTTAAATTAGACTCCGGACTATTAATCCCGGGATAACAAAATGACTTAGAATGAGGGATTATTTAATACCATGTCTAACATGGTATTATAATCCCATGAGGAGGGATTAAAAATTTGTGGACAAAATTAACCTTTGTCTTTTTTAATATGACTAACGTATCCTTAAATTAAATTGAACGTCTTAGTTGTGATTGATTATCACCAAAGAAAATTAAAAAAATAAAATTTATTGATTATATATACACCTCCACCCTAACGCCCAACCCCACCCATCCACCCACTCCAACCCACCCCACAAAAATTAAAAAAATAATATTTACTAATTATATATACACCCCACGCTACCCCACTCACCCACCCACCCCACCCCCACCCCCACCCACACCCACACCCACCCACCCCACCCCACCCCACCTCACAAAAATTTAAAAAATAATATTTATTGATTATATATACACCCCCACCCTACCCCACGCTATCCCTCCCACCCCACCCACCCCACCCCACACCACAAAAATTAAAAAAAAATAATATTTATTGATTATATATACACCCCCACCCTACCCCACGCTATCCCACCCCACCCACCCACCCCTACCCACCCTACAAAAATTTAAAAAATAATATTTATTGATTATATATACACCCCACCCTACCCCACGCTACCCCACCCCCCCCAACCCACCCCACCCCCACCCCCACCCCCGCTATCCCATAAAAATTTAAAAAATAATATTTATTGATTATATATACACCCCACCCTACCCCCGCACCCCACCCACCCACCCACCCCACCCCACCCCACCCCAACCCACAAAAATTTAAAAAATAATATTTTTTGATTATATATACACCCCCACCCTACCCCACTCCACCCCCCACCCCCACTACCCCCTCTCAAAAAAAATAATATTTACTGAATAATATAACTACTTATTTAAAAGTTTTAAATTAATTTTTTTATTATTTTTTGATGTATAAATAAGTTTAAAATATGTTATTATTGGTAAGGGTATAATAGTCCAAACGATATTTTTTAATCCAATCCTTTAATTAATCCTGAAAAAAACAAACATAACATGAAATTATTTGAAGTTATCCCCTGAATAATCCCGTAAAAAATAAACATGTGACTAGAATTATTTAATCCTAGGATTAATAGTCCTGGATTATAATCCCGGGATTATAATTCTTGCAAACAAACATGGCCTAACAGTATTAGAAGGGATGGCTGCTAAGAGACATATAGCCACCCATTGGTTAGGGATTACCTTGGTTAGGGATCACTCCCTTGAATTGTATTGAGATTTTATTTTAATAGTGATGACAAAAGGAATAGCTCGTTTTAAATAAAAAAAAAATTAAAAAGCTGATAAATGGGATTCTTTTTGAAAAATGTGAAAAATATTTTTAAATTTAAAATTCGTATGAATTTATTTAATTTTTGTCCATACAATTATGAATATCATAAACTTGTTGATTATGAGTTGTGTTAAGTAGTTTTAATAATTTAATGATTTGCCAATATAATTTTGAACATTATAAACTGTCTACAAAATAATGCATAGTTATTGTTTTCAAAATTTAAATGAATTATATTAATTTTAAATTTAAAAGTAATTCAAATTAATCTTTAGAAATTTAATATTATTCTTGCATTTTGTGATATAGTGAAATATCTTAAAATTTTAATTAGGAGTTCAATGGCTTAGGTATTATTTTATCAATGACGTTTGTTATAGGTCATTTAAAGTGGTCATCTTAAATACTTGGTAATGTGAGCTGGTCATTTTTCTAGATTGTATTTGTTATATTGGTAATTTTACACTCTCGATAATCAAATATCCTGTAAAGTGTCAAGATTTCTGGTAATCAGATGACCAAAAAATAGGTGGTAATATGAGATTACCACATAATGATCATCTTGAAATTTTTATTTAGACAATAATATCCTTTATATTTAATAATTGAGACATAAATATCCTCATTAGTCACATAATTTACATTTATTTTTTATTTTTTGTCGACATATTTAATTTAACTAAAATAACTTATTGTCCGTACTGAGTATGTGTTATTGTTTGTTATTTATTATTATAAATTTAATTTATCATTAACATCATACTTAAAAATTTTGTTCTTAATAATTCAATAAATCAAGAATTGTTATTTTATAAACATATTAAAAATTACTAAGTAATATTGAATTAATTATTTCGATAATACTTTGATGATTATTGATTATATTTGACAATAACCATATAAGTGAATCATTCAACTAAAATTAGTACAAGGATATTTTGGTAAAAGATCAATATTAGAAAAAATATACCTAATAATCTTGAATTAATACCAAACATTCACAATAGTAATTTTCGGTAATCACATATCATCTACTAAACATAAATGACACAATATGTCTATTTTCTATTACCAGTAATCAGATACCTAGTAATCTGTGTTTATGTGGGTATCCATCATGACCTGTAACAAATACCCCCTTAACTCATAGTTGAAGGATGAGGATTGTTGACAAAAGTCAGAACCGCACAACACACAAATTTCATTTTTGTTGTAGTTTTATATACTAGCACCAGGTAGAACAAGCATTGTGTGTGTAAATTATGTGGTAAAATAAAAAGTTTATAAAACTTGAAGGACTAATTAGAAAGACAAAAAAATTAATATAAAAAAACAAAATAGGAATTACCTTAAAAGTTGAAGGGCATTTTTGAAAGCCATAATGGTTTCAAAAATTTATTAACGTCAAAAGCCACCTCCGACTTTATATATATATATATATATATATAGGATAAGACTCTGGAACGAACAGTTCGTTTACGAACATATGTAGGGTCCAGTGTTGAAGGTTGTTGATTAGATGAGAATATTTAACACTAATTACGAATATATGATGGTACATAATTGGGCCAATCAACAACCTTCAACACTGGGCCCTACATATGTTAGTAAACGAATTGTTCGTTCCAGAGCCTTATTTTATATATATATATATATATATATATATATATATATATATATATATATATACGGTCCTCTTTTCTAGCGAACCTTAAACAGTGAACCAATAACGAACCGGCTATAATGATAATTTTTTCTGTCGATATAGCATGCAAAGCCGACTACATAGGTATGGCGGCGGTTCGAACCGTCGCTATAGCTCAAAATACCGTTGCTATAGCCAGTTCGTTCTTGGTTCACTATTTAAGATTTGCTGGAGAAGGGGACGTATATATATATATATATATATATATATATATATATATATATATATATATATATATATATATATATATATATATATATATATATATATATATATATATATATATATATATATATAGGGACATGATCCATAGTCACTGCTGGCTATGGCTCATGTCTCAACCAACCCATTTTGAGCCGCCCATTCCAATTATCAGAGGCTAAATTACTATCCACAGGAAGTTCCTGCGTGCAAGAAGTTAATCCTGCAGATAGTAACTGGACACGAAATTCCTCATTTACCCCTCATTTTGAATTGAACGTTTAAATGATTTTTCTACCATCCGCTAGAACTTCTTGCAGATAGTTTACAGAAACTTAACTTCGCAATAAGTTCTAGCGAATAGTAGAAAAAATATTTAAAACCCAACAGATCGAATTGGGGAAGCTTAGTTGCAAATCAACCCTAACCCTAAGTTGAAGTCGCACTAGCTGGAGATAAATTGAAAAATCTTGCATTCTAAACTCGCGATCTTGAAGAGTCTTGCAAGTTTTGAGGTTGAAAAATATATCTATAAGGTTAGTTTTGCAATAATCTTGCTATTTCTAACTTGTATAATCTTGCAAGTTTTGTTGTTAAATGTAGGATAATATGTATTTTAATCTTGGCCCATTTGATCTTAGTGTTCTTTTTAATCAACAAAACCATGGTTCAGAAGATGTATGGAATACTAAAGTATGCATTGAATTTGTGTTTTTTTTATATCATAAATGAAAAATTAATTGATTAAATAATATTGATGATACATAATGCAAATTATGATATTATTTTGTAGTTATTATGTTATTTTACGATGATAGGAATTGAATGCCCTATCTAGTTATGAAAGTGACAATAAATCAGTAGAGTGGAATTTAAATGATGAGCAAATAGAAATATTATAAGAACTACGTTTTCATGTTTTCTCAATTCCCTTTGTTGCTCTTAAAAGTGATGCATGTTTGGTATCTGCAGTTGTTGAGCGGTGGAGGAGTGAAACTAATTCGTTTCACCTAAATTGCAGTGAAATGACCATCACTTTAGAAGATGTAGGTATGATTTTAGAACTTCATGTAATTGGAAAGTCAATAACATGTGGATGTCTAACCCATCCTAAATCCTTATTTCTAAACACTATCGACGCCGGTGCAAGATTTTTCCTAGGTGTGTTTTTACCCTTTTTATTTTGCTAGATTGATTTATTTACTTAAAGGGTGATATTTTAGGAAAAAGACCAACATAAATGCCGATTGGGTTTAGAAAGGTTGATTTTATTGATGGGCCAATTCGACAGTCACCAGTTGGTATAAATTTAAATGGATGTACCAACTCATCTGGATTTTTGAGGATTTTTCAATATGGCTCAATATATAACTCTGTAAAATTGGTCTCAAAATTGAAATTCATAGAGTTCGGGGGCTTGCTTAAGCGAGGGGAAGACGTTAGGCACCCCCCGACTTTTGTGAAAAATACAGTTACCGTATCTGATTATTTTCCTAAGGGTGAGGTGTGTGTGTGTGATGTATATGATTTTAAGGAAGCTTGGGATATTGTGTTTGAGTGAGTTATTTTGGAAGCAGTTTGAAACCACTTTGAGCCTATGCACAAAGGATTTGATTTAAAGAAAAGTTTGTTTTAAATTTAATTCTGATAAAGCATTTTTGGGGGTGACGTTTTGGAAAACATGATTTTCAATTCCTTGGTCAAATAGGAAACGAGATTCCTTGCTACTTTCAATTTTTTAAACTGAAGTTGTCTAATAACTCGAATCGGTTTGATTTTAGAAGATCTTCGTTACTTTATTTGTAAGTCATTTTTTGATGATAATATACGAAATCAAACATTGAAAAGGGTCGGGACCTCCAGTGGGCATGAAAGCCATCTCGACAGTCCCGAGCACCCGTAATCATAATTCTTTCATTATCACAAGACCTTAAATCCTGCTCTCCTGGGTTGAAATCCTCTATATCGTTTTAAGGCCCAAATTTACATGTACAATGATTGGATATTAACTTTTACAATCGAAATTACATCTGCCGACGTTGGTTAAAAAATTCGAGGGTCGGGTCACAACCCGGATCTTTCATCTCTTCCTAAGTTATCTCCACCCTCACTCTTTTTATTTAGGAAAAAGGTTTTGAAGGGTTTTTTAAGAAAAGGCCAACATGTATCATGTCGACGATTTGAACGTTTTTACAGAGTCGCCAGTTGGTAGATTTGAAAATGGTTGTACCAACTCAACCGAGTTTTGTTTGAAAGAGGCCCAATTGCTGGACACTGTCAAAACTTGATATTTGAAACTGATGTTTTGAGCTCGGGGGCTTGGTTAAGTGTGGGGAAGGTGTTAGGCACCCCACGACTCCCGTGTAAATACGGTACCGTATTTTTTCATTATTTCCCTTAAAATTGAAATGCGTGTGTGAATACTGTTTAAAAATTGGGCCTATGTTTGATTGATTGAAAGTAGTGCTTTGCTTCAGTTGAACCTATATACGAAGGGTTTGACTTGATTTGCAAAAAGTCTTTGATTTGATTTGCAAAAATGTTTGATTTGATTTGCAAAAGCTTTTCTTTTGATTGGATTGAAAATGATGTTTTGAAAGCTGGTTATCAAACCCTTACGTTAACATAGGAATTAAAGCCTGTTGATACTTTCATTTTTTATCTTTTCAGCCTTGGCACAGTTTGAATGATGATTGTTGGGCTGCGAAGCATCCTCGACCACAGAATATATACAAATGTCGGTCTCCTCATGGGCATGATAGTCATCGAAGGGACTCTGACACTACAAACCATATTTTCACTATGTTAAGACCTTAAATCCGGATAACTGTTTTAGGATCTATTGTATGTACATTTTACAGAAAAACTAGAAGGGTACATCTGTAAAGCGGAGTTTGTCCATCGTGGCAATCAGATTCTGATCGATTTGATCATGAGTCCCACGATTCCTAGGCTCATATATGAGTAGCCAATAAACCTGCACAGTTCAAATTTTCACAGAAATAGATATATATCCCAAAATTGCCAGAACCGAGGATTCATTCAGTCCGGGTTCGCACGGCCGAAGCGTCTCGTTCCCACTAGATAGCGATCTAAGGGACGCGAGGTTGCTTTTACAACTGAAACCAGAAAGAAAGCTAGATTTAAGGAAATCTCAGCCATTCTAGCTTCTCGGTTCAGTCTGGACATGTTTTGAACCGTTTGAAAGCTAGAGTTGGCGAGATTTAAATAAATCTATTCCGCCCGTAGATATGTCAGTGCCAATTCATATCAAATGAATGTTTAAAGCAACAGTTTAATAAAAGCGAGTAAAGTAATATATATACACAGTTATATATATAAAAGCTGTAAAGGGCGATGGGTTTTCACGCCAGTGCCCGGACTGGAATTGAAATATATATATATATATATATATATATATATATTGATAGAAACATAGTCAACCAAGACTGGGAAGAGAACCCAGTGGTGGTGAAGGCTGCTTATATATGCATATTTATATATAAAAGCAGTAAAAAGGCTACAGAATAATCCAGGCAGAACAGAAATATAAATGTACATAAAAGTAGTCAACCAGGGACTGAGAAGAGAAACTAGTAATGGTGAGGTGTGTAAAAACAGTATAAAGGCCACAGAATAATCTAGGCCGTTCTGAAATATATAAATATATATGTTTATTGACAGAAATGTAGTCAACCAAGACTAGAAAGAGAACCCAGTGGTGGTGAAGGTTGCTTATATATGCATAAATATATATAAAAGCAGTAAACTACCTCGAATTTGACATCCGGACTTGACAGAATTAAAAAGTTAGTATATATACAGTTGAATAAACACAAAAAAGCCAAACCCGAACTTGAAAGATAACCCAGTCCGGCGAAGTTGCTTAAAACGAAGATGCTAGTGCACTGAAGCTGTTAGAGCAGACGGATCGTCAATTCGAGTTGTAAAAATGCCAAAAAACGCAGTTATGTACAAAAATGTATAAAATTTTGACGAAAACGGCCACGGAACTAAGTTCCGGGCATTTTTAGAAAACAAAATTTGATATGCAAGGGCAAAATAGTGCAACGAAGTAGTATTAACTTTCTGATCGTAGAAATACTTACAATGTACTACTAAACGAGCTTTTTGCCAAATCATAGGCTCTAAACGTCAGAATCTATCGGTTATTTTCTGATATGTGGTAGTATGTGGGTATATCTACGTGTTAGAGTGAAAAAATTTGGGTTTAGAAGAGGTGAAAAAGGTAGAAAATCAAACAGGCAAAGGTTCGTTGCGTTTCAGAATTCTTGAAAATGAGGGGGGCATATTTATGTATAGGCTAGGGAGCCTCAGCTCTGCCTGCTGCTACCGTAGGTAGAGGTGTGGCTCCCCTGGTGGGGGCCACGTGTCCGTTTGAGTCGTCTCTAAGTACGTGCACTTCGAGCAACGCGAGGTCGAAGTTGAAACTTTTTAACTTTTGATCGGAGCATCCGTTTGAGGCGTGCTATACCTTTCCGGAAAGCCCTCGCCGAGAGTGTCACAATGACATGGGATAAAACATTTTTTGGGTTCAAGAAGACGGGTTCATAACCAGGTCTTCAATTTCTCGCAGTCTATACCCAATACTTCGCTGGGGCTGAACCAACAGCTGAATTGGACTTGGTCTATACCCGAAACTTTGTTGGGATTGAACCAACGGATGAATTGGATTCGGTCTGTACCCGATACTTCGTTGGGGCTGAACCAATGGCTGAATTGGATTCGGTCTGTACCCGATGTGACGCCCCCAGAATAGGTTCAATACCCAACCCATTCTGAGTCGCCAAACACATGGTACAAAATCCATATACAATCTTTTATATCATACGGTCGTGCAAAATGCGACCACACAACTGTGAGTGTCAATATAAATATGTAGAAAATATAAACACTCAAACTAAGTCCTCATTACAATTATTATCACATTATTTTACAAAACTAGTGAGGACTACTACTGCTCTAACTCGGACCATCACTCTGTTCCCCGACTAGTCCCTGCAATATTCTCATTTCTTGAAGAGAACAATGGAAGAAAAGGGTGAGCTCAACTAGCCCAGCAAAGAATATTATGACTAAGATAATGAAGAATAAATTATCGTTAGTCTTCAATAAATCAGATAAAATATTATGGACAACAAGTTTTGATCAAAAATTACAGCGGAAATAACAATTCATTAGAAGAGTTAAGTAGAAAATGATATCTACAATCTTCTATGATTTAAAAGTCCATCATCAATATTTTTCCCTGTAACATCAATCAATATATATCTCAAATCAAATATTCATCTTTGCACTACGGCCAAAGATATTCATTTGTATCACCAGTGGTCATGTTCATCTCAACACCTATCCATCTTTGCACTACGGGCCAAAGATATTCATCAGGTAATCATTCATCTTTGCACTACAGGCCAAAGATATTCATCAAGTAATCATTCATCTTTGCACTACAAGCCAAAGATATTCAGTTATATCACCATTTAGGACTGAGGATGATGAAAATAATATAAATAACGAATCCAGTGAGATAAAGGACAAAGACTAGGGATTCATAATTTAATTTATCCAAGTTCAAGAATACTCCATAAAAATCAATTGTGGAGCAAAATTCAAGAATGAAGTTCAAAACATGGATCCAATCAAAGAGAAGAACCATAATAGACAACTTGGACAAAGAAATGAAAATTTAATTTTTTTGTGAATAATACCGTATTCGTGAATAGTGCTGTATACGTGAATAGTATCGTATACGTGAATAGTAACTCCGACATGAGAAGGCAAAAATTTCATAATAAAATTCATACCAATATTTCGGTGAAATGATATTGAAAGAAATAACATCATTTATAAGAAAAATAATATCCTTTACAAGAAAATAACATCCCTTATGAGAAGAATAACATCCCTTACGAGAAAATAACATCCCTTATAAGAAAATAACATCCCTTACAAGAAAATAACATCCCTTACCTCAGTAGAATACTGAATCTGACTGGAATATCGGATATTATACTGACGAAAACTTGCACTGCTATCAACACTCAAAATATCTAAACACTCATAAGAAATATGCTTGATACTATAGAGAGAGAATTTTCTAATTCTGGTGTGATTTTTATTTCTAACTAAGCACCCTATTTATAGGAAAATGCTTAGCACACCAAAGCTGAAAAAACTTAACCACGGATGATTTTGAAGAATTTGCAGCATCTCATTTTGGAAAAATCAATCTCAGCAAAAACATACCAGACAAGGACAAGTGGGGCCCACACATGTTTTAAATTTAAATAATATTCAAAAACTTCAATAATTCATAATAAATAGCCCATTTATCAAAAAATACGAACCTTATATCCATTCCATATGAAATTTAATTTTCTACAACTTTGTAGAAGAAAGATTTTTCAAATTTCGAACAAAAAAATGACCTAAATTTACATACGGATGAAATTTCAGTTTTCTTCTCTTCCGTTTCTCTTTCCCCCCTTTTCTTCTTTTTCCTCCTCCTTTCTTTTTTTCTTCCTTTTCCATCATTTTCCACTAACTCTCTCTCTTCTCTCTCTCCCCCCTTTTCTTCTTTTCTTCTCTCACCTCCAACAACCATATATATATATATTAAAAAATTTATAATTATAAAAAAAATTTCAATTCCATTTTCTCTCTTCCACCTCATTTTATTCATATACCATGAATTTATTGTAAAAATATTACCATTTAAATTATAAAATTATACTATTATATTATCACATTATACACTTATAATGTAATATTATAATAATATATTTGAATGAATTATTTTATCAAAAAATATAAAATATCAATTTTCAACAATTGTCTCTTTTGCTAAAAATTCCTCCATTTATATCAAAATTGAATAAATATTTACTTATCATATTTATCAACAATCAATTATTATTCACAAATAATATTACAAAATCACAATATTAACAACTAGATCATTCCCAAGAAAGAGGGGGCTTTCCGATAAGGATTTCTCCTTACTGGCGCACAATTAAATAACCTAACCCCTTTCCTCGACAGAATTTTCTAGACATTGCCAATAATGTTATCTAA
Organism: Panax stipuleanatus; assembly: GCA_020205555.1. Lineage (NCBI taxonomy): Eukaryota > Viridiplantae > Streptophyta > Magnoliopsida > Apiales > Araliaceae > Panax > Panax stipuleanatus. Next base: position 26,671,716 of record CM035123.1, read on the forward strand.
TAATATTACTCAAATAATATGAATTATTGATTTGATAATGTAAAATACTGTGCAGTGACAATTATTGAATCAACAATAATATAAAATACTGTGCAATACCGTGTGCTACTGTGCAACAACGCGTATTACTTTATTTTAACCATCGGGTATTTCAACAGTTTAACGGTAACAGTTATGCCGTTATTTTTAGAAAATTTATTCTTGTCGTTTTCTTCATCCTATAATTTTCCGTTATGGGATCCACAAATGGTTGCGCCGTCGTACGAATATTCCTCGACAACAAGAATATTCCACGACCAAACGAATATTTCCCGACAACAATGAATATTTTATAACCACTTGCTTATTTTAAAATATTTGCGCATTTTACCCATAATTTACCACATTTATCAAATCAACCCTTTACTATTTCAAAATAATATATAGAGGAAATTCAATTTTATTCATAAAAAGTTGGGGTTTTACACCCGATACTTCGTTGGGGCTGAACCAACGACTGAATTGGATTCGGTCTGCACCCGATACTTCGCTGGTACTAAACCAACGGCTGAATTGGATTCGGTCTGTACCCGAAACTTTGATGGGGCTGAACCAACAGCTGAATTGGATTCGGTTTGTACCCGAAACTTTGCTTTGTTGGATTGAAGCCAACAGCTGGATTGAACTCGGTCTGTACCCGAAACTTTGTTGGATTGAAGCCAACTGACTGGATTGAAGTCGGTTTGTACCCGACGCTTTGTTGGATTGAAGCCAACGGCTGGATTGAACTCGGTCTGTACCCGACGCTTTGTTGGATTGAAGCTAACGACTGAATTGGATTCTGTCTGTACCTAAAACTTTGTTGGATTGAAGCCAACGGATGAATTGAACTCGGTCTGTACCCGATGCTTTGTTGGATTGAAGTAAACGGCTGAATTGAACTCGGTCTGTACCTGGAGATTTGAAAGTGGCAGTTTTCGGCAGTTTTGCGTGGTTTTTCGGCAGTTTTGCACATGTTTTCTTCGGGATGAATACCAAGGGTTTCCAGAGTGTCCCCTTTTCCGTCAAGATTACGCTGTTTAAAAGCAGGATTTCAAGACAAACCGCTCAATCGCGTAGCGATTTTTCTTCAGATTTGACTTGGTAGCACATAGAAACTCCGTTTCAAACCGAACCGAACCGAGCCCGGGGGAGTGGGACCCACCCTAGGGAGCTGCTGGGCAAATTTTTTTCAAAACCCGAGCATTTAATAAACAAGCAAATTTTGACTCTACTGGGGATTTTTGACTGACCCATACATATTTTTAAGTTTCATCTTTTGAAAAACATGCAGTTTTGACTTCACTGAGTATTTTTGACTGACCCATGCATGTTTTAGGACTTAGAGCTAATTTAAAATAATAAGTCATAGGTTTTAGGCTTACCACACCCTTTCTAAGGTGATTTGGAGACTTTATCCAGGTCTTTGCCAGAGCGTAGTGAGGGATGAGATCATCTCTGGACGGGTGATCTCTATTGACTTCTTGATTGATCGCTTTGGTGAACTTGATAGCTATGATCGACAAGTTGGGGATTTTATTATTTCAGCAGAGGCGTGGCATCTGGCTAGGGTAGATATTCTGCTGATGTGCATTGTGGCATACGTCTACATGTCGCTGCGCTTGGATCACCTGGATGTGGGATTGGTGGTTGTTGTTCGGGCCCTTAGACAAGGTAGCACCATTATCCCAATGATATTAGCTGAGACGCTGCGGTCAGCCACTTATTGTATTACCCACTAGGAGGGGTTCTTCCGAGGTAGCTCGGTTTTGCTGTATATATGGATGATGTCCCATATTCGACCGATCAAATTTTTTAGGCCTCATGGATATTTCTTTACCCGTGAGGTAGCCACATCTTACTCATTTCTGCCTGCGGAGTGTACTGATGCCGAGACGTGGTCAGTATTTTTTTCGGATATTGAGCATCCGTTCTTGATTTTGCCATGCTCAGGGTTAGCTTCCCCATATAGTTTTATCACCCATTCACCTGGTATGGATTACTTGCCCCTAGCGGTTTTGAGGGGAGTGACTACTTGTCATCCCCTGGCTGTTATGAGCCAGTTTGATCAGTTCCAGAGCTTGCATCGTTTTGAGGGGTCTGCTGATCAGAGGATGTCGGCGTCGTCTATGTCATCGGCAGATTTGATCAGAGTATATGAGTGTTGGACTCATAGAGAGAGGGTTGAGTTCTCCAGTAGCCATTCGGACCGTTCTCCAGAGTACTCGATATGGTTGGAGGCAGATTTGGCAGCAGCTGCATTTATTCCTTCAGCTCCTATTGTAGATGCAGATGAGGAGGAGCCTATGGAGGATCCCGACTCTCCTATTGAGAATGAGCTATTCGTAGGTTTGACAGCGGCACTGGTCAGTAATCCACTGACTATTCCTGCAGGCATAAATTTGGCTTTGGCGGATTCCTTATTCAGGATGACCTTTGAGCGGGATTCAGCTAGAGCTCAGATGTTGACCGCTTTATCTGGCAGAGATATAGCTTTGGCTGAGAGGGACGCACTTCGAGTCGCTCAGGATGCTGGCTTGATAGAGAGATAGGAGCTTCGATCTGCCAGAGATGCAACTGTTGTGGAGAGGGATGAGATCCGCTCAGCCAGAGATGCAGTTTTTGATGAGATCGAGGAGACTTTGATTGCTAGGGACGCAGATTTTGTGGAGAGGGATGAGGCTATAGCTTCTCGTGATTTCCACATTGCTGACAGTACTGCCCTTTCGATCTTATACTCACGGCCTGGTTACCGAGATGAGCGCATAGATTGATGACCACAGTGCCACACTACAAATAACTGTGGAGGTTTTGAGCCGTATGGAGGCTGAGGGTATTGCACTTGCAGCTGCTCCTCCATCTTCTGAGAGAGATGCCATGGTGGCATTGCTGGCCCGCTTATCCTTGGGTCCATTGACTAGCTTTATCTTTTCTGCACAGACTAGATCAGCCATTTTTGTCATGTACAGGATACTATGTATATATCAAACAGTTTTATATCAGAGAAATATATTTTTTTGATTCACTTCCCTGTTTGGAGATGTATTGTCATTGCTGAGTGATTACCACTTCTTTCATGACTTGCTATTGTTGATGTATCCTGAGCTTCTCCTTGATGGACTGACAGTTGAGATGTCAGAGAGTATCTCAGATGGGCCTGTTGACCAGGGAGGCTTGATAGGATTTAGCTCCTGTATGGCTTTGGTGTCTTGGAACTGGTTTCTTATTAGTTTTTATTTTTTCTTGAAGGTCAAACCGCGCCATAAATGGCTGCTTACGTACTCTCGGGTTAAGGGAGATCAGGTCATTCGTAGTTTTGGCTTCGTATGAGAGAGGCTTTGAAAAGTATTTATCTTGGGTTTTGAGTTTGGATTGATGAGTTTTTAAATTTTTATTTGGTTTGACCGCACCAGAAATGGCTGCCTACGTACTCCCGGGTGGAGGGAGATCAGGTCATTCGTAGTTCTGGCTTTGTAGTGAAAATCGAACCTGATTTGATTTGTAGGACCCGGATGCGGGCATGCATGTGCTTCAGATATAGTACTTTTTCATGGCGTTTGAATTGATGAGTTGGGAAAATTTGTTCCCGTCCATTTCTTATAATCTGATAGCTCCTACCGTCAACACTTTCTTGACAATGAAAGGGCCTTCCCAATTAGGGGCGAACTTTCCTTTAGCCTCGTCTTGATTGGCTAAAACTTTCTTCAGTACCAAGTCATTTTCTTTGAATTGCCGTATTCGGACCTTCTTGTTGTAGGATCGTGCGATCCTTTGCTGATATAACTGTCCGTGGAAAATGGCTGTAGCCCTTTTTTCATCTATCAGGGACAGTTAGTGATATCGGTCTTGCAACCATTGATCCTCGTTTATCTGAGCATTGATCAACACTCGCAAGGATTCCATCTCTACTTCTACTGGGAGGACTGCTTCCATGCCATAGACCAATGAATAGGGGGTAGCCCCAGTAGAGGTGCACATTGACGTCTGGTATGCTAACAGGGTTAGAGGAAGCAGGTCAGGCCATTCTTTGTGATTGGTGGACATTTTTTGCATGATTTTTTTGATGTTTATTGGCCACTTTGACAGCACCATTCATTTTGGGCGGATGGATGACGGAGTTGAGATGCTTGATGTGGAACTTACTACACAATTCTATCATCATCTGATTGTTCAGGTTCTTGGCGTTATCTGATATGATCTCCTCCGGTTGTCCATACCGACAGACGATATTATTTCTGATGAAACCAATGATGACCTTTTCGTGACTTTGGGAAAAGAGACTGCTTCAACCCATTTGGTGAAGTAATCAATCATGGTGAAAATGAATCGATGACCATTGCTGGCTTTTGGTTCCACTGTGCCAATCACGTCCATTCCCCACATGGAGAAAGGCCATGGTGAACTCATGTTGTGTAACTCATTTGGAGGAGTGTGTATGGCATTTCTATGTACTTGGCATTGATAACATTTCTTGACGTGATCGTCGCAATCAACTTTGAGAGAGATCCAATAATGATCGGTTCTTAATATCTTCCTGGACAGTAGATGACTGCTTATGTGTGGACCACAGACTCCACCGTGGATTTCATCCATAAGTCTCTGGGCTTGTTCTTTATCAAGACCTCTTAACAGGCCTATTCCAGCATCTCTTTTGTAGAGGGCATCTCCGCTTAGATAGAACTTCATAGCCATTTTGTGAATCCGCTTTCGCGCAGATTGGCTTACTCCAGCGGGTGTAGATCCATCTCATAGATATTCCTTGATGTCTTGATACCAAGGCTGCTTGACAGGAGGCATTTCATCTGATACTTCTCCAATGTAATTCCTGTATGTCGGGGCTTTTTGAACTGTGAATTTGATGTAGGGAAACCCACTCCTATCGGATATGCGAATTAATGAAGCCAACGTTGCCAATGCATCAGTGAATTCATTCCTACCCCGAGAAATATGGCTAAAAATTATGTCTTCAAACTCCAGGGATATTCTGATGATCTGCCGATGATAGGGCAACAAATGCAGTTCTTTGGTATAATATGCCCAGTGGAGTGTCTAATGACCAATTCAGAGTCTCCAAAGACCAGTAGGTGTTTGATACCCATGGATTGGGCTAGTTTCAACGCCATTATACAGCCTTCATACTCGGCCGTGTTGTTGGTGTTGCCAAATTAAAGTTTGGTAGCCACAGGATATTATTCTCCTGTACCAGAGATTAGGACTGCCCCAGCTGCGGCACCTTCCATGTTTATTGCTCCGTCGAAATACATTTTCCATGGTTGGACTGTATTCTCTCATTGGAGTTGTTGAATTGTCATGATTCCATCATCTGGGAAATAAGTCTCCAGGGGCTCGAACCCTCCTGAAGGTGCTTCAACTAATTGATCTGCAATGCCTTGACCCTTGATTGACTTCTGAGTCACATAGACAATGTCGAACTGTTGTAGAATTAACTGCCATTTGGAAAGTTGACAATTCAACATTGGCTTGTTGAATACATATTTGAGTGGATCCATGCGGGATATGAGGTAAGTCGTGTGCCTATGGAGGTAATGTTGTAACCTCATGCCGGCCCATGCTAATGCACAACATGTTTTCTTGATCAGGGTGTATTTTTGTTCACCACTGCTGAATCTTTTACTGATGTAGTAGATGGCTCTTTCTTTGCTACTATCATCTTTCTGTCCTAGCATGCAGCCCATTGCATTTGCATTGATGGACAGGTACATGAACAAAGGAACTCCATCCCTCGGAGGTACCAATACTAATGCTTTGATTAGCTGCTTCTTGATGGCAAGGAAGGCTTGTTGACAATCCTCATTCCATTTGGTGGAGGCATTCTTCCTTAGTAACTTGAATATGGGCTCACAGGTTGCTGTGAGCTGGGAAATGAATCGGCTTATGAAATTGATCCTTCCCAGAAACCCACGTATCTCCTTCTCTGTTTGAGGTAATGGCATCTCAGTGATGGCTTTGATCTTGGCAGGGTCTAGTTCGATGCCGCGATTACTCACCAAGAATCCTAACAGCTTGCCTACTTTGACGCCAAAAGCACATTTGGAGGGATTCAACTTGAGGTTATGCTTGCGTAACCTGTTGAACAGCTTCCTGAGATGGTCGATGTGATCATCCTCCCTCTGGGATTTGAAGATGATGTCATCCACATAAACCTCTATTTCTTTGTGCATCATGTCATAAAATAGGGCCATAATGGCTCGCTGATACGCGGCTCCGGCATTGATGAGGCCGAATGATAGTCGCCTATAATAGAAGGTTCCCCAGGGAGTGATGAAAGCTGTTTTCTTTCGATCCTCTTCAGCAACCATGATTTGATGGTAACCAGCAAAGTAATCTATGAAGGAATACATGCCGTACTGCGCCGTATTGTCTATCAGTATGTGAATGAACAAAATTTCTCGCTATCATCTGGTAATGATAATACAGGTGCTTCGCTCAATCTCCTTTTTAGCTCTTGAAAACTCTCTTCTCATTTTTCTGTCCATACAAATTTCACCGTTTTCCTCGTCAGATTAGTCAACGGGGTTGCTATCTTAGAAAATTTTTGGATGAATCTTCGATAGTACCTAGCTAACCCTAAAAAGCTTCTCACCTCCGTTGGTGTTCTCGACTGTTCCCAATTACTTACTGCTTCTACCTTTGCAGGGTCTACTGAGATTCCATTCTTATCCACCACGTGGCCTACGAATTGAACCTTCTCCATCCTAAATTCACACTTTGAAAATTTCGCATACATCTTCTCCTTCCTTAGTGCCTCCAAAACAATCTTCAGTTGTTCGGCGTGTTCTTCCTCTGTCTTCGAGTAGATCAAAATGTCGTCGATAAAAACCACTACAAATTTATCCAAGTATGGCTTGAAAACTCGATTCATCAAGTTCATAAATGCTGTCGGAGCATTAGTCAATCCAAATGACATTACCAAAAACTCGTAGTGTCCATAACGGGTTCGAAACACAGTCTTTGGTATGTCCTCATCCCTCACTTTCAGTTGATGATATCCTGTTCGTAGGTTAATTTTCGAGAAACACTTTGCTCCCTTCAGTTGATCAAATAAGTCGTCTATCCTTGGTAGCGGATATCGATTCTTGATCGTTACTCTGTTCAATTCTCGATAATCGATGCAGAGCCTCATCGATCCGTCCTTTTTCTTAACGAATAACACTGGTGCTCCCCAAGGAGAAACACTCGGTCGAATGTAACCCTTATCCAATAAATCTTGCAATTGTATCATCAATTCCTTCATTTCTACTGGCGCCATACGATATGGAGCTTTCAAAATCGGTGCTGTTCATTGTGCTAAGTCTATTACGAATTTGATTTCTCTGTCTGGCGGAAGACCAGGCAGATCGTCCGAAAACACATCTTGAAATTCATTCACTACGGATATATCCTTAATTTCTACTCCCTTCTTCCGAGTTTCAACGATGTAAGCTAAATAACCTACACATCCTTTCCTTAACAATTTCTTGGCCTGTATCATCGTAATGCAACACGATTGTTTAAGCGATGAGCTACCATAAAACACTACCTTAGACTTACTCGGAGTCTGAAGGTTCACACATTTATTCTGACAGTCAATTATCACAGCATGGTTATACAACCAATCCATTCCCAGTATTACGTCAAACTCTCCCAATATAATAGGAATCAAGTTTACTTTCAGTTCATGTTCTCTAATATTTGCGCGATAATTTCGGTAAACGTATTCTACAGGGATTACTTCCTTATTCGCAACTTCTAGGTTCAAGGGATTTTCTAATCGTTCTCGGGGTGTGTTAAGTCTACTAGCAAATTCTTCAGATACAAAAGAACAGGTGGCACCCGAATCAAATAATACATAAGCATTTATATCATTGATTGGGATTATACCTGACACCACGTCCTTTGCAGCTACGACATCTTGGACGGTCATGTTAAAGGTTCTAGCGGTTGGGCAGTTGGATTATACCGGTCCGCTGATCATCAGCTTGTTTACCTCTTATTGGCTGTTACCTCCGCCACTTCCCTTCTTCGGGCAGTCCTTAATAAGGTGCTCAGTCGTGCCACATGCGAAGCATCCTTGTATCTTTTTCGGTTTCGGGCAGTTGGGCGAGATGTGCCCTTCCTGTCCGCAGTTGTAGCAAGTGCCATGTCCCTTCCAGCACTCACCCTGATGGTTCTTCCCACACTTCGGGCATCCTTCAGCCTTTTTCTTGAAACCTCCACGAAAATTTCCTGATTAATTGTTGTTGTTGTTGTTGTTGTTGTTATTCTCCCACTTTCTCTTTCCCAAGTTGCTTCCTCCGCTACTGCTTCCTCCAGTACGGTTCTCTGCCACCTTCCTCAATGATTGCCTTCTCTAGCAACGTCGCAAAGGAATCAATTTGAAGAACTAATACCTTATTGAACAACCACGGCTTCAGCCCTTGCTCGAATCGTCTCGCCTTCCTTTCCTCATCTCCAACTTGGTGTTCCACAAATCGCGCTAGCTCGTTAAACTTAGCTACGTATTGTGCCACCGTCATCTCACCTTGTTTTAACTCTAGGAATTTCACCTCCATTCGATTCTTCATGCTCTTCGGGAAGTAATTCTAGAAGAACAATGTCTTAAACCTATCCCAGGTTATTGTCCCTTCTCCAGCTCTCTGCTGATTAGCCTCCCACCAATAGTTCGCTTCTCCCCTCATCATGTACGTAGAAAACACAGTCTTCTGATCTTCGCCCAAGCGAGCTATAGTGAAAGCCTTCTCGATCTCCTTGATCCAGGTTTGTGCGACAATTGGGTCGGTAGTTCCTTCGAACTCTGGGGGTCCTACGCTTCTAAAGTCTTTAAAGCTTGTCACTGGAACAGCCTGAGGGTTTGGGCGAACAGGTTCATTGTTCCTCCCCCTAAGAGCTTTTCCTAACAGATCAACTAGCTTCTGAATGGGATCTACTTGTTCCCTCTCATTGTTAACTGATTCTTCGGGTGCAGTCAATCTACGTCTTGGTGATGTAATACCCGAGAATTTCCATATATTATTAAATAAATATATTAATGGAAATGAGAATTTATTTGAATATAAATGATTTTGTGTTATGAGATGAATTAATTCAATTATATATAATTGAATAATTATAATAATTGAGAAATTGGTGGAGTTTGTGATAAACTCGTTGATTGCCTTGTGTGGCACAGTGACGTAATATAAGAATGATTATATTAATTTAAGCGAACAATTAATCTATATTAATTGTTAATCGAAGAATATTAATTAACTATTATAAAATACTAATGAGGATTGATTAATAATATGTGATTATTATTGCAAGAAACATAATAATAATGAGCAACGTGTTTATAAATATAATAAGATTTATATCAAAGTGATAGTTAATCATATAAAGGTTAATTAAATTGTTATGGAGGTTAACAATTATATTGATTGATGTAGGATATGTGTATATTATTAATTAATATTCAATTTATAAGATGAGAAATTATATGTGCAAGCATGCGAATTAAATGTATAGTAACTATATATTATGATATGTGTAGGTGACAAATGATGTGTGGATATACATTAAAATAATGTATCATGGATCTATTATAAATAATTGTTGAGTAATACAATTTAATAATACATGAGATAATGTAACGTGATAACATCCGATTAAATTATACCAGTATGATAAAAATGTACATGAATTATATGTGCACAATTCACACTTATTACATTATGTGAATCCATGTTAGTATCATTAGAATTACATTGTAACTATAATTGTGGCCTAATTATATAGTATATATACATGTAACATATTTTGGCATAAGTGTTGTGTATATATACAAATTATAGAATGCTGATATATGGCCTTGTTCCCATATAATAGTCACCCTCCTTCTCCTTCACGTGTATGGCAAAAAGGCTAAGGCCTATTCTCCCATTCTTCTCCCAAGCTTAGCTAGCAATAATTATATGAGGAGTGGCTCTAATGATGGCTTTCAACAACTATCTACCAACTTCCTCTTATCTAGCATACAATTCAAATTTCTGTTAGTTTGAAATAGTAGGCAATTGCATTGTCTGTATCTTGTTTTCTCTATAAATATGGCTTCCTTTCTTCCCATTTCACATTGCTGAGATTTTGTTTGAGTTGATAAGTTGAGAGCATATACATAATAGCATTGTGAGATATCAGCAAGCTTACTCCATAACAGAGGTATAAATCCTCTTCGTGTCTTCATTTTCATTTTCTGTCAAAAGAACTCCATTGTTGTTCTCTGAGTTTTGTTAAAATTCTTGATTATGCCAAATTGGTTCATGATTGGTTTGTAGAACCCTTATATTGTTGTTATATGAACATACACACATGATGGAACCACTGAATAGTCTTTCATTTCCATTGTTCCTCTTCAATTTCTGTAAATACATGAAATTCGTAAATTAGTTAGAGTTCATGAAATTGGGAATTGATAATTGCTATTGACTGTTATATAAGCATATATGTATGTGTTAGTAAGTTAAACAAGGATAGTATCTGGGTAAATCGATGAAATGGGAGGTTTTGGGTCGGTTTTCGCTGCAGTCTGAACCCAAAAAACTGCCTCGACGCCGCAGCGCCACAGCCCGCGCCGCAGCGCCACACGCGCCGCAGCCCGCACCGCAGCGCCGCACGCAGCGCCACTCGCGCCGCAACGCCAGTATTAAGCTACTGTGCCGCGCCGCAGCGCCAGCCTCTGTGTTCAGTTTTCTGCATTCTGCAACAAAACTGTTATGTACCAATTGTTTGATTTTTGTTTAAACAAGCATGGGAGCATGATTAATACATATATATAAACCTAATGAGGCAATGTAAGCATGTTTTAGTATATTAGCATGCATGGTTAACCAAACAACACATAGTTTGGAAACGAATTTAAAGTTTCATAAACGACGTTAACATATATAAAGCATGTTTACATACTGACCTTGCAAGCACGTTAGTACCACCTAGAGACACATGAAGTGCATGTTAGCTTATCTATATTGGTTCCGTAATAAAATATGAACATGTGAACCTAACTAGTGCTCATTCCTAACAAAAATGTAAGTTTGAAGGTGGATATGATCATGTAAATGCTATATAGTCATTTTGATGTTATGAGCATGTTTAGATAACTTTGAAATATATGAATGAAGCCTTAACTTGTGTTTATATAGTTCGTAAGGAAGCATGAACATGTTAGGCTCTATTAGTAAGATTCACCAATAGAAATACAAGCCTTGCACATGAGCATTAACACGATACGTGGAGATTTAAATTCTGATATTTATGGACACATGTGATAGTACTCTTAGACTCATTCATGTGTCATGCATATATATATACCATGATTGGTTGCCGTGATTAAAGTTTAGCATAAACAAAGCATGTTTTCAAGATAATAACAATGCTAGCTACATATATGCAATACGAGTACTCATGAGCATGACTAATACAAGTTATATGAATATCTTATGTGTTTAAAAGCAATCATGTTAGACCATATGAGTTCGTGTCCTTGAATGGCTTTAAGTATTAACTTAAGAACCTATACCATGTACGATTGGATTTGGAAAAGTTATACAAGCATGAAAGTATCCTTTAAATATGAATACATGCTACGCGATATTATATGATGTTACTTGAACCCGATTTTGACGGTTAACTTAAGGAGATGCCGTAACTTGCTAAAATGAAATATATTTAGTATTGATTGTGGTCTTATGTGATATTAATAATATGCAAGCATGTTTGCTAATTGTTGAGATCTTATATAATATGAGAATGCGTTTAAACTCTAAAGAAGGAACGTTAAGGATAGAAATTATATTTTATATAACTGTGTAGCTAGGTAAAACTTAGCTTATGTGTTGATCGTATATTCAAAGAGAAAATGTGAAGTTAAATTATATGACTAATGAATATCATATATATACGTAACTGTATTACGATAGGAATTCGAAAGTGTTGATTGCTTTTCGTGGATAAACTACGCTAAAGGCAAGTTCTCTTACTTACACTCTCTTAAAGTGCAAGTATCCTAACCGACGCATTTACTTTATGCAAGGAAAGCTATGATTGTGAAAGTTTCCTAACTTATACTCTTTTACTATGCAAGTATCCTATCTTGTGTATTGCGAACTAGTTTCCTATTTAATCGGTTGAATCGAATTAGCATACTTGAACTCTTATTTCATTAAAGCTATTATTCATGTTGAACTTAGTATTGTTCTTGAATATTGTGAAAGTGTCTATGCCATTTGATTCGGCTAGACTTATATTATTGAAAAGCGACCCAAACTAATTGATTGGTGCGGGATCTTGTATTTGACTGAGAAGAACAACCTTCTTTGAAGGGAATATATAATTGTCGGAGAACCGACGTGCACACTTGAGTATGGTTGATTGTTATGCATAACAAGTGTACTTTAGGCTGATCACCTGTTGTACCTGTTTTTGTTGGATTTTCAGTTTATTACTGTCAATTCTAGTAGAAGTTCATAGTCCGTAGTGACTACTCAGTATTCAATTATTTGAAATCTTGAATTGACTTATTATTGAATCATATTGATATTATCCTGTCCTTAGCGACTGATATTGAGAACTGTTGATATTCTTGTTGTTCTTGAACTATCAAATCTTGTTATACCCTTTCGAGAATTGAGAATCTTATTACTCACCCTTATTGTATATTACTTGCTGGGCAATTTGTGCTCATTCTTGCTTTCCCTAAAACATTTCAGTGAAGGCAGAGCATGGTGAACCTTCGGGCGTTGATAAGGGCAAGGGCAAAGCTACCAACTAGCTTATGTCTGTTATGTTTTAAATATATTAATATTGTATGAAGATGATGTAGTAAGACTGGATTTGATTATGTTTAAGCTTAAGTTAGATTATGTAATAAGTCGTTAACTGATATTATTATGTAATCTATTAAGTACTGTAGGTTGCGAGACTTGGGGAAATAATTATAATAAATCATTGTAAATTATTCTAGAATAGATTTTCCGCTGTGATCGTATGATATTTAATTATTATTATTGTGATGTATTACCATGAGCACGTGATGAACCGAATTCGAGAGACCAAGTGGCGGTCCTGAAATTTGGGGGCGTCACAGGTGCCATGATCTGCATCACAAATTTTCATTTTATTATTATTCAGTTATATCACTTAAGTATTTCTTTTAATACTAAAAGAATAAATTTATAACATATTTCTAAAATAAACTCCATTTATATTCATATGCCATTTCATTTCATTACATGATTATCCTAGCATACTGCTATAAATGTCATCACATATATTCCCTAATATCACAAAAGACGGGGAATATACCAACCTACTACCACACTACCCCTCGAACAAAAGCTAATTCGGGTACATCACTATCCCACATCTTACACAAAAGATTGAGATTACAACATAGTATATACAACACATAAAGGATATAACTAGTACTACCACTAGATTATCTAAGGAAATTTCATCACATCATCCCGCGCTCCACAGCGCTCTTATACTCGCTCTGTGCTATATACGCTACCAGCTCTCGACTCAAGGTATGTAGAGTCTGTCCCTGTTCTGCCGGGTAGTGGTACACACCATCAAGCACCCTCTCAAATGCCGAACGGAACACGTATCCCATCTTGTTCATTTTCCTCTTCTTGCATCTGACCTCATCCTCTAGGTCGTCAGCTCTCTCGTTAGCCGCTTCCCACTTCTCCTCGAAGTATATCCTATCCATAACCTCTAATTCCAATTGAGTACAAAGTGCTTCCTTCTCGGTCTTCTCACTAAGCTCCCTCTGTTCAACCTCTTCTAGCTTCCCTGCCAGATCTACATTTCTCGCCACTGACCTGTGGAATAAGGTTCCCATCTGGATCCCTGCCTCCCTACGATAAGCGATCTCCACCTCTAACTCTTGCATGGCTAACTTTCTCTGATGGTCCTCGTCCTTCAGTTTCTGGAACTCAGACTCTCTCTCTTGGGCCTCAGCCTCCAACTCCTGGACTCTGCAGTCCAACTCTAAAATCTGCTCCTCATACTCGCCTAACATCTGCTCCTCCACAGTAGCCTCATCAGAGTCCTCCACTGGCTCATCCCCCATCGGTTCGTCCTCCATCGGCTCCTCCTCTGGATCAGACTCTATCTCAATCTCTTCCTCGTCGTCAGACTCGAACGATGCAACGGCCTGCATTGGTATAGCCTCTAGAGGTGCCTCGTATACTACATGTATATCCCTGGGCTCCTCCTCAGTCACTCTACTAGGTACTCCCATATCTGCCATCCTACAATCACAAACACAAGACAAGAAACAGCAACTCCATTAGAATGTTAAATAAAACATAAGTTCATTGTATAAAATGAAGTTACATTTCATAACAAACTAAGCCTCTCATGGAAAACTCTACATGAGTTTTATCTCCTTCCTAACTTCTAAGTTCGCCTAAGTTATAGCCTAAGGACACTCGTTCCTAAGGTTTATAACTACAGCTCTGATACCAACCTGTGACGCCCCCAAATTCAAGGACCGTCACGGGGTCGCTCGAATTCGGTTCGTCACGTGCTCATGGTAATACATCACAATAATAATACGACTAAATGTCGCATCGCACAGCGGAATAATACACAACTATTACCGAATAAATTATATTTAAATAATATAATTTATTCACGTCCCAAGGTCTCGTAACTTAAACAGTGATTACATAGCTTAGACATATCTTAAGCAATAATAACCTTAACTAGTACATAATATCATAAGTTCTTTATTACAATCATAAGTCCTACATAATTAAAGCTACTCAGTAGCCTTTCCCTTGTCCTTATATGTGCCCGAAGGTCCGCACTGCTCTGCCTTAACTGAAATGTTTTAGGGAAAGCAAGAATGAGCATAAATTGCCCAGCAAGTAATATACAATAAGGGTGAATAATAAAATTCTCAATTCTCGAAAGGGTATAGTAAGGTTTGATAGTTCAAAGATAACAAGAATATCAACAGTTCTCAATAACAGTCGCTAAGGACAGAATAATATCAACGTGATTCAATAATAAATCAATTCAAAATTTCAAGATAACTGAATACTGAGCAGTCACTAAGGACTATGAACTTCTACTAGAATTAACAGTATTAAACTGAAAATCCAACAAAAACAGGTACAACAGGTGATCAGCCTAAAGTACCCTACGTTATGCATAACAATCAATCATACTCAAGTGCGCACGTCGGTTCTCCGATAATTATATATTCCCTTCAAAGAAGGTTGTTTGTCAAATACAAGATTTCGCACCAATCAGTTGATTTTGGTCGCTTTTCAATAATATAAGTCTAGTCGAATCAAAAGGCATAGACACTTTCACAATATTCAAGAACAATACCAAGTTCAACATGAATAATAGCTTTAATGAAATAAGAGTTCAAGTATGCTAATTCAATTCAAACGATTAAGTAAAGAAACTAGTTCGGAATATACAAAGATAGAATACTTGCACCGTAAAAGAGTGTAAGTTAGGAAACTTGCCTTAAGCGTAGTTTATCCCCGTAAATTAATCAACACTTTTCGAATTCTATCGTAATATAGTTACGTATATATGATATCCATTAGTCATATAGCTTAACATTATATCTCATCTCGTATATACGATTAACGCATAAGCTAAATCTTAATCTAGCTACACAGTTATATAGTATCATAATAATATAACTTTTATACTTAACGTTCCTCTTCTCTCAAGTTAATTATCTTTATACATCATTACTATCATGTGAGACTACCACAAATAGCAAACATACTCTATTTAACGAGTTATAGCATTACTATAAGCTAACCATCAAATCAGATTCATATGATATCACCTAGCATGTATACATGTTTAAGGGGGTCCTTCCATGCTTGTTTAACCTCTTCACATTCAATTTCATATGATATAGGTTCTAGCTTTACACCTTTAGATAATTTAAGGCCAAATACGGTCATGCAACCACAACGCATACAATTTAACCATAGATACTTGCGAGAAGGTCATATCAATTGTAATATCCATGCTTGCGATTGTCCACATCATTTATTCTTAACTAGCATTGTTCATTACTTTAAAACATACCTATACTCATGCTTGGTTTACTACTGTTATATCAAACATATAAGAGTCATGCTTAGAGACATAATGAATGTAAACATGTCATTTTACATTCTAAGAACTTAACTACTCATACTTAATGCACTTGGTTCGAAAACATATCCAAGTTTGCTTTTGAAACTATTTTACACTTGAACAACGCAATTTAACACATACAAGGCAACTTCAAAGCTCTTATCATATGTAGTCAAGTCATGTTAACACTTTCACAAGATCAGCGTGTATATCATGTAGTATTCATTCATATTAGCTTTAACATATCAAACTTTTTCTTAATAATTTCTCTAACACAAGGTCTGACAAGTTTGGTCATGAACAAGGACACTATAAACACTATATCATGCTCCTTTATATTTGAAATCAATCATGTGTATGAATCACTAAGTTCAGAACTTGTAGAACAAGTATTACTTCAAAGTTTATTTTTTTTAATACTAAGTTTATCTCGAAAACCATACCCTTTTTGTTAATCATGTATGCTAGTACAATAAAACATGTGTACCTTGCCTCATTTTATTCATATATATATGTTACACAAGTTAGTATGCTTGTTTAAACCAAACCACACAATATATGCATAAAAAAAATCAAGTAGGATGCAGAATCTGCAGCAGGCTGCTGGCGCAGCTGCCCAGTACAAAACTGGCGCAGCTGCGCCGGCTTGCAGCCAGCGGTAGACTGTTCCAGCCTCGGCAGACTTCCAGCCCAAACACAAAAAATTCCTACGAAATTACTATCAATCCCACTATATTAACTCATGATCACTTATATTAGCTTATATAACAATCATTTAACATTATTGAATCACCAATTCATGAATTCTAACTTAATTTCAGGAATTAAAGTTTTCACAGAAATCACAGAAACAGAAACACAAAATGAATTTGAAGAACAAGGAAGCTTATATAGTAATTCTAACATGTATATAAGTCCTTTTAGAAACTAATTATCATCCTCAAATCACAAAACCATAATTTCCAACTGGAATCAAGAAATTCAAGAATTTGCAGAGAATACAAACTGAAGAACATGAAACATAGATTATACCTTTGCTATGAATTAAGCTTGCTAAATTTGAATTCCCAACTCTCTGTGACTATCTTGATATTACTCACAATGTAATCTGATACTTGAACAAACTCTCAGCAAATAAAATTGAAGGGGAAGAGGTTGTATATATAGAGGAATGAATGTCTAGACAATGCATATGTACAACAAATTAAACTAACGAGATTTGTGAATTGCATGGGGGTTAAAGAGTAGTAGGTAATTAGTTGGTGAATGTAATCATGGAAACCATCCCCTTGATCATCATTGCTAGCTTGAGCTTGGGAGGAGAATGGGGAAATAGGCTTTAGCCTTTTGTTATATACGTGAAGAGCAAATGGGTCTAGCATTTAGGGACAAGCAAAGTCATCTCAGCATTCTAATACAACACTTAGTTTGTATACTTAGGAATTATATATTTAGGCTATATGTATATATATATATATATATATATATATATATATATTTTATACATATGTCTTTAATTGAAATGTCACACTATAATTCACATAATGTAGTAAGTGTGACTTGCATATATATAATCCATGCACATTTTTATTCTACGGGTATAATTTACTCGGATATACTCACACATTATCTCCTTCATTAAATTCTATTATTCCATTATATATATAAGTAATCATCAATTATAATTATTTATTATATATATTCATGATACATTATTTTAATGTATTCTTCACATACAATTGTCACATAAAAACTTTATGTAACCCTTTCAACTTAATAAACTTTACTACATAGTTTATATATAACATAGTCACATTGCACTTTACATTCTGTATATAGTTAGTCACTATACATTACACTTTTAAATTCGCATGCTTGCACATAAAAATTAATAATTCACTTATCTTATCAATTAATTAACAATTAATTCATTCCTCGTAATTATTAATAACACTTAATTAATAATCATAGGATTAATTATCACATTAACAAATATAATTCTCAGCATTTTTATGAACAAGTGTTTTATTATTATTATTATATTTCTTGCATTAATAATAATCACATATTATAACTTAACCAAAATTAACAATTAATATAAATTAATTTTTCACTTAATAATTCTTTCGTCGATTAATATCATTATTAACATTTCTCATCACAGTGCCACACAAGGCTTCCCGAGTTTATGATAACTCCACATTTTCCTCAATTATTATAATTATTCAATTTAATATAATATAGTTAACTCACAAATACATTTATATTCAAATAAATATTCATTTTCATTAATATATTTATTTAATAATATATGAAAATTCTCGGGTATTACAATTATCATTAAAACTTAAATTATAGAGAAGTGAAAATATGAAGAACATGAAGAACATAGTTTAACAATTATAGAGTTAAATTATACATTTCTAGCTTTCAAAGAAGATGATGATGGTGAATTTCTTGTTTTGGATTACACAGAGCTTCTTCTTCTTCCTTTCTTCTTCTTTCTTCTTTTCTCTCTAACTTTCTCTGATAAACACTCTACTTCTATTCTTCTTACTAACTCACGTAGTATAGGATATAACATATAACTGATAATATACGTATAATTACACATAATATATAACTGACACACTTAATATTCCTTATTAATTATTATATCAGTTACAAGTTTATTTGAAAATCAAAAGCCATAAGGCTTGTTGGCAAAAACTCTTTATATTTTAAAACAGATTTTTAGGACTAAGGCCTTGTTTAGTAAAACAGAATTAAAATAGATTTAAGGGTCTTGTTTGGTAAAACAGAATTAAAACTCTTTTAATTTATTTTAATAACTCATTTAACACATAGTTTTCAATGTCACACTTTATCTAATTAAATCTTACTATCCCAATTTAATTAAATTAAAGCTAACATTAATTAACTAAATAAAATTGCCACATAACAATTATAATTACTAATTAATCATAATCTCATGTAACAAATACCACATAATAGTCATCTAATTTAATTATCTCAATTAAATTAGAACTACAACACAAAATTACTTAAACATCAATTTAATTAACATATTGCACTTAATTAAATTACTCCACAACATAATCACGTCAATTATTTATTTAACTCAATAAATAAATCAATTAAAATATTTATTTAATTTAATAAATATTTAAAATTAATATACAAAATTCTGGTTTGTTACAGAAAGGATACGACGCTATTTGGGTAATAGTGGATCGTTTGACGAAGTCGGATCATTTCTTGCCGATAAGAGTCAAGAATAACTTGGACCAGTTAGCTAAGCTTTATGTCAAGGAGGTTGTTTCAAGACATGGGGTACCAGTTTCGATTGTGTCAGATCGTGATCCACGATTCACATCGAATTTATGGAAAAGTTTGCAGGAGCAGATGGGAACAAAGTTACGGTTGAGCACGGCGTATCATCCACAGACAGATGGACAAAGTGAGAGGACAATTCAAATGCTAGAAGACATGTTAAGGTCTTGTGTTATGGATTTCAAGGGAACTTGGGACGATCATCTACCATTGGTAGTGTTTTCCTACAATAACAGTTATAACACCAGTATAGGCATGCCGCCTTACGAAGCGTTATATGGACGGAAGTGCAGAACTCCACTGTGATAGGATGAGATAGGAGAACGTCGGATGTTAAGACCAGAAATGGTACAGCAAACGGCGGAGGTGGTCAAGTTAATATGAACTCGGCTTGTAGCAGCTCAAGACAGACAGAAGAAGTATGCAGATCCGCATCGAAAGAATAGAGAGTTTGAAGTTGGTTCGTACGTATTTTTGAAGGTATTGCCTTGGAAAGGAAAGATATGCTTTGAAAAGAAGGGGAAACTAAGCCCTAGATTTATAGAACCTTTTGAGATTTTAAGAAGGGTAGGAGAGGTAGCTTACATAGTAGCATTACCTCTGGAGTTGGGACATATTGACAACGTGTTTTACGTATCGGTATTGTGTCCTTATAAGCCAGATTATAAGCACGTAATCGAGTATGAATCTATCCAAGTCGAGAAAGACTTAACGCATGAAGAAGTTTCTATTCAAATTATTGATAGGAAAGAACAAGTATTACGAAGCAAGATAATACCTTCGGTGAAGGTGATATAGAGGAATCACAATGTCGAAGAAGCAACTTGGGAACTCGAAGACAAGATGAAGAAGGCCTATCCCCATCTATTTGACTAACTTGTAACGAAAATCTGGGGACATAATTCTTATAAGGGGGGGGGGGGGAGAATGTAACGACTGAGAAAATTGGAATTTTATGTAAAGAAATTTTATTTTAGTTTATTAAATAAAATTTAATTATATGTTAATTAAACTGAGTAAGCTGTTTAAATGTCATTCTATGACCTAGAGGATACGAATGTGGTTAGGATTCTGGCTATGTGCTAGAATTAAATGATTGGAATTTTCAAGATAAAAATAAAAGTTTTTTGAGAAATTTCTGTAAAATCATTAGTCATCCGTTTCTGCTCGGAAATTATTTTTGAATTTTCGAGAAATGCGTAATGATAGGATTTAAAGACGAGATGGAATATCTAATACTATTTCAGTTATGGCTCGCGAAGTTTTCGCTTGCGGACTTAAAATCCTGAGGGTTAGGGAAAGTAAAACCTAAGAAGGAATTGGTTGAGTATAATAATAATGATTCTTATACATAATGAATACGAGTATAATATACTAGTATAATACGAAGATAATGCGACGTATAATACGAATATTATACGAAGTATATATGAAGATAATACAAGAATTATACAATAAAAATACGATAATCTTTAATGGATTTTAACCATTGGACTTGGACTTTGTCAAGCCCAATTGGTGATTGACTAAGGCCCAATGATTATTAAATCAAGCCCATGCTTAGGCCCAAATGGAATTAATTAAAAGCCCAAACCAAGAATCAAACGCATGGGTCGAACCAATAGGTTAACCATGTGGTAACACATGGAAAGACATGTGGGATGACATATAGTGCACATGGTGATAGCACATGGGAGACAGATGCAGCATTCACTCATTCATTGGCTGTGGAGACGCAGAATTTCACGCATTCAATAGTTTTGAAAGGAAATGTTTGAAAAGATTTGAAAGCGGCCTATGCCCTCTACTGTCCCGAGCAAATTCGCCACCTGTCGACGTTGGTTTAAAAAATCCGCGGATCGGGTCACAACCCGGATCTTTTAATCTCTTTTCCTAAGTTCTCTCTACCCTTACTCTTTTTATTTAGAAAAAAGATTTTGAAGGGTTTTTAGGAAAAAGGCCAACATGTATCATGTCGACGATTTGAACGTTTTACAGAGTTGCCAGTTGGTAGATTTGAAATGGTTGTACCAACTCAACCGAGTTTTGTTTGAAAGAGGCCTAATTGCTGGACACTGTCGAAACTTGATCTTTGAAAACAAAGTTTGAGCTCAGGGCTTGGTTAAGTCTGGGGAAGGTGTTAGGCACCCCACGACTCACGTGTAAACACGGTACCACATCTTTTCAATATTTCCCTTTAAAACTAGAATGCGTGAGTGAATGCTGTTTGAAAATTGGGCCTATTAATTTGATTGATTTGAAAGTAGTGCTTTGCTTCGTTGAACCTATATACGAAGGGTTTGATTTGATTTGAAAATTAGTCTTTGATTTGATTTGCAAAAGCATTTAATTTGATTTACAAAAGCTTTTCTTTTGATTGAATTGAAAATGATGTATTGAAAGCTGGTTTATCAAACCCTTACGCTAACATAGGAATTGAAGCCTGTTGATACTTCAAATTTTATCTTTATAGCCTTAAGGCTGCATGTGAATGGTGATTTGTCGTGCTGCGAAGCATCCTCGACCACAGGAAATAGACAAGTGTCGGTCTCTTCATGGGCATGAAAACCATCGGAGGGACTCTAACCTGGCAATCCACATTTTCACTAGGTTGAGACCTTAAATCCGGATAACCGTTGTAAGGTCTTTTGTATGTACATTTCTAAAGAAAAACTGGCAGGGTACATTTGTAAATTGAAGGTTGTTCAATGTGAGAATCAGATTCTGATCAGTTTGATCATGAATCCTACGATTCCTAGGCTCACATATGAGTAGCCAAAACCTGAACAGTTCAAATTTGTACAAAAACAGATAAATATCCCAATATTGCCAGAACCGAGGATTCATTCAGTAAATCCCGGTCCGCATGGCCGAAGCGTCTTGTTCCCACTAGATAGCGATCTAAGGGACGCGAGGTTGCTTTTAAAGCTGAAACTAGAAAGAAAGCTAGATTTAAGGAAATCTCAGCCATTCTAATTTCCCGGTTCAGTCCGGAGGTTTTGAACCTTTTAAAAACTAGAATTGACGAGATTAAAATAAATTTAGCCCGCCCGCAGATATGTCAGCACCAATTCATATAAAATGAATATTTACAGCTGTAATTGAATAGAAATTGAGTAAAGCAATATATATATATATACAGTTATATATAAAAGCTATAAAGGGAGATGGGTTTTCACGCCGGTGCCCGGACTGAAATTGAAATATATATATATATATATATATATATATATATATATTGACAGAAATGTAGTCAACCAAGACTGGGAAGAGAACCCAGTGGTGGTGAAGGTTGCTTACATATGCATAAATATATATAAAAGTAGTAAAAAGGCTATAGAATGATCCAGGCCGAACTGAAATGTAAATGTACAGAAAAGTAGTCAACCAGGGACTGGGAAGATAACCCAGTAATGGTGAAGTGTGTTAGAGTTTATGCCCTAGAGGCTAATTCTTTGATGTAATTGCTTAAATATTTTTGATATTATATTTGATTGAATAAATGAATTATTTTATTATGGTTTTATGTACTGCATTATATAAATGTTAACATAATAAAAGTCCTTAGAATAGTGATACAAATTATATGGCTTCAAGTATGTGACTTGAACATGAGATCATATAATTACAATTAGTATCATTACTCTTAAATGTCCCTAGTCGAGTGTCATTGTTAATGGGACAACAATGATACATTGAGACTAGTATGTGAATTGACTGATGGCCAAATCTCATTGGTCATAAATATATGAGATATTTAGTCAATGCATAGGTACATGTTAGAGAACAATGTACTGGACAGACCCACCATGAGAATTCTACGTGGAGCATTATGCAAAGTGTCATAAGCAATTCTCATAGTGACAATGATGCAATGATCCTCCGACCTGAAATCACTATATTACTACACGAGAATTTATGTACTTTGATATCATCAAAGGCCACCTTTAATAGGGTGGACAATAAAGGTGATTATTGGGTACATCATGAATCGTGTGAGGAATATGAGTGATCTAGATGGAATTTAACCCTCCTAAATATTAGGGGTGATATCCATAGGCCTCTTGATTGAGTAGGACTATCAAATGCATGGCCATGCTCAAATAGTGATTTGTTTCATATAGTCTACTCATCGATCAAGAAAACTCTGATTAAATTATGAAGAGGATGACACATTCCATGCCTCGAGTTTAATCTAGGATGTCAAGGTTAAAAGGATTAAATTACATTGAAACATTGGTCACAAAAGGTTGTATCGAATCACCCATCTTATTATTATTTGGGTAGCAGTGATGCATTACTAGATGACGCTCACTGTTTATAATTTTATAATATAATTTTAAAATTATTGCCAACATAATAATAACCTATAGGGTCACACACTTAGAACATAATTAAAAGGGAATTAATTTAAATTGTATGGATTTAAATATATCAATATGATTGATAGTATTTAAATTATGAATTTAAATTAATAGGATAATTTGTATATATATATGTATATTAATTAAGTAAGACTTAATTAAGATATATATATATATATATATATATATATATATATAAATTCGAATTTTATTTTTCTAATTGGATTAGGTTTTGGTTAATTCCTTTAGCTGCTATATATATGATATATCAGCCGTTTAGGGTATTATCGATATCAAAAACCCTAGCCGCTCTTAGAGAGAGACTAGAGAGAAAAATTTTGAAAGTCCAGATCCTTGGCGGCTAGTACCGCAACTTTCCTTGCTGCAGATCGTGTGACGATTTGCGGGACGTTCGTGTGGATACCGTAGAGGCGCAGTTCCGTTGGATTGCGTTGAGGATTCGAAGCAGTTCCAGAATCTCCATCGTCTCCGTTCAGGCTTGAATAATCGGTAAAACAAATCTTAACCTCTGAATTAATATGTTTTTCACATGGATCCTGTTTTAGGGTTTCGGAAAATTTTTAATTTCCGCTGTGTTTATGTGCCGAAAACCCTACAAAGTGTGCAAAAATAGTATAAAGGCCATGAAATAGTCCAGGCCAGACTGGAATGTAAATTGCAGAAAAGTAGTCAACCAGTGACTGGGAAGATCACCCAGTATGGCGAAGAGTGCAAAAATAAGATAAAGGGCAAGGAGTTTTCATGCTGGTGCTCGGACTAGAATTGAAATATATATATATATATATATATATATATATTAATATATATATAGTCAACCAAGACTGGGAAGAGAACCCAGTGGTGAAAATTGCTTATATATGCGTAAATATATATAAAAGCGATAAACTACCTCAGATTTAACATCCAGGCTTGACAAAATTGAAATGTTAGTATATATACAGTTAAATATATACAAAAAAGGGCCAAACCCAGACTGGGAAGATAAACTAGTCTGGCGAAGTAGCCAAAACGAAGAGTTTAGTGCATTAAAGTTGCTGGAGCTGACGGATCGTCAATCCGAGTTGTAGAAATGCTAGAAAATCAGTTTATGTACAAAATTGTACCAAATTTTGACAAAAACGGCCACGGAACTAAGTTTCGAGCATTTTTAGAAAACGAAACTTAACGTGCAAGTGTATAAAAGTATGAAGAAGTAATATTCACTTTTTGTTCGTGAAAATACTTACAATGGGCTGCTACACGGGCTTTTTGCCAAATTATAGGCTCTATACGTCCAAATCTACCGCTATTTTCTGGTATGTGGTAGTATATGGGTATATCTACGTGTTGGAGTGAAAATATTTGGGTTTGAAAGAGGTGTAAAAGTCAGAAAATCAAACTAGCAGAGCTTCGCTGCGTTTCAGAATTCTTGAAAATGAAGGAGGGGGCACATTTATTTATAGGCCAGGGTGCCTCCACTCTACAAGCTACTACCGTAGGTAGAGGTGCGGCTCCCCTGGTGGGGCTCGCGGTGCCAGGTTCTGTCATCTCAAAGTACGTGCACTCTGGACAACGCACAGTCAAAGTCGAAACTTTCTAACTTTTGATCGGAGCGTCCGTTTGAGGCGTTCGATACCTTTTAAAAAAGCCCTCGCCGAGAGTGTCACAATGATATGGGATAAAATATTTTCCGGGTCCAAAAATACGGGTTCATAACCAGGTCTTCGATTTCCTGCAGTTATCCGTTGAGCTGTCTTGCGCTGTTTACACTCGGGATCGTCATTATGATTCGTTCTGACTTTGTTGGCATCAATTCGTCTTGAGTTTGACCGAATCGGCTGAGAGTTGATAAAATAACTGTTTTGCCCCACCCGGGGCTGCGTGTAGTGTCGACACGGCCTTTGGTCGACTTTCGGGACTTATTTCCAAGATTTGGATCCCAATCGAGCCTGTTCGTCCTCAGTGTTTCACCTGAAGCTGACGTGGTCATTCCAAGTTTTCTTTTGGAGGTGTTGTGATGCTTCAGGTCTGTGCCTTGAGGTTGTCCTGACTTCCCGGGTTGCTGCCGGGAATGACCTGCACTTCCCGGGTTGCTGTCGGGGCTGATCTGTACCTCCCTTGTTGAGACCGGGGTTGAGTTGACATCCCAATATGATTGATTAGGGATGTGGTTGTCCCAATATTGGTGACCGAGTTTGAGCTGACTGCCCGATATTGAGATCGGGGTTGATCTGATGGTCCGATTGGAGATCGGAGTTAATTTGACGGTCCGATTGATGATCAGAGCTGGATAGACGGTTCGATTGGCGATCGGAGCTGGATAGACGGTCCGATTGGTGATCAAAGCTAGATAGACTATCCGATTGATGATCAAAGCTGGATTGATGGTTCAATTGATGATTGGAGCTAGATATACGGTCTGATTGACGATCGGAGTTGGATTGACTGTCCGATTAATGATCGGAGCTAGATAGACGGTCCGATTGATGATCGAAGCTGGATAGACAGTCCGATTGACGATCAGAGCTGAATGGAGTATAATTATTGGTGATCGGATTTGACTGGAGTACTGATATTGGTGATCGGATTTGACTGGAGTACCAATATTGGTGATCGAATTTGACTGGAGTACCGACATTGGTGATTGGATTTGACTGGAGTACTAACATTGGTGATCGAATTTGACTGGAGTACTGACATTGGTGATCAGATACCGATATTGGGGATCGGATTTGGGTTTATCGATATTGGGGATCGGATTTAGGCTTACCGATATTGGGGATCGGATTTAGGTTTACCGATATTGGGGATCAGATTTAGGTTGAAGGACCAGCATTGGTGTTAGGTTTTGAACTGGAGGACTGGCATTGGGGTCAGGTTTGGATTGAAAGCCCAGTGTCGGGACTAGGGTTGATTTTGATTGACGACTTTGCCCTCCTATAGTGTTAGTATTGGGGCAAGAAAAAATTCGAGTGTCTACACAGACTACATCTTAGCAACAAGTTGTGATTTTTGAATTGTATGTCCTTATGACTTTAGCTTGGTTTGATGCTTTGTTCATATATCTTGTTATTTCTCTGAGGCATATCTTATTGGAATTCATAATCTGACTGAAATTTTGGGATTCATCATCATAGTATTGTAGTTTGCATAGCATGTAATTTGCATTTGTGTTTGTTGCTTGAGGGCAAGCAATAGTTCAAGTTTGGGAGTATTTGATAAGTAGGTTTTATACGTACTTATTGACTATCTACTTACTAGAATTATGGCTTAAATCTCAAGTGTTTTAGTGTCTTTTTATGTTTTTATCTTTGTTTTATAGGTTGCAATAAGGAAACTCATATGGCATGGAAAGAGGTATGGAAATGGCATGGACATGGCAAGATGATGAGCAAGTGGTGAACTGAAGATGGAGCATGGCATGGGCATGGGGAATTTGCATCTGATCAGTAAGAAGCAGCAGCAAGGGAATGAAGAAAGAAGAAGAAAGCAGGACTAAGGCAACAACAAGGTGAACCAGCAATGCACCAGCAGTCAGAAAAAGCCAGCCGCGCGGTCGCGCCTGCATGAAGGGCAAATTCAGCGCGCCTGCGCCAGGGGAAACTCATACTGCATCTTAGCGTGCCCGCGCCCAAAATGAGCTACAGGGTGGCACGGCCGTGCCAGTCAAAATTCTGCACTGAGTTGACTTTTTACTTAAAAATTATGTTGTAGCGTATTTTCCATATAAGGGTGTATTTGCAAGTTACGAGACAAAAAGTTTTAATCGTTTTATTTTCTATTCTAGGTTTTTTTTTGAAGAGCTAGAGAGAGTTCTTAGCTATAGTTTACCATTTTGGCTTCTCTCTTTACTCTTAGTAGAATTCAATTACTTAGGGTTTTGAATTGGGTTTGATTGTGCTTTTGAACTTGGATCTGAAGGTTTAACTTGAAGGCTGAGTTATCAGATTTGCAATTGCTTATTCTCTTAATTCTCTATGCTTTCATTTTTGCTTTTAATGCTTGGACAAAATCCCATAATGGTTATTGATTCAGAGATGAACTAATCACCATTATGGGATTCTAATGGAGCTTATTGTTTAATTCAGATCTATATGCCTCTTTGTTATGTGTGATTGATTATGTATGGATTGCCTAGCATGGTTGTGTTTATTCTTTAGATGCTTGATCACCATCTACCTTAATAGTTTGTATGGAATTGAAAGAGGAAGTATAAACTCAGATTTGGCCATACTAGCATATGTTCATGAAATTTGCATGTGATAGATTTTGTGATTCGTAATCTGGATAGACATATACCGGCTTACCATGTGTAGTCAATCGAGGGCTTGCACTTAAATCAATATTACTTGTAAGCCACATAGACATATAGTGAATTAGGTAATATTGATGTTCATATGAATTCTATCTCTTTTGTGGATTTTATGTGATATGGACTTGGTATATCAAAAGATAGCCATTTCTCACCTTTGTGCTCTCGACTAGCAATCCGAAATAATTGATTAGGCTTAACAAGAGGTGTATGAGCTGAATGATGCATTAAGTGAAATTAGGATCCCATATCTTCCCAATTTGAATCAATCGTTTGTTAATTAGTTAATTTTAGTTGATAATTATTTTAGTCATTAATTCACATCTTGTCTACTCATTTAAACAGTCAGAAATAGCTATAAAGTTGTTGCATGATAGATTAGAAGTAATTGCTTTTCTCCATGGAAACGATCTTTACTTATCATATATTACTTGTTGACCGTGTATACTTGCACGTGTTTGTGTCTATTTTGTTAACACCGAAACAAGCCAACAATATATATATATATATATATATATATATATATAAAATACACGTCATATTAATTGACATACAAAATATGTTGCATAATATATAATATATATACAGTATAAGCATGCATATAGAATACTATATTTTACCTGAATTGATTATGGACTTTTATTCTAGTTTGGTTCACTAGAGCCACCAAGTGAACTAAAAGGTCAAACCTAGGGGTGCAAGAATTAAATTTAAACATAACTATTACATTTAAACCCGGGCTCCATTACAAATGGGTCTTCAAGCGCTCCTTGCTCCTTAGTCTCCAATTCTTCAAGATAATTCTAACTAATCCTATTACATAAACTATTTAATTTAAATAGAAATCTTGATCAACAGTCAAGGGGAAGAACATAGGAGGAGGATAGAATTTTATATAAATAAAAATTAAGGAAGACGAGGTACGCATACCCCATTTAATAAAACACATACATTCATGCATCCAACTAAAATAAAATTTAATCACATTGGTTAATAGTCCATAATCAACCTCATTTATTATCACACATATCATCATATGCATTAATAAATAATATTCATCTCATAAATTAATAAACATTCAATATATATATTGATATTGATTTAACGGGCAAATTAATTAGCATTAATCCCAATTATAATTTTAAAATCAACTCCTTTATTTAATAAACTTGGAATTCTATTCTAAATACAAAATAAATAACTTTATTTCAATTTAGAATTACTGGAAAAACATTGAATCCAATTTTTAATTTAAATAAACCTTTTATTTTAATTAAAAATTAGATAAATAAATAAAACAATTTTTTATTTAATTATGGGTACCGGCGCTGCGGCGCCCTGAATGAACTAGTTTCGGGCGCTGCAGCGCCCAAATTACACTGTAATTCGGCGCTGCGGCGCCAGTGTGCAGAATCAATTTTTTCAGTTCGCAAATTATGCAGTTTTTCTCCAAAAACTTAATTTGATGCCAATAATTATTCCCTAAAAATTTTTCTAAACACATATCAAATGAGACACCCCCAAATCCGGGTACTTTATTTTCACATGATTTAGTGTTCACTTTCTAAATATAACATACATCTACCCAATAATAAATAATTACAAAATAAATTACAACCTTTATAAATACTTAAAATCTTCCTTATCAAAAGGTTTACAACTTTTCAAAATAAATCCCAGGGTTTATTCTAACCTTGACATAAACATTAATGCAAAAAATAAAAATATCATATAAAGTCTTATTACAATATCAAAATAAAACAAGTCTTCACTTGTTCAGTTTTTCTTTGCCTTTACTAGTTGACGGAGCGTCAATGCTTTCAACCTTAGCTGCAATGATTATTTAATATGCAAGAGTGAGCAAACAATAGCTCATT
Organism: Panax stipuleanatus; assembly: GCA_020205555.1. Classification (NCBI taxonomy): domain Eukaryota; kingdom Viridiplantae; phylum Streptophyta; class Magnoliopsida; order Apiales; family Araliaceae; genus Panax; species Panax stipuleanatus. The sequence continues at coordinate 26,701,775 of CM035123.1, forward strand.
GGAGTACAACAATAATAAAGATATAATTGAATAGCTTCAATAGAGTTGAATAACTTTACTTTCATCAACAATAAATAAATGAATAATAATTCTTTATCAACATTAAAAATTTGAATATAGAATTCATCTGAGGGTCGTAAGATCTTGAACTTTTGTTCTAGGTTATAAACATTTCTATTTAAAACTTTTAACAGTCATTTAAACTATGGACCTTAACTCGTACTTAGGGGGATCAGCCCTTCGTACCATGTATTGTGCACAAACATCTTAACGCTTTCATATAGTAACCTCCCCTAGTAATTAGGGTTGTTCATCTCAGTATTTGAATACAAGTCCGCACCAAAGAAAGTTTGGTTTCGATAAGCTTAAAAGGGTAATTTAGAATTCAACGTTCATCAACTAAGGAATAGTTGAATCGACTTACAATAATAAAAAATAATCAATAATAATGAATTATGAAATACTTATGCTTTAGAATTTAACTTAAAGCATACGAAAGATAAGATAGACTTTGCTTGAACAATAAGTCAAAGTCACTTTAAGTAAATCATGAATTTTAAATACATACTTTTCCAATACAGAAATAAAAATGACAATCTCGAACGAAATAGATATTTAAATTCAAAACACTTGTGTATCATTAACGAGTTTAGGGATAGAAAACTTGCATAAAAATTAATACAAGATCAGGGTTTAAAAAACTTGCCTCAAGCGCAAGCTACTAATAAAAATCACGTTCTAACAGTTCTTACACATATATATTTAATCACAATAACCTAAATTAGTTAACACGTAACTAATTTACATAATTAGTTAACCCCTATAGGTTAACTAATTCTAGTTTAAATAAATTAATTAATAATTAACCAGCACATAGTTAATTATACCACATAGACATGTTCACATAATTAAATCAATTAATAATTATGTAATTCATATTAATTATAATTAAATGAATTATAATTTAAACATTTAATCTAATTATAATTACTCGAATTATAATCACATCTTATTTAATTAAATTATAAATAAATTATAATTTATAATTAATTAACTACATCATGCATTTACTAAATTATAATTACACAAATTATAATTTATAATTAATCATGCCAATATTGAATTATAATACATAAGATTATAATCTATAATTAATCATTAATTTATTATAATTACATAAATTATAATTTAAAATTATCATTCACTTGATTAAAATTAATCAACTATAGTCATTATAATTTAACAAAATTATAATTTAAATTAAACCTTTTATCTAATTATAATTATTCAAAATTATAATCACACTATATATTTTATTAATATAATATATTAATAATCATTTTTATGTCATCAAATTATCACATTCAATTAGCCTTTTTATGAAACAACAAAATGCATAAAAAAATAACACAACTTGATTTTCTGCACCACCCCCGCCGGGGCGAGGGTTTTACTCTTGATAGGCCCGCGGGGGCGGGCCCCTTGCAGCGAACACGGACAAGTTCGCGAACTGTGCAGAGAAAAAGTCAATTTAGCTTATTTCTCCACACCAAATTCTAATTTCAGTTCATACAATTCATATCAATTTATAGAAAATATAAACTTAAAGCTTCTACCATGATTCTAACATACATAAACATTATAACACATAATTAAAACAACCAATTCCATGATTTTTGAAGAAAAGCCATTGATAAGTGTTCTTCATGAAATTGAACACTGTACTACTGTTTTTAAACCAATTCACCCAATTTCAAGCATAGCAAATCAATTTCTAAACATGCTATCATCATCAATACTTAATTTAAACCAAGATGATCAATCAAACATGAATTTCTTTGATTTTAAGAGAAAACTATATATATATATATATATATATATATATAATTTTCAAAATACTCTCACTGTAACTCATTGATGATCATGAACTCCTCATATTCATCACATGTATATGAATTAAACAATTAATTAAGCATAGAATTCATATCTAAGCATGCTATAAACACAAATTATACATATAATTCGTATTTATAAAGTTTTCATAAAATTCATATTTACAGAGAACTATCACTACGAAGAACATCAACACATAATTTCTAAAACTACAAGTTAGGATTATACCTTTGTTGATTAGAAGAAGAGTATGAAGATGATGATGGTTGTTTTGGTTAACAAGGTTTCCTTCTCCTTCTTCTTTTCTCTAACTCTCTATCTTTTTCTCTGTATTCTTTCCTCTCTTTTTCTAACACTGACTATCTCTATAACTAACGTAATATAACATATACATAACTGATATATGTATTTAATATAAAATATAATTATATAATATATAACTGCTAAATAATTATACCTCTACTTAATATATAGCAGTTACAAAACTTTTGAAAATCAAAAGCCATAAGGCTTTGTTTGGCAACAGGTAAATTTAGAAACTAGCTTAATTAACTAAAGTCTTGTTTGGGTAATTTAGGTTTAAAACTAGTGTAAGGGTCCTGTTTGGCAAAAGCCTTCTAAAACAAAAGTAAGGGCCTTGTTTGGTTAAAAAAATTATTTAAAAACTCTTTTCTTTATTTTAATAAATTATTTTAACACATACTTTAATGTTACACTTTAATTAATTAAATCTCTAACATTCTTATTTAATCAATTAAAACTAACATCAATTAACCACATAAAATTTGTCACATAATTATAATTACTCGCTAATTATAATTATGTAAGATTCATAACATAATTCATCTAATTTAATTCTCTCAATTAAATTAGAACTATACTAAAATTTAATATACATCGATTAAATTAAATATTAAATATTTATTTAATTAATTTATAACACTTAATTATATTACTCCACCACAATCACATAATTTATTTATTCAACTCAATAAATAAATCACATAAAATATTTATTTAACTCAATAAATATTTAAAATTATAATATAAAATCTCAATCATTACATCAAATGTGAACAATTAATAACTTGCATAAAAATTTGACTCTGATGCCATTGTTAGGTTTGTAAGATTCATGAACGCAATCAAATTGCATAAAATAAGTGGAATCATGGTAAATCAAAGTTTTAAAATTTTACAAACCATATACCTGGATCATCCTTTATACACAGTTATTAATTAAACAAAATAGATGGAGATTAGATTCATACCCCTGTAGAACTAAGCTTCCACAGGTACGAGTTCAACTCCAAATCCTTCACGCTCTCCTTGAGTTCTCCGGGTTTGATTCCTTCCTTTGATCAACGTTAGCCACCCAAGTGTTTGTCTTCTAGAGGTGATCCACCAAGGAAGAAGAGTTAATCAAGAAGGTGGGTGTTTGGCTAAACCCTAGTTTCTATCTCTATAAAAATTGTATACTCTCCCAACTCTTGGAATATAGTGCGTAACCTTGTTCCATAATAAGACATTCTTATTTATATATATAGGCAACTCTCCTAAACCATTTAGGATTAGGGTTTCATATTAATTAATTAAACCCTTTTAATTATTTAGGTTTTCCAATCCTATTGGAAATAATTAAACTCTTTTAATTAATTAGCCTCCTAATCTTATTAGGAATATATAAATGAGAGAGTATCTTATTAATTAATTCCCAAACACTTTTGGTAATTAAATAATAATAATAATAACACTCCTCTTATTAATTTATATTTAATATTTCCAAAATATAAAAAAATTTAATATTAAGCTATTTAATTTATTCTATCACCATAGATTAAATTAAATATACTTAACTTATTATTAAGATTATGCCATTTGCTTCTTTAATAAATATTCTTTCTTTTATGGTGTGACCCTTTAGGTTCTTTATATTAAAGCGGTTGTAAATAAATCAATTAGAACAATTTTAATCTTATTTAAATAAATAAATTAAACTAATAATTCATTTAAATAAATAAAATTTATTCTATAATAAGGGTAAGCTCCCTTAGCGCTCAACGACTTTCAAGATAATATAGATTTCAACATTAATCATAAAAGAACATTTGAGTAAATAGTTACCGTATAATTAATTCTTTCCACCGTACAATATCCCAAAGTTATTATATTTATTTCAATTCTAAAATAAACAACTCCAAATAATACAAATTAAAAGCTCCTTTCTAATTTCATTCTGCCTTGGCCAAGGACTACTGGATTGTCATTTATCGAATCACATAGGACATTTTCTTCTTTTACTAGAAGCGGTAGATTCTTTATTGATCATTCATTATCTCCATGTATAAAGTATTATACCCAAGCATACCCTTTGATATACCCTTAGAGTCTTAAGGGACATGTCAAAGTATAACTCATCATAAAAAAGATACTATGATGATCTCAAATCTAAGGATTATCTGTACTATATCACTAAAGGATTTCCTATTGATAGGAAAGTAAAAGTCCATTATGTATTCTTTAGCTAGCCACGTTCAGTGTACTTATTCTCCAATAAGCACCTACATACTTGCTTTAGTGTCTCCACACAAATAATTGTGAGATCGATCATCCTTATCCAATGAGCAAGCAACGTATGTACCAATCTATCAGGATTCACTAATCCCCTTTTTAGTAATCCAATGATTGGAAACTATTTTAGTTTTAAGCTATCTAAGAATTTAGATCTCATTAGCATGATCATCATCATGATTCTAAAAGCATTGCTTCAAACTATTGGTTTATCACATATTATAAAAATAGCACCATGTAGATAAATAAATGCCTTTAATTAAATAACCTTTTTATTAATAAATGAATAAGATTGTTACAAAGTATATGCTGTTATCATCAAACATGATTGGCTTGTGTGCATACTACTTTCAAAGTTATCATATTCAGATCTAAACTTATAATCCATCGTCCAATTTAATATAAGTTATCACAATAATTGCTAGCTAGACAATCATTCATGAAGCACAAAACATGATAAACGGTTCAAACATAATCAACGAGAATAAATTAATTTTAACTAAACATTGGGTTCCATTATAATCTTAATTAACAATTTAGTTTATAACGTAGTTGAGAATCATCATCAATAAACCAAAGAACATCTTAAGATTACAAAAATTAAAGGTTAAGAGAAGAGATAAAAATCTGTGTCACGTAGCCTCTCTATCTCCACGCTTATCCTCCAACTTGCTTCTCCTTCATGCTCTTGGAAAATCTGATGGAAAATCCACGTTAGATGGATGTTAGTCTCCTCTCTAAGATGTTAGTCTTCTCTTTAGGGTGTTAGTCTCCCCAAATCATATCTCTTGATTGGTATTTATAGATCTAAAGTGAAAACCTATCAAAAGTAAGCATCCCATTCCAATTCCAAGTCAAAAACGTGCAAAAATCATCAAAATTTGGAGTCCCAGCAGAATTACCAGCTCCGTGGCTCTCCCTTTTACAGGTCGCGAATTATAGCCAGAGCCGAGGCTTCCTCTTTTGTCGTCTGTGGCAACCAACATCTTGCCCCTGTAGAAAATTTTGTTAGATTCGTTTTGACTGGCGGAACGTCTCGTAACGCCTCCCGGATCTCAAGATATGACCATTTTATCAACGGACGTTCGAATCCAACTAACTGTACTTCGACACACTGTTTGAAGGTCCAAACAAACTCAGATTTTTTCCCACCATACCTTTATGGAAGTCTTGAGACGTCCTCTACAACTACATGATGACCATTTTGTTATTCTGAAAATCTAACACAATCTAAATCTCAGTTGAAGCTCCGGTGGTCAAATCATCGAAAAGTTAAAAATCACAATATGCTCTAATTTGACTCAAAATGCATTCATATAACTCCAATTTAACTAGAATGCTACCAAATAGCTCCCAACTTCATTTCCTAAGTAAAAGCACATAAAAAGGAATAGAAAATACTCAAAAACTCACAAATCATCAAGTCAAAAGTGTTAGGTTTGCAAGATCAAAATAGCATGCAACAATTACATACATAGCAGCGGAAGTGTAAAAATAGAGTTTTAATATTTACAAACCATGAACCCAGATCATCCTTTATGCGCAATTATTAATTTAATCTAAAGAGATGAAGAACGAATCATACCCTTGAAGATTCATGCTTCCTCAGGTACGAGTTCAACTCCAATCATTTCCTTGTTCGACTTGAATCTACCGAGTGTGATTCCTTCCTTTGATCAATGTCAGCCACCCAAGTGTTTGGCATCTATAGGTGATCCACCAAGGATGAACAAGTATTAAGAAGGTGGGTTATTGGCAAAATCCTAGTTTTCTCTCTCTAAAAAAGGTGTGCTCTCCCAACAACTTGAAAAAACATTTGTCCATAATCAAAATAAGACTCCTCTTATTTATAGATGTAGGCAACCCTCCTATACATTATAGGATTAGGGTTTCAGATTAATTAATTAAACTCTTTTAATTAATTAGGCTTTCTAATCTTATTAGGAGCAATTAATTAAACTCTTTTAATTAATTTATCTCCTAATCTTATTAGGAATATGGGAGAGTACATTTATTAATTAATTCCCAAACTCCTTTAGGACCTAAACTAATAATAATAGTAATAATAATAATAAGACTCCACTTATTAATTTATATTTAATATTTCAAAAATATTAACTAATAAATATTAAGCTATTTAATTTATTCTATCACCATAGATTAAATTATTTACACTTAACTTATTATTACGATTATGTCATTTGTTTCTTAAATAAATATTCATCCTTTTATGATGTGACCCTTTAGGTTCTCCATATTAAATCGATTGTGAATAAATTAATTAGAACAATTCTAATTTTTTTTAAATAAATAAATTAACTATTAATTTATTTAAATAAATATTTATTCTATAATAAAGGTAAGCTCCCTTAGCGCTCAACGACTTTCCAGATAATATAAATTTCAACATTAATCATAAAAGAAACCTTTGAGTAAATAGTTATCGTACAATTCATTCCTTCTATCATACAATGTCCCAATTAAATATAAGACATAGATTTACTATCAAGTCTTATTTTATTTAATAATATGTATTCTGTGTTAGAGTTTATGCCCTAGAGGCCAATTCTTTGATGTAATTGCTTAACATTTTTGATATTATATTTGATTGAATAAATGAATTTTTTTATTATGATTTTATTTACTGCGTTATATAAATGTTAGCATAATAAAAATTCTTAGAATAGTGATACAAATTATATGGCTTCAAGTATGTGACTTGAACATGAGATCATATAATTACAATTAGTATCATTATTCTTAAATGTCCCTAGTCGAGTGTCATTGTTAATGGGACAACAATGATACATTGAGACTAGTATGTGGATTGACTGATGGTCAAATCTCATTGGTCATAAATATATGAGATATTGAGTCAATGCATAGGTACATATTAGAGAATAATGTACTGGACAGACCCACCATGAGAATTCTACGTGGAGCATTATGCAAAGTGTCATAAGCAATTCTCATAGTGACAATGATGTAATGATCCTCCGACCTGAAATCACTATATTACTACACGGGAATTTATGTACTTTGATATCATCAAAGGTCACCTTTAATAGGGTGGACAATAAAGGTGATTATTGGGTACATCATGAATCGTGTGAGGAATATGAGTGATCTAGATGGAATTTAACTCTCCTATATATTAGGGGTTATATCCATAGGCCTTTTGATTAAGTAGGACTATGAAATGTATGGCCATGCTCAAATAGTGATTTGTTTTATATAGTCTACTCATTGATCAAGAAAACTCAGATTAAATTATGAAGATTATGACACATTCCATGACTCGAGTTTAATCTAGGATGTCAAGGTTAAAAGGATTAAATTACATTGAAACATTGGTCAGGAAAAGGTTGCATCGAATCACCGATCTTATTATTATTTGGGTGGCAGTGATGCATTACTAGATGTCGCTCACTGTTTATAATTTTATAATATAATTTTAAAATTATTGCCAACATAATAATAACCTATAAGGTCACACACTTAGAACGTAATTAAAAGAGAATTAATTTAAATTATAAGGATTTAAATATGTCAATATGATTGATAGTATTTAAATTACGAATTTAAATTAATAGGATAATTTGTATATATATGCATATTAATTAAGTAAGACTTAATTAATATATAATATATATAAATTTGGATTTTATTTTTCTAATTGGATTAGGTTTTGGTTAATTCCTTTAACTGCTATATATATGATATATCAGCCGTTTTACCAAACCTTAGCCGCTCTTAGATAGAGACTAGAGAGAAAAATGCGAGAAAGTCCATATCCTTGGCGGCTAGTACCCTAGTTCTCTTCACTGCAGATCGTGTGACGATTTGCGGGGCGTTCGTGTGGATACCGTAGAGACGCAGTTCCTTTGGATTGCGTTGAAGATTCGAAGCTGTTCCAGAATTAAGATCGTCTCCATTCAAGCTTGGATAATCGGTAAAATAAATCTAAACCTCTGCATTAATATGTTTTCGCATGGATCCTGTTTTAGGGTTTTGGAAAATTTTAATTTTCGTTGCGTTTATGTGCCGAAATCCCTATATTCCGATTATAAATGCACAAACTCCGATAATGCAAATTAAAAACTACTTTCTAATTTCATTATGCCTTGGCCAAGGACTACTGAGTTGTCATTTATTGAATCACATAGGACATTCACTTCTTTTACTAGAACTGGTAGATCCTTTATTCATCATTCATTATCTTCATGTATAATTAATTATACCCAATCATACCCTTTGATATACCCTCAGGGTCTTAAGGAATATGTCAAAGTATAACTCATCATACATAAAATACTATGATGATCTCAAGTCTAATGATTACTTGTACTACTATCACTAAACGATTTCCTATTGATTGGTAAGTAAAGATCCATTAGGTGTTCCTTAGCGAGCTACGTTCAGTGTACTTATTCTTCAATAAGCACCTATATATTTGCTTTAGTGTCTCCACACAAATGATTATGAGATCGATCATTCTCTTCCAAAGAGCAAGCAACGTGTGTACCAATCTATCCGGATTTACTAATCTCGTATTTAGTAATCCATCAATTGGAAACTATTTTAGTTTTAAGCTATCTAAGAGTTTCGATCTCATTAAGCATTGTGATAACCTAAAAATTTATAAAATCTTGAATGATTAGAATAAAGGTTAAAGAATAAAACCTAAATGAGAATTTAAGAATTTATTTAAAATTTTCAGATAAAACCTATATGATTTACTATTTGAATGAGAATAGAGAAAATATGGGTTACAAAATTCCAAACCCTAAAAATGAGTTATATGTATTTGAAGTAATGTTAAGAATGAGGTATTGTGATACCTATAAATTTCGATGTGAACTGAATAATGTAAGAAATGTTATACTGATGCATGTGAAAATTTTATTAAGAAAATAAAAATTCACATGAAGAGATACTATGAGGTTAAACGAAGATGAGTATATGTACAAAAATATATATATATATATATATATATATATATATATATATATATACTTAGTAAGGTGCTATATATTTTAGCAAGAGGAATGATGAATTAAGATAAGGATATGAGAATCAAGATAAAACTATGTCAGTAATTAACATAGTTTGAATGTTGGCCTTGATTGACAAATAAGAAGAGGAATAAGTGAAAAGTTATTAGCTAATATAATTAGCAATAAAAATGGAGTAAGTCAAAACTCAAAATTTGAGTTAGAGATAGAATTTTGAAGCACGGACTGCTCGGTTGCGTCTGGAATGTCAAGTTTAGTTAGAAAGAACAATAAACACAAAATGTGTAGGGGTTTGACTTTTTGGTCAAAGTCAACAGTTGACTTTTATGAAGAAAAGTCTAATTGGGTTATGTAAGTTAATTGATATTATTGATATATGAGAATGTGTTTATATTAATAATAATGTATAAGAGTCCAAAATGATAATTTATTTCATGGACTAAGGAGAATAAATAGTTTAAACAAACCTAATTATTTTATTAAGCATGAGACTTGTAGATAAAGTGAATTAAGGGCAATTAAATTATTAATCTAGTCCAATATATTATGTATGGAGCAATATAGTGATGGCCCAATTTAACTACGGGAGGAAGCCCAAATTTATTTTAACTAGTAAGCAAAATAGAATTTATTTGCAAGCCCAAAATGAATTAAATCAAAAGCCCAAGCTTAGCCCAATGGGAGAGAGGAATTATTAGACCTTTAGTAAGTTAAGTGAGGAATTAAGAAAATAAAACTTGGGCCAAAGGAAGGCCCAAGCTAGAAAGAAAATGGAGCTTGTGAATTAAATCTTATGGATAGATATTGGATAGATATGGAAATATTTGAAAAGATTTGTTAGGTTTATGAAAGAGAAATAAGAGATTTTGGATAGATTTTGCAAGATCTAAGAAGATATATGGAGAGAGAAGATGAGATATGAAAAGATATTAGAGAGAGAAAATGGAGATTTGTTAGGAGATCTAATATACATACATATGTTATATATATATATATATATATATATATATATATATCTCCTACTATAAATACCCTTCTCTTCATTCTAATTAAAAAGTTTTCTTCATTTTTTCATTCTCCAAGTTAGCTAGCAAAAGAAAAAAAAGAAGAAAATATATAGAGAGAGGGGGAGAGTCATTTCGGCCACTACAAGGAGGAAAGGAGAGCTTTGATCTTCATGCATGCTAAGTATCTAAGCTACTTTGGAAGAATAAGAAGAATAGCAAGACGAACTAGGTATTGATTCTCAAAAATTTCAAGTTTTGATTACTTATTTGTTGAATTTTGATGAAACAAAGAGCCTTAAGTTTGATCTTTAAAAACTCTTCATCTATATGTGTATAAATGTTTTATATGATGATCAAAACATTTTTGAAGTTGAAAGTTAGATCAAAAGAGAGATTTGAACCAAATGAGTAGAGAAAAGCTCATGCATGCATGCACTAGGTAACTTTATGTTAGATTCTTGTGATGCATGTTGAATATGGTTAATATCATGATTAGAGTGTTAGATATTGAGTTTAACAAATGAGACTTCTGGATTTATATGAGCACATGTGATGAGATTTGGAAAAAGGAAGTTAGGTGGATTTTTAAAGGAATTTTTTTATTTAACTAGTATGTTATAACATGTGCATGTTGAAATATACAAGTGATTTTTGAGGTTTTCTTTCTTGGTATCCTATATGCATGAGTTAAGAGCAAAACCCCTTTGGAATCACTCAAATATGTTTAAAAATGAGCAAGTTATGAATTTAATCCCAAACTACCCAACTGTTGTAATTATGCTACTGATCAATCAATTCTGAGCTATTTTCGATAACCAAAACAGACTCAAATTTGGTTTTTGTTATATGGAAAATATATTTCAGAAAAATACGAATCCAACGATACCAAATGGACCTAAATCAAAGATGTAGATCTCAAGATACAAGCATTTCCGTAAAGGACCCCAAATCTGAAAAATGAACCAACTGTTGTAAACATCCTTGCTGATCAGTCACTTTATCCCTAATTTCTGGGACCTAGACTGATCAGAATTTGATGTTTGATAAATAAAAACTATAGTTCAGGAAAATACGAATCCAAGGCCTCCGACGGAACCTAAATCCGAGTTGTAAACTTCGTTCTACAAGCGTTTCCTTGAAGGACCCCAAATCTGAAATTTGAGCGAAAATCATAGTGATAATATGAAGTGAATGGAAAATGAGTTATTATAATAAATAACTTTTAAAGCCACCAATGGGCTAGTAAGTTAATTACATATAAAGTGAAATGTAATTAACTACTTAATTATTATTTAAATGATGTTACGTAATAATTAAATAGAGTTAGTGTTAATAAAATAACTAGTTATTATTTAATTAAAATTAAATAATAATTAGAGTTAAACAATTAATTAATTATTACTTAATTAATATTAAATAATGATTAAAGAATATTTAAGTAAGATTTAGTAATAATAAAGTAATTACTTACTTACATTGACATAAAAATTTATAGATTTAATTATTTATTATTTAAATAATAAATAAGGACGAATGTTAATTAATTATTCTTTCAATAATAACAAGGAATAATTAAAGACCAATGAAGTAAATAAATTAATTATTTATTATTCAAGGACGAGGAATTTATTAATTATTATTTAAAAACAAATAATAATTTAATTATCTATTATTTAATTGCCATTAAATAATGAGGAGTTGTAATTGGTTATTCGTAAGTAATAATTAAAGATAAATAGTTAATTACTATTTAACAAATATTAAATAGCAATCGAAGGAAGAAGGAGTTAATAATTGAAGAAAATTAAATAACTTCTTAATTAAACAATTATAATAAATTATTTAAAGAACTAATAAGTGTTTATCACTTAAGGAAAGCCTTATTAATTATTAAATCATTAACCTAAAATCAATTAAATATCTTATAGGATTAATGATAGTACATTAGATGTATGTACCTTGTGATTGTATTATTGGTTAGATAATAATACGAATAAGCGTATTAATGAACAATTATACGCAGTACTAATTGATAGATCTACATTATCAATGTTAGGTCATTCAAAGAGTGTTAATTAAAGCTAGTAAGCTATAGCTCGTCAAACAAGCAAGTTCCCTAACTCAAACTCGAGTTATTATTTTCAAAGCATTTTTGTGAATAATTATTGTTGATTATTCACATCTATACTGATTATTGAGATTCGCAATTTGTGCAATTGAATTCATGTTCTATTATTATTGAACTACGAATTATATTAAAGTTCTTTTACTCATGAACTATTTATGAACTGGATCTATACTAGTTGTGTTAGCTAGATCAAGCATGTTTAAAATTTGTTATCAAAAAAATTCATTTTGAAGACTTAGTGCATGTTGCATATGTTCATCAGGTAGGAAAGGCTGATCACCTTCATTACCCTAAGGTTCAGTAAAGTTGTCCATGGTTCTTGTTGACATTAAACGTTATTGATTCAGTCATTCAATTACTGAGGTTTTGATTCATGCTCTTTCATAATTATTATATTGTTAAAAATTCAAAAGTTCATTCTTTTTTTTCAATCATGATATATCTTCATTGAATTTAAACTTGCTGGGCAAAATTGTTGCTCACCCTTGCAATTTCATGATAACAAAATTACAGATTAAGACGAAGGTTCAAAGAATGACACAGACAAGAGCAAAGTACAATCTTAGATTGTTATGTGAATAACTATTTAGTTATCTTATGTAAACTTTTTGTAATTTTAAAGGTATGTATTCAGTTAAGGTTAGTAAACCTGAGGAAATGTTATAGAATCATGTGAAATAAACAATATCTATTTATTAATTCCGTATTAAATGATGGAATATGTATGATGATGAAGTACCGTAACGTACCAGCTCCGAGGTTATTGGGGACTCAGATTTGGGGGCGTCACAGGTTGGTATCAGAGCTGATAGGTTATAAACCTTAGGTAGGTGTACCTTAGGCTATAACCACAGAGATGAGGATAAGTAATAAACTCAAATAGAGTTTAAATGATAAGAGATAAATTCAGGAAATTCATCATTAAATAGAAGAAGAAGATGATAACTAAGATTCAAAGAAGAATCTTGAAGATTGATAAAGATGAGAATTCGGAGTTACCTGACTCTAATAATAAAGATGAAAGGTGATAATAAATAGACAAAGTCTATAAGATGAAAAGTGTAAAATCATAATATAATATGATTAAGGGAAAGAAAATCGTAAAATAAAACGATCATGAGATAGAAAAGAATCGTAATATAATACGATTATATGATAAGATCACAACGTGATCTGATGAGGTCATATTAAGACAGATAATCAATCTATTGATTGAAGACTTTATAGCAGTATGGTTATACAAATATGGTACTATGAAATAGTATGAGATAAACTCACGAGGAGTTATAAATAATGAGATACAAAAAAAAAATCTGTATCCAACATAGAGCGAGAAGTTATGAGCAAGATAGAGTTATGTGAGATTTCAATTGAGGACTCATGTTAGCAGCTAAGTTGTATGATTCCTTGTATGGGCGGAGAATTTATGCTTGGTTTTAGAACCACTTAGTTTCCTATATTGTTATAGTGGTTGAGTTGAACAATTCCTTGTATGGGCAGGGAGTTGTCCTTGGTTTAACAAACCGCTTAGCTTCCTGTATTGATTAGTGGCTGAGTTGAACAATTCCTTATATGGGCAGGGGATTGTGTTAGGTTCGACAACTACTTAGCTTCTTACACTGATAATCATTCAAATATTGGTGTCGCGCTATTCGCTATACGTATGTTGAGAAGGTGATTCTTTTCTCATGTGTATAATGAATAGGTAGAGAATATAAGATTAGATGTAAGTTCATAAAACTCATACTTATGGTAAGTTCGTGACTCATAATTGTATGGAATGTTTTTGAACCCCTAAGCGTATGGACAGTTCCTGATTGGTTCTTGAACTACGTATTGCTAGGATAAGTTCTTAAACTTATATTATTGTGATAAGTTCCTGAACTCATAAAGTGTGGTATGTTTGATGAACTATACTAGGGTATAGAAAAGTGATGGATGAAGAATGAAGAATTATTAAATTCTAATGGTGATAGAATAGATAGAATGAATAAGCAATTGATCATTAGAGAAATTGAAGTTGATGATGGAAGCATAGGTAATCCAAATCTTCTAGCTGTGCTGGACTTCAAATTTTGATATCAAGCTAAATATGCATTGATGTGCCTTTCGAAATAAAATGAATTTTTGTTATCAGCAACACATGGTTACAATTATGTAGAAGTGGGCTTCGTACCACTAACACATCGTTATCGATTGCGGCATGATAACATTAAAAATGATTTTGCTATTGTTTTGAGCTATTTAAAGAAGAGTCTACGCTAATTATTTCGGCTAGACAAAAATAATTTGAGATATCAAAATATATTTTATATATCATCAATGCATCATGAAACCTGATGCAGAATGATAAGAATGATAGAGTTATCAATGCAGAATTACCTAGGGTTGGATGTGATCTAAGGATCGTCATGCCACTATGGTATGATGTAGTATGACGAGTCATGAAATGACGAAATCTTCAAACGGACTGTGAATACAGTGCGGTATCATGACGTCATAAAATGATTTTCTGAATTTTAAAGAAAAGTTGAGTGCCAATTGGATTTGGCCAGATATATGTTTCGATTAATGTTCGAATTATTGGTATACGTCTACGCTAATTGATTCAGCTAGACCGATGTTTATGAAGATTCAAGTATCTTTTTGAGAATTTATCCCGAACCAAATTGTGTTGGTACGGACTCTGATGTTATGACTAAGGTGAACAACCCCAAAAAATGGGTATATATTGGTTGATAATATATTCCAATCTAAGAACGCATATAGCCGCTCCGAAAATTAAGGTGCAATAGGTTGATCACCTAACGTACCCGACAAGGTAGTTTACCTTCTTCGTGATTGTAAACATACCTTGTAAGACCCCAACTTTTATGAATAAAGATTGAATTTCCTCTATATATTATTTTGAAATAGTAATGTGTTGATTTAATAAATGTGATAAGTTATGGGTAAAATGTGCAAATTTTTTAAAGTTAGCAAGTGGTAATAAAATATTCATCCTATCGGGGAATATTCGTTTGGTCGGGAAATATTATTTTTGTCGGAGAATATTCGTACGATGGCGCAATGATTGTTGGGCCCCATAACGAAAAACTGTCAGATGAAGAAAACGACAAGAATAAGTTTTTAATAACGGCGTGGTTGTTACCGTTAAAACTGTTGAAATACCCGGTGGTTAAAATACAGTAATACGCGGTGTTGCACAGTAGCACAAGGTATTGCATAGTAATTCTAATTATTGATTCTTACGTAAGAAGTCACTACTCAATAATTGTTACAGTAATTACTGTTCAATATTTTATATTATTGATTCAATAATTGCTACATTGATAATTGCATAATATTTTATTGATTCAATAATTGTCATTGCACAATATTTCAAATTATCAAATCAATAATTCATATTATTTGAATAATATTATTAGATAGCATTATTGACAATGTCTAAGGAAGTTCTGTCGAGGAAAGGGGTTAGGTTAATCTAATTGCGCGCCAATAAGGATAAATCCTTATCGGAAAGCCCCCTCTTTCTTGAAAACGACCTGTTTGTTAATATTGTAGTTCTGTAATATTATTTGTAAATAATTAATTATTGATTTATATGATAAGAAAATATTTATTTTAATTCTAATATAAATGAAATAATTTTTTTTGAATGAAATATTTGTTGAAAGTTTGGCAATTATTTTCTTCGATAAAATATTCATTTAAATATATTATAATTGTTTAAACAATAGTATTATATATATATATATATATATATATATGCATGTGATAAAAGTGGGTTGGTGAGACATTGCCTGCAAACTAAGTTTTTCAAATGGGTGGGTCCTCTCCCATAAGAAAATGAGAGGAGTTAGGCAAAAATTAGGCATAGAAGAAAAAAAAATGAAAAGTTAGGCGGATTGCGTTGTTTCCTTCCTCCGTGCTGAACTATAAATAGGGGGTAACCCCTCCTTCCTTAACACACCATTTCAATATCAGAAATTCTTATTCTATAGTATTGTGAGTATTTTTCTTGAGTATAAGGATACTTTGAGTGTAGCTTTTTGTGCAAGATTTTCTCAAATAATATCCGACATTCCAGTCAAATCTAGTTTCTACTAAGGTAAAGGATATTATTTTATTGCAATACTCGTAAGAAATATTATTTTCTTTCATATTCCATATTATGAAAGTGATAATATTTCATTTCATATACCCAAATTAAAACTTACTACGGTAAGTATTGCTTCTATAATTCCTAAAATGATCAAAAATTCTTCAAATTTTGCGTTTCATTTAGTATCATTTCATTGGAATGTTGGTATGAATTTTATTATGAAATTTTTATCTTTTCATGTCGAGGTTACTATTCACGTATACGGTACTATTCACGTATACGGCACTATTCACGAATACGGCACTATTCACAGAAAAATTAAAATTTCTTTTATTTGTCCAAGTTGTCTATTATGGTTCCTATCTTTGATTGGATCCAAGTTTTGATCTTTATTCTTGAATTTTGCTTCACAATTGATTATTATGGAGTATTTTTGAACTTTAATAAACTAAATTATGAATCCCCAATCTTTGTCTTTTATCTCACTGGATTTGTTATTTATATTATTTTTCATCATCCTCAGTCCTAAATGGTGATATAACTGAACATCTTTGGCCTGTAGAGCAAAGATGAATGATTACCTGATGAATATCTTTGGCCCGTAGTGCAAAGATGGACAGGTGTTGAGATGAACATGACCAACTGATGATATAAATGAATATCTTTGGCCTGTAGTGCAAATATGAATATTTGATTCGAGATGTATATTGATTGATGTTACACGGATAAAATATTAATGATGGACTTTTAAATCATAGAAGATAGTAGACTTCATTCTCTACTTAACTCTTCTAATAAATTGTTATTTCCACTGTAGTTGTTGCTCTAAAACTTGTTGTCCATAATATTTTATCTGATTTATTGAAAACTAACAATAAATTATTCTTTATTATCTTAGTCATAATATTCTTTACTGGGCTAGTTGAGCCCACCCTTTTCATCTATTGTCCTCTTCAGGGAATGAGAATATTGCGGGGACTAGTCGGGGAACAGTGTGATGGTCAGAGTTAGATATGTAGAAGTCCTCACTATTCTATAAAATAGTGGGATAATAATTGTAATAAATAAGGAATGAATTTGAATGTTTATATTTCGTATTATATACGATTTGCATTGAAACTCATAGTTGTATGGTCGTATTTCTCACGATCTTTAGTTATAAAAAGATTTGTATTTGGAATTCTGTACCATGTATTTGGCGACTCAGAATGGGTTGGTATTAAACCTATTTTGGGGGCGTCACATACCTAGTAGAGAATGTTTATGGTATGAAGTACTGTGGAGAAATACCATTAAACCTGAGAGTTCACGGTCTATATGACCCCTTAGGCAGATATGAAAAATTTTCAATCTTTAGAGAGAAGTCATAGAAGAATGTGATGATAGAAGACAGATCCTCAGAGGAGGAAATTGTAAAGGTTAAATAAATAACATAGTTTTGATAAATAGAATGAGCAGTGATTAGTAAACTGTAATTTCGAGGACGAAATTCGTAGAAAAAGGGGTGAATGTGATAACCCAAAAATTTATAAAATCTTAAATGATTAGAGTAAAGGTTAAAGAATAAAACCTAAATGAGAATTTGAGAATTTATTTAAAATTTTCAGATAAAACCTATATGATTTACTATTTGAATGAGAATAGAGAAAATATGGGTTATAAAATTCTAAACCCTAGAAATGAGTTATATATATTTGAAGGAATGTAAAGAATGAGGTATTGTGATACCTATAAATTTCGATGTGAACTGAATAATGTAAGAAATGTTATACTGATGCATGTGGAAATTTTATTAAGGGAATAAAAATTCACATGAAGAGATACTATGAGGTTAAACGAAGATGAGTATATGTATAGAAATATATATATATATATATATATACTTAGTAAGGTGCTATATATTTTAGCAAGAGGAATGATGAATTAAGTTAAGGATATGAGAATCAAGATAAAACTATGTCAGTAATTAATATAGTTTGAATGTTGGCCTTGATTGGCAAATAAGAAGAGGAATAAGTGAAAAGTTATTAGCTAATATAATTAGCAATAAAAATAGAGTAAGTTAAAACTCAAAATTTGAGTTAGAGATAGAATTTTGAAGCACAGACTGCTCGGTTGCGTCCGGAACGTCAAGTTTAGTCAGAAAGGACAATAAACACAAAATGTGTAGGGGTTTGACTTTTTGGTCAAAGTCAACAGTTGACTTCTATGGAGAAAAGTTTAATTGGGTTATGTAAGTTAATTGATATTATTGATATATGAGAATGTGTTTATATTACTAATAAGAGTCCAAAATGATAATTTATTTCATGGACTAAGGAGAATAAATAGTTTAAACAAGCCCAATTATTTTATTAAGCATGAGACTTGTAGATAAAAAGAATTAAGGGCAATTAAATTATTAATCTAGCCCAATATATTATGTATGGAGCAATATAGTGATGACTCAATTTAACTACGGGAGGAAGCCCAAGCTTATTTTAACTAGTAAGCAAAATAGAATTTATTTGCAAGCCCAAAATGAATTAAATCAAAAGCCCAAGCTTAGCCCAATAGGAGAGAGGAATTATTAGACCTCTAGTAAGTTAAGTGAGGAATTAAGAAAACAAAACTTGGGCCAAAGGAAGGCCCAAGTGGCCGGCCCAAGCTAGAAAGGAAATGGAGCATGTGAATTAAATCTTATGGATAGATATTGGATAGATATGGAAAGATTTGAAAAGATTTGTTAGGATTATGAAAGAGAAATAAGAGATTTTGGATAGATTTTACAAGATCTAAGAAGATATATGGAGAGAGAAGATGAGATATGAAAAGATATTAGAGAGAGAAGATGGAGATTTGTTAGGAAATTTAATATACATACATATGTTATATATATATATATCTCCTACTATAAATACATTTCCTTCATTCCAATTAAAAAGTTTTCTTCATTTTTTTTATTCTCCAAGTTAGCTAGCAAAAGAAAAAAAGAAGAAAAAAATATATAGAGAGGGGGAGAGCCATTTCGGCCACTACAAGGAGGAAAGGAGAGCTTTAATCTTCATGTATGCTAAGTATCTAAGCTACTTTGGAAGAATAAGAAGAATAGCAAGACGAACTAGGTATTGTTTCTCAAAAATTTCAAGCTTTGATTACTTATTTGTTGGATTTTGATGAAACAAAGAGCCTTAAGTTTGATCTTTAAAAACTCTTCATCTATATGTGTATAAATGTTTTATATGATGATCAAAACATTTTTGAAGTTGAAAGTTAGATCAAAAGAGAGATTTGAACCAAATGAGTAGAGAAAAGCTCATGCATGCATGCACTAGGTAACTTTATGTTAGATTCTTATGATGCATGTTGAATATGGTTAATATCATGATTAGAGTGTTAGATATTGAGTTTAACAAATGAGACTTGTGGATTTATATGAGCACATGTGATGAGATTTGTAAAAAGGAAGTTAGGTGGATTTTTGAAGGAATTTTTTTATTTAACTAGTATGTTATAACATGTACATGTTGAAATCTACACGTGATTTTTGAGATTTTCTTTCTTGGTATGCTAGATGCATGAGTTAAGGGCAAAACCCCTTTGGAATCACTCAAATATGTTTAAAAATGAGCAAGTTATGAATTTAATCCCAAACTACCCAACTGTTGTAATTATGCTACTGATCAGTCACTTCTGGGCTATTTTCCATAACCAAAATAGACTCAAATTTGGTGTTTGATATATGCAAAATATAGTTTGGGAAAATACGAATCCAACGATATCAAATGGACCTAAATCCGAGATGTAGATCTCGAGATACAAGTGTTTCTGTAAAGGACCCCAAATCTAAAAAATGAACCAACTGTTGTAAACATCCTTGCTGATCAGTCACTTTAACCCTAATTTTTGGGACCTAGACTGATCATACTTTGATGTTTGATAAATAAAAACTGTAGTTCAGGAATATACGAATCCAACACCTCTGACGGAACCTAAATCCGAGTTGTAGACTTCGTTCTACAAGCGTTTCCGTGAAGGACCCCAACTCTAAAATTTGGGCGAAAATCATAGTGATAATATGAAGTGAATGGAAAATGAGTTATTATAATAAATAACTTTTAAAGCCACCAATGAGCTAGTAAGTTAATTACATATAAAGTGAAATATAATTAACTACTTCATTATTATTTAAGTGTTGTAAAGTAATTATTAAATAGAGTTAATGTTAATAAAATAATTAGTTATTATTTAATTAAAATTAAATAATAATTAGAGTTAAATAATTAATTAATTATTATTTAATTAATATTAAATAATAATTAAAGAATATTTTTGTAAGATTAAGTAATAATAAAGTAATTACTTACTTACATTGACATGAAAGTTTATAGAATTAATTATTTATTATTTAAATAATAAATAAGGACGAATGTTAATTAATTATTCTTTCAATAATAACAAGGAATAATTAAAGACCAATGAAGTAAATAAATCAATTATTTATTATTCAAGGATGAGGAATTTATTAATTATTATTTAAAGATAAATAATAATTTAATTGTCCATTATTTTATTGCCATTAAATAATGAGGAGTTGTAATTGGTTATTAGTACGTAATAACTAAAGGTAAATAGTTAATTACTATTTAACAAATATTAAATAGTAATCGAAGGAAGATGGAGTTAACAATTGAAGAAAATTAAATAACTTATTAATTAAATAATTATAATAAATTATTTAAAGAACTAAAAAGTGTTTATCACTTAAGGAAAGCCTTATTAATTATTAAATCATTAACCTAAGATCAATTAAATATCTTATATGATTAATGATAGTACATTAGATGTATATACCTTGTGATTGTATTATTAGTTAGATAATAATACGAGTAAGCGTATTAATGAACAATTATACGCAGTACTAATTGATAGATCTACATTATCAATGTTAGGTCATTCAAAGAGTCTTAATTAAAGCTAGTAAGTTGTAGCTCGTCAAACAAGCAAGTTCCCTAACTCAAACTCGAGTTATTATTTTTAAAGCATGTTAGTGAATAATTATTATTGATTATTCACATCTGTACTGATTATTGAGATTTGCACTTTGTGCAATTGAATTCCTGTTCTATTATTATTGAACTACGAATTATATTAAAGTTCTTTTATTCATGAACTGTTTATGAACTGGATCTATGCTAGTTGTGTCAGCTAGATCAAGCATGTTTAAAATTTGTTAACTCAAATTCATTTTGAAGTCTTAGTGCATGTTGCATATGTTCATCAGGTAGGAAAGGCTGATCACCTTCATTACCCTAAGGTTCAGTAAAGTTGTCCATGGTTCTTGTTGACATTAAACGTTATTGATTCAGTCATTCAATTACTGAGGTTTTGATTCATGCTCTTTCACAATTATTATATTGTTAAAAATTCAAAAGTTCATTCTTTTTTTTCAATCATGATATATCTTCATTGAATTTAAACTTGCTGGGCAAAATTGTTGCTCACCCTTGCAATTTCATGATAATAAAATTGCAGATTAAGACGAAGATTCAAAGAATGACACAGACAAGAGCAAAGTACAATCTTAGATTGTTATGTGAATAACTATTTAGTTATCTTATGTAAACTTTTTGTAATTTTAAAGGTATGTATTCAGTTAAGGTTAGTAAACCTGAGGAAATGTTATAGAATCATGTGAAATAAACAATATCTATTTATTAATTCCGTATTAAATGATAGAATATGTATGATGATGAAGTACCGTAACGTACCAGATCCGAGGTTATTGGGGACCCGGATTTGGGGGCGTCACAAGCATGATCATCATCATAATTCTAAAAGCATTGCTTAAAACTATGGATTTATTACATTTAAATATAACATCATTATGTAGATAATATAAACGCCTTTAAATAAATAATTCTTTTATTAATAAATGAATACGATTGTTACAAAATATATGTTTTATCATCATACATGATTGGCTTGTGTGCATACTACTTTCAATCTCCCACTTGCACTGAAGTCAATCGTCATGGTATCTAATACTCATCTTCTCTAAGTGACGATCAAACTGCTGCTGTGTTAAAGGTTTAGTAAATGGATCTGCAATGTTATTTTGAGTGTCCACTCGCTTTAGGGTGACATCTCATCTTTCAATGATCTCTCTAATTAAATGAAGCCGCCGCAACACGTGTTTCGTTTTTTGATGAGACCTGAATTCCTTGGCCCGTGCAATAGCTCCAGTGTTGTCACAGAATAAAGGTACTCTTCCTTTAATTCTAGGAACCACGCCAAGTTTAGTTATGAACTTTTTCATCCAAACAGCTTCCTTTGCAGCTTCACTTGCAGCTATGTACTCTGCATCTGTCACTGAATCAACAACTGTTTGCTGCTTGGAACTCTTCTGTAAGGACCGAGAATTTTTAAACGAATATATACGACTATATTTTCACGAATGAATTTTTTTATAATTATTGTTATCAGTAATATTTTGAACATATGCGATATGATTAAGCAAGTTAGTCAATTTAATTATTATAAGTTGACTAAGATTGGAAGCTAAGATGAATAACTGATCAAAACCCTAATTTGAATTTCAAATAGGGATTTGAAAATTTATACATTAAAATTATATTTAAGGATGATATGTATGCACATTATGTGATTAATGTTAAGTAATTGATTAGATGAAATGTAATTAGGAAACCTTAATTATCAATCTGGAAAACCCTAATGTTTAATCCTAAACCCTAATTCTAGATTTGGAAATCCTAAACCCTAATTTGCAAACCCTAAGGTCAAAATTTAAGAGAAACATGTGAAATGACTAAACTACCCTTAAAATTATGTGTGAAATGACCAAAATACCCTTTTATTTTATTTTAATAAGCTAAATTTAGTAATTAAAATAAAACCAATCCATGTGAACTTACATCGACCAATCAGAGAAGAGATGATGCAAGCATGATGTTAGCATGACATCATCCTTTAAGAAACATAAATGATGCAAGCATAATGTAAGTATAACATCAGCCTTGAAGAAACATAAAGATGGAGTCATCATGATAATGTCACCTGGTGGATGATATTTTGAGGGACTAAGGTGCATTTAATGAGGTACTAAAGTGTAATTAACCTAGATACCAAACTGTAATAAGTCGGGTGCAAATTGTAATAAGCCGAGCCCTAACGTGCAATTATCGAATCTATGTTTTCCTATAAATAGAGCGCTAAGTTCATTAGTTCTTCACCAATTTACAAAGCAAAGTTATAATCAAGAATTAGAAAGAGAGAGTTCTTGTGAGATTGCAAAGAATCAGTTAAAGCTTGCAACTTCAAGAGGTATTTACTCTAGTGGTTATTATTTTCATTTTTCTTTAGATATTTAGTAAAAATATGCTTTTACAATCAGTTATAATGCCCAAATTATTTTAAGTATATAGTACAAAAGTCCTATTTACAAGAAGTTATAATGTCCGATTTATTTCTCTTATAAAGTAAAAAATATACTTTTATAAGCAGTTACTATGTCCGATTTTTTTCAAGTATTTAGTAAGAATATTTATTTTATAAGTAGTTACAATGCTGAAATTATCTCAAATATAATAGTCGAATATTCATTTTATAAGTAGTTATAATGCTCGATTTATTTCAAACATAGTAAACGAATATTCATTTTACAAGCAGTTATAATGCTCAATTTATTTTAAATATAGTTGATGAATATTCATTTTATAAACAATTAAAATATACTATTTATAAGTTTAATAAATGATTAAAATGTTATTAAATAAATTAATAATATTAGATTAACATGTTATTAATAAATGTTAGATTAAAATATTATTAAATGATTAATAATATTAGATAATGATTTAAAATATTATTATATGATTAATAATATTAGATTAAATTAAAATTAAAATATTATTAAATTTTTAATAATATTATTAATTGATTAAAATACTATTAAATGATTAATAATATTTGTAAATGGTTAAGATATTATTAAAGATTGATTAAAATATTATTAAGTGATTAATAATATTATTAAGTGACAAAAATATTATTAAATAATTAATAATATTAATAAATGATTAAAATATTATTATATAGTTAATAATATTAGAAAGTGAATAAAATATTATTAAAGGATTAATAATATTATACAAGAGTTTAAGACAATGATAATTGTAATATCCGAGATTTTGTATTTAATTTAATAATTATTAATAAATGAATTTATGTGAAACTTTTGTGTGATTTCTTTTATTAGATGTTCATGTGTTATACATATGTGTGTTATTTTAAGCTATGTGATGTGGAGTATTTAAAAGTTGGTTTAGTTTAATTTAACTATTTGAATTGGTTAAATAGATAATTACTTCTATTAATTTCGTGAGATGGCTTTAAAGTAAGAGTTGGAGTTCGGACCGAAATTTAGAGACGCGGACTGCGTATTTGAGTCCAGGACGTCGAAATTAGTCAGGATAGACTGTAACCACGAAAATGTGTCACGGTTGACTTTTTGGTCAAAATTAACCAGTTGACTTTTTCGGGTAAAAAGTCAACCATGAATTTTGGAGATTAATTTGACGAAACGGATAGTTCCATGACGTCTGGGACGTCGATTTTAATAAGAATCGATATAAGAATCGCAACGTTTGGCTACAGAGGGCAAAATGGTCAAAATGATTATTTAATTGATTAAATGATTATAATAATGTTGTTATTTATACAAAGTCAGTTGTTGGGAGTCTTGGTGACAGCCAAATTGGGACAAGTAGGGAGAGTATATACGTATATAGCAATATTGTGAAAGGAGGGGGTTATATTTGCTTTCTTTTATTCCTAAACCTTTCCATTCCATAACCTCCTTCTTTAATTATTTGAATTGATGATTGTAACTGGTATGTGCATATGGAGGGGCTGCAAAATCAGTTTCTCTATCACCTATTATATATATACCCTCCTCCCCCAAAGTGCATTTTCCTTTCACTTTGCAAAGTTCCACCCAAGAGAGCAAATAGATATTGAGAGTGAGTGTTTGAGAGTGTTAGAAGAGTTTTGGAGATTTGGAGAGGCTAAGCAAGCAAGGAGTGAGCCTCCAACAGAATTAAACAAGAAGAATTCGTTGAAAAAGGTAAGACATAAACCATTTTTATGTTCTTGAAGAGAAATGGTGAAAAATGCATCAACTAGTACTGGTAGATGTTTTATTTTGGAATTGTAATGCCATGCTAGTGCTTGTTTCTGATATGTGGTTGTAGAGAATGAAAATTCTGGTATTCATCATGTTTCAAATTCGTAGAGAATCGTAGAATTCATGTCTGCATGCTAACTATTTGATAAAATGCCACTAACATGCTAAATTCATCAATACATGGAAATTTAGTGAGTTTGATTGTTGTAACATGTGTATATATGTTAGTATGTGTGGTCTGGACAGTAGGAATCAACCCCATGCATGCTAGAATCAAAATCATGATTTTGTCAAAGTTGGTTAGAAAGTGAAATCTGTGATTTTTGGGTATTTCGGAGCCTAGGATTCATAGGTTCTGTGACCCGATTTGAGTATGTAGGAATTTTATAAAATACTATGTAGTATGATGTATAACTTGACCAAATTTCATAAGAAACGGAGTTAAAATGAGCAAGAGATGAAATTCGATAGCAAGCATGTTCATCGGGGAAAATCTGCAGATTCTGGGTTTCCCAGAAATTTTCTAAGTGTGAAAATCAGTTCTAGCACGCTTTTTAAGGCAGTCGATTTGTGGTCTTAACATGCTAGTTTCTGGGATGTGTTATTTTTGTAAAATACTATGCTATATGGAGTGTATTGTGTCAAAAGATCAGGGTCATATCATGTATGGTTTGGTCAGAATTAAATCGCAAAGTGGGCTGCTCAAAACAGCAAAAAAGTTTTTGGGCTGAAGAGTAGCGCAGCTTATAGGGCATAAGCCGGCGCAGCTGCGCCGATCTGGGCAGGTCCGGGCCGGGTCTGATCCCGGTCGGGTCGGGCCGGAAAAAATTTCAAAAACTTTATTTTTTCCATGTTCTTATATTTAACCCCTGGACCTATAAGATGCAATTTGTTGATGTAATTGAATTGCATGCTAAGTGAATATGTGTTACTTGATAACTTAGTTTAAATAATAGGAATCGTTTTCTCTCAAATTTGAGTTCGAGAACCTAACTGCTTAAACGTGACACATATGATTAGGTTACGTGAAGGTTAATTGCTAGCTTTAACAATAGAAGACATATCAGGCAAGTTTCCTAACCCTAATTTCTATTGGGCATTTACTCAATCCTTACTCATTTTTATCGCAGTGAGGGTAAGTATTGGACTTGTGCTAGCTATTTATTCGTGCAAGTTCCTTTGTTGTGAAGCTATACAACTTCAATTATCTTGCAAGCTTATCGATGATTACTCAGTTATTATTCTAATAGCTATGCTTATAAGTTTCATATCATTATCGAACTATTTCTAAGTATGTTTCCTGGCCTTTGTTTTCGGCTAGTTATTATTGATGAAAAATGATTTAATTCAAATCTTTCGAAGCTATTTAATGTTTACCAATCCAAATTGCTTTGGTGCGGTTTCGCAGGAATACTATGATGAACAACCCGAATAAACGGGCAAACAGATGTCGGGCATATAGTCTCATTTATGCTTATGCAGTTTAAACTTTATACTTGTGCACAATGTAGGGTACGATAGGTTGATCACCTGGAGTACTTGCAAAGACCGTTTACAATCTATTTGATTGTTAAACCGTCTGATGGTTTTCGATGACACAAAGTAACGTTCAGGGTATTTAACACCGCTTAGTATGCTATTGAGAATTCTAAACTCTTATATTTGATTTTCTTGTTTAACACTTGATAATTCTTTCAACTGTTGAGATATTGTCATACAGATGTTTTTACTCCTGATGTATGTTTTCAAACTTCTTTATATACTTGCTAGGGCAATTTGTGCTCATTCTTGCTTAAACCTTTCAGTTAAGGATGAAAAGGCTGGGGGTTCGGGCAAGGACAAGGGGAAGTCTAAGATGAAATGTTGAGAGTTGTTTATGTAATAAGTTTATATTTCCGCATAGGATGTTATGTAGCGATAAACGCTAAGTTTAAGTTTCAGTTTATTTAAGGTTGTAAAGACTTGAGATTTTATTTGAATAAGTATGTAATAGTTATTATTATTATTATTATTATTATTATTATTATTATTATTATTATTATTATTATTATTGTTGTTGTTGTTGTTGTTGTTGTTGTTGGAGTTTACATAGATTGAGGTTGATGTTTGTTGTATCGTGAGCACCAGGTCTTGTAATCGATGTTACACGGATTTGGGGACGTCACAGGTTGGTATCAAAGCTGTAGGTTATAAACCTTAGGTGAGGAACCTTAGACTATAACCTTAGGGAAGTTAGCGGAGGATATAAGGAGATGAACTCACTTAGAGTTCTAAGGGTTGTGTCAAATCTATTTTTCTAAAAACAAAATCAATATCTATTTTAAAATACTAATCGAGTTGTTTGTCTTGATTGTAGGATGTCAGGAGAAGATGAGGTTAGAGATATTCACGTTGTGAGTGAGCAGTTGGTGACAGCTGTACCTGAGCCCATAGCTGAGGCAGCAGCTGACTCAGACCCAGAGGAGTATCCTGAAGAGGAAGAGGAGGCTGAGGAGGACTCCGAAGAAGCACCTGAGGATACTATGTTGGATGAGTTGATGGATAGGATTACTGAATTGGATGACAAGGTCAATGAGTTGGAGGAGCTGTATCAGGGGGAGCAGCAAGCTGTAGCATTGCTGGAGGCATTGGTGCACCACCTGATAATTAAGAACGGGGATCTGGCTGACAAGCTGCGAACAGCAGGTCAGAAGGCGGACAGGCTGAAGGATGAGAAAGAAGCTATCCGGACCCACTTGGGACATACCATTAATGGGTTAGAGTCAAGGATTCAGAGTCTCCAAACTGACAAGCAGATCATTACCACATTCTGGGGAGATGAGAGGAGAGGCCGTGTTTGGGCCGAGAAGCTAACTGGAGAGTTAGAAGGAGAAGTGAGAGATAAGAAGGTTAGGATAGACAAGATGAAGTACGCGTTTAAGTCGGCACATGGAAGGTTCCAGCATAGGATGCGTCACTTTTCGCGTGAGGAGCTCCGGTCTAGACATGTTATAAGCCGAGGGCTGGTGCTGGAGATAGCGGATGAAGAGCATGAAGACGCCCTTAGGCGGGGTCTTTAGTTTATTCGTGTTGAACTTTTACTACTAGCGTATAGAACGCTTATCTATGAAATAAAACTTGGTTTTCGGTTTTTCCAAGTGTTTTGGGTTAAAGAGATGTAAATGGCATAATGCCATAACATGATGAGATACCTTGTGATTATGGTTTTTTTTTATAAATAAATATGCTTTTATTTAAATATGTGATGTGATGATTAAGTTTTATATGAAATATAAATGCTGTAGGAATAAGTTATGAGATGATAACATTAACTTTATTTAAACAGAGAGATGGCTAGAGGAAGACGTCGTCATGTACCAGAAGGGTCAGGCGGTAATGCTGGGGGTCCACCGAACCCCATGCAACTATTCGTAGACATGTTAGTTGGGGCACTTCAGAATCGAACCCCGAATACCAATAACCCTCTAGCAGGCCAGGTGGCACACTTTAAGGACTTCAACAGCGCGGGACCTCCAGAATTTAAAGGAACCACTGAACCCATTGAAGCCCAAACTTGGGTTAAGGAAATCGAAAAGGTGTTCGCTATCGCCCGAGTAGGAAAATAATCTTCACCACGTATATGCTGAAGGGTGAAGCCAACTACTGGTGGGAGGCAAACCAGACCAGGGCTGGAGAAGGGGTGATACCTTGGGAAGGGTTTAAGAAGATATTTTTCGAGAATTACTTTCCTGTGAGTATGCAGAGTCGCATGGAGATGTGATTTCAGGAGCTGAAGCAAGACGACATGACGTTACCCCAGTATGCCGCAAAGTTCAACGAACTGGCGAGGTTCGCGCCTCATCAGGTCGACACTGAGGAGAGAAAAACTAGGAGGTTTGAGCAGGGTCTCAAACCATGGTTATACAGTAGACTTTCGGTGTTGCAGACGAACAGCTTCGCGACTCTCCTAGAGAAGGCTATAATTGCTGAGGGCGGAAGTGAAGCCCTAATGAAGTTTAATAAGGAGAAAAAGAAGAAGAATGAAGGAGGGAATCGCGGGGAAGGTAGCAGCAGTAGTGGTGCAAACAAGAGGAAGTGGAACAACAACAACAACAGCAACAACATTTTCAACTCGGGAAACTCTGGGGGAAAACCAGGGAAAATAAAAAAGAGGACTTAGGCATGCAAGGAGTGTGGGAGGAATCACTCGGGTGCATGTCTAAAGGGGAAGAATGTCTGTTTCAATTGCGGGCAAGAGGGGCACATCTTTCCCAATTGCTCTACACCAAAGAGGAATGGATGCTTCAACTGTGGAGCATTGGATCATCAGGCAAGGAATTGCCCAAAGAAAAATTCAGCAGGAGGAAATGGAGGAAGGGGACCAAGCGGTGGAAATCTCATAATTACTGGACCACCAACTCAGAATCGACCAACAGCAAGGACTTTCAACATGACAGTTCAGGATGCGGTCGCATCCAAAGATTTGGTTTTAGGTATCATTCCGATCAATGATATATCTGCTTATGTATTATTCGATTCGGGTGCTACTTGTTCCTTCGTGTCGCATGAATTCTCCCAACGATTAAACTTACCCCACGAAGAATTAGAATATCCGATGAACATAGAAGTTGCTAATAAGGAAAGAATTCCCGTTAGCCATGTCCATAGGAATTGTGTTGTAGATATCAGGGGATATAAGTTACCTGTGGATTTAATTCTGATTCAATTAGGGGAATTTGATGTAATTATAGGAATGGATTGGTTATTTAACCATGGAGCGATGATATATTGCCAAAAGAAGTGTATAAACCTTAAGACTCCGGATCAGTCTAAGGTAGTGTTCTTCGGGAGTAAGTCGCCGAGACACTTGAATTGTCTAACGATGATGCAAGCGAGGAAGTTGCTAAGGAAGGGATGTATAGGTTATTTGGCCCATATCGTCGATACGCAGAAAGTAAGGGTAGGGATGGGACAGATACCAGTAGTGAATGAATTTCTGAATGTATTTCCAGAGGAATTGCCAGGTATTCCACCGGATAGGGAGGTCGAATTTGTTATAGATTTAGTACCGGGAACGGCCCCGATTTCAAAAGCCCCATACAGAATGGCACCGGCAGAGATGAAGGAGCTGATGGTACAATTACAGGAATTATTAGATAGGAAGTATATTCAACCGAGTGTGTATCCTTGGGGAGCACCAGTTTTATTTGTGAAGAAGAAGGACGGGTCGATGAGACTTTGCATCGACTATAGAGAGTTGAACAAGGCAACAATCAAGAAAAAGTATCCGTTACCTAGGATAGATGATCTGTTTGATCAATTGAAGGGAGCGAAATATTTTTCTAAGATAGACTTGAGGACGGGATATCACCAGTTGAAGGTGAGGAAGGAAGATGTACCTAAGACAGCATTCAGGACTCGTTACGGACACTACGAGTTTCTGGTGATGTCATTTGGGTTAACGAACGCGCCGGTGGCGTTTATGGACATGATGAACCGGGTATTCAAGCAATACTTAGATAAATTCGTAGTCGTGTTCATAGATGATATCCTGATCTATTCCAAGACTCAGGAGGATCATGCTGAACACTTAAGGTTGGTATTGGAGGCATTGAGAAAGATAAGTTATACACAAAATTTTCAAAGTACGAGTTTTGGTTAGAGAAAGTTCAATTTTTGGGTCACGTGATCGACAAGGACAGAATCTCCGTGGATCCAGCAAAGGTGGAAGCGGTACAAAATTGGGAACAACCAAAGACGCCGACTGAAGTAAGAAGTTTCTTAAGACGGACAGGCTATTACAGACGGTTCATTCAAGATTTTTCGAAGATAGTAGGAACGTTGACGAATTTAACGAAGAAGTATGTAAAATTTGTCTGGACAGAGAAGTGCGAAGAAAGTTTTCGGGAGCTTAGAAAAGATTGAGTGAGGCACCGGTGTTGTCTTTACCAGACGATACTGGTAATTTTGTAATTTTCAATGATGCGTCGCACAAAGCTTGACTGTGTGCTTATGTAACATGGTAAAGTTATTGCGTACGCATCGCGTCAGTTGAAGGATTACGAGAAGGGATATCCTACCCATGACCTGGAATTGGCAGCGGTAGTATTTGCCCTAAAGATTTGGAGGCACTATTTATATGGTGTAAAGTGTGAAATATATACGGACCATAAAAGTCTGAAGTATATCTTCACGCAGAAGGAGTTGAATATGAGACAGAGAAGATGGTTAGAACTAATAAAGGATTACGATTGCGACATCTTATATCATCCAGGGAAAGCTAACGTAGTAGCTGATGCGCTAAGCAGAAAGTGCAGTGGTCGGTTGGCAATGCTAACAGCTCAAGAGGAATTAATTAAGGAGATGGCGAGATTGGAACTCGAGATAAAGAGTCCGAGGGAGTCAGATGAGAAAGTGTTCGCAATAGAGGCTCATCCGACTCTATTGGACAAAATCAAGGAAGCGCAAGGCAGCGATGAAGAATGTGAGAAGGTGAGGAAACGAATTTTAGATGGAGAAGAGCTTAAATTCAGCGAGGGTGGTGATGGACTATTAAGATTTGAGAAGAGAATTTGGGTGCCAGCAGTATCTGAATTAAAGGAAGAAATCTTGTAGGAAGCTCATAGCTCAAGTTACTCAATCCATCCGGGAAGCACAAAGATGTATCAGGATCTTCGCCAACATTATTGGTGGCCCAATATGAAGAGAGAAGTGGTAGAGTGCATCAACAGGTGTTTGACATGCCAGAGAGTTAAGGCAGAACATCAGAAACCGAGCGGGTTACTTCAACCTTTAGAAATTCCAGAATGGAAGTGGGAGCATATCACGATGGACTTCGTGGTAGGACTTCCAACGACACAGAAGGGTTACGATGCAGTATGGGTGATCGTTGATCGATTGACCAAATCAGCGCATTTCTTGCCAATTAAGATCAGATATAACTTGGATCAGTTGGCAAAGCTTTACATCAAAGAGATCGTTTCTAGGCACGGTGTGCCTATATCAATTGTGTCAGATTGCGATCCGGGGTTCACAGCTAATTTTTGGAAAAACTTTCAATAACGCATGGGAACGCAACTGAGGTTGAGCACCGCGTATCATCCTCAAACAGACGGGCAGAGCGAAAGAACTATCCAAACGTTAGAGGACATGCTGAGAGCGTGTGTTATGGACTTCAAAGAAAGTTGGGATGACCACCTACCGTTGGTGCAATTTGCATACAACAACAGTTACCATGCGAGCATCGGGATGCCACCTTATGAAGCTTTATATGGAAGGAAATGTAGAACGCCATTGTGCTGAGATGAAGTAGGAGAACGTAAATTGCTAGGGCCAGAATTGGTGCAGTAAACTGCGGATATGATCAAAATAATACGAGCGAGATTAGTGACAGTTCAGGATCGACAGAAGAAATATGCTGATCAACATCGGCAACAATGAGACTTTGATGTCGGCACTTATGTGTTTCTGAAGGTGTCACCTTGGAAAGGGAAAATGAGATTTGGGAAGAAGGGAAAACTTAGTCCTAGATTCATAGGATCCTTTAAAGTGTTAAGGCGAGTCGGTGGGATGGCTTATGAAATAGCTTTACCTCCGGAGTTAGAACATATACACAACGTGTTCCACGTATCAGTTTTACGGCCTTATAAACAGGATTACAAGCATGCCATAGAGTATGAACCCATTAAGTTCAAAAAAGACTTAACCTATGAAGAGTTTCCAGTACAGATAATTGATAGAAAAGAACAAGTGTTAAGAAATAAGATAATACCTTCTGTTAAGGTAGTATGGAGGAACCACAACGCCGAAGAGGCTACGTGGGAACTCGAGGAGAAAATGATGAAAAATTACCCTAGTCTTTTTGTTTGATGTGTAATGATTCTGGGGACGGAATCCTTATAAGGGAGGGTGAATGTAATATCCGAGATTTTGTATTTAATTTAATAATTATTAATAAATAAATTTATGTGAAACTTTTGTGTGATTTCTTTTATTAGATGTTCATGTGTTATACATATGTGTGTTATTTTAAGATATATGATGTGGAGTATTTAAATAGTTGATTTAGTTTAATTTAACTATTTGAATTGGTTAAATAGATAATTAATTCTATTAATTTTGTGGGATGGCTTTAAAGTATGAGTTAGAGTTTGGAGCTGAATTTAGAGACGCGGACTGCGTATTTGAGTCCGGAACGTCGAAATTAGTCAGGATAGACTGTAACCACGAAAATGTGTCACGGTTGACTTTTTGGTCAAAATTAACTGTTTGGAGATGAATTTGATGAAACGGATAGTTCCATGACGTCTGGGACGTCGGCTTTAGTAGGAATCGACATAAGTATCGCAACGTTCGGCTACGGAGGGCAAAATGGTCAAAATGATTATTTAATTGATTAAATAATTATAATAATGTTGTTATTTATACAAAGTCAGTTGTTGGGAGTCTTGGGGACAGCCAAATTGGGACAAGTAGGGAGAGTATATACGTATATAACAATATAGTGAAAGGAGGGGGTTATATTTGCTTTCTTTTATTCCTAAACCTTTCCATTCCATAACCTCCTTCTCTAATTATTTGAATTGATGATTGTAACTGGTATGTGCATATGGAGGGGCTGCAAAATCAGTTTTTCTATCACCTATTATATATATACCTTCCTCCCCCAAAGTGCATTTTCCTTTCACTTTGCAAAGTTCCACCCAAGAGAGCAAATAGATATTGAGAGTGAGTGTTTGAGAGTGTTAGAAGAGTTCTGGAGATTTGGAGAGGCTAAGCAAGCAAGGAGTGAGTTTCCAACAGAATTAAACAAGAATAATTCGCTGAAAAAGGTAAGACATAAACCATTTTTATGTTCTTGAAGAGAAATGGTGAAAAATGCATCAACTAGCATGGTAGATGTTTTATTTTGGAATTGTAATGCCATGCTAGTGCTTGTTTCTGATATGTGGTTGTAGAGAATGAAAATTCTGGTATTCATCATGTTTTAAATTCGTAGAGAATCCTAAAATTCATGTATGCATGCTAACTATTTGATAAAATGCCACTAACATGCTAAATTCATCAATACATGGAAATTTAGTGAGTTTGATTGTTGTAACATGTGTATATATGTTAGTATGTGTGGTCTGGACAGTAGGAATCAACCCCATGCATGCTAGAATCAAAATCATGATTTTGTCAAAGTTGGTTAGAAAGTGAAATATGTGATTTTTGGGTTTTTCAGAGCCTCAGATTCATAGGTTTTGTGACCCGATTTGATTATATAGGAATTTAATAAAATACTATGTAGTATGATGAATAACCTGACCAAATTTCATAAGAAACGGAGTTAAAATGAGCAAGATATGGAATTCGGTAGCAAGCATGTTCATAGGGGAAAATCTGCAGATTCTGGGTTTCCCAGAAATTTTCTAAGTGTGAAAATCAGTTCTAGCACGCTTTTTAAGGCAGCCAATTTGTGGTCTTAACATGCTAGTTTCTGGGATGTGTTATTTTTGTAAAATACTATGCTATATGGAGTGTATTGTGTCAAAAGATCAGGGTCATATCATGTATGGTTTGGTCAGAATTAAATCGCAAAGTGGGCTGCTCAAAACAGCAAAAAAAATTCTGTGCTGAAGAACAGCGCAGCTCATAGGGCATAAGCCGGCGCAGTTGCGCCGGTCTGGGCAGGTCCGGGCCGAGTCTGATCCGGGTCGGGTCTGGTCGGGTCGGGTCGAGTCGAAAAAAATTTCAAAAACTTTATTTTTTCCAGATTCTTATATTTAACCCCTGGATCTATAAATGCAATATGTTGATGTAATTGAATTGCATGCTAAGTGAATATGTGTTACTTGATAACTTAGTTTAAATAATAGGAATTGTTTTCTCTCAAATTTGAGTTCGAGAACCTAACTGCTTAAACGTGACACATATGATTAGGTTACGTGAAGGTTAATTGCTAGCTTTAACAATAGAAGAAATATCAGGCAAGTTTCCTAACCCTAATTTTTATTGGGCATTTATTCAATCCTTACTCATTTTTATCGCAGTGAGGGTAAGTATTGGACTTGTGCTAGCTATTTATTCATGCAAGTTCCTTTGTTGTGAAGTTATACAACTTCAATTATCTTGCAAGCTTATTGATGATTACTCAGTTATTATTCTAATAGCTATGCTTATAAGTTTCATGTCATTATCGAACTGTTTCTAAGTATGTTTCCTGGCCTTTGTTTTCGGCTAGTTATTATTGACAAAAAATGATTTAATTCAAATCTTTCGAAGCTATTTAATGTTTACCAATCCAAATTGCTTTGGTGCGGTCTCGCAGGAATACTAAGATGAACAACCCGAATAAACGGGCAAACAGATGTCGGGCATATAGTCCTATTTATGCTTATGCTGTTTAAACTTTATACTTGTGCACAATGTAGGGTACGATAGGCTGATCACCTGGAGTACTTGCAAAGACCGTTTACAATCTATTTGATTGTTAAACCGTCTGATGGTTTTCGATGAAACAAAGTAACGTTCAGGGTATTTAACACCCCTTAGTATGCTATTGAGAATTCTAAACTCTTATCTTTGATATTCTTGTTTAACACTTTGATAATTCTTTCAACTGTTGAGATATTGTCATACAGATGTTTTTACTCCTGATGTATGTTTTCAAACTTCTTTATATACTTGCTGGGCAATTTGTGCTCATTCTTGCTTAAACCTTTCAGTTAAGGTTGAAAAGGCTGAGGGCTCGGGCAAGGAAAAGGGGAAGTCTAAGATGAAATGTTGAGAGTTGTTAATGTAATAAGTTTATATTTTCGCATAGGATGTTATGTAGCGATAAACGCTAAGTTTAAGTTTCAGTTTATTTAAGGTTGTAAAGACTTGAGATTTTATTTGAATAAGTATGTAATAGTTATTATTATTATTATTATTGTTGGAGTTTACATAGATCAAGAATGATGTTTGTTGTATCGTGAGCACCAGGTCATGTAATCGATGTTACACGGATTTGGGGGCGTCGCAATAATAATTATTTAAAAATTATTAGGAGCTTCCAAAAAATATTATAAATGATAATTAAATTATCTAAAATATTATTGAAGGTTTTAAATAGAGTTTTATTGCACATAAACTCGATAATTATCCGATAAGGCTATCGGGACACCGAATTAATACCGAAATAAAACCAGATTGAAATAGTTTGACTTGATACCTGTTCTTATATGTTTTAACGACTAATGTGAATACGTGATAATGTGTTTAAGCTGTATAATGACTGTAAATAGCAGTATTATGTGTTATGAAGTATTATTCTAATTGAAAGAATAA
Source organism: Panax stipuleanatus (assembly GCA_020205555.1). Taxonomy (NCBI): domain Eukaryota; kingdom Viridiplantae; phylum Streptophyta; class Magnoliopsida; order Apiales; family Araliaceae; genus Panax; species Panax stipuleanatus. Next base: position 26,738,970 of record CM035123.1, read on the forward strand.
TCTTATTAATGATTGGTCTTTGTATAAAAGCTTAAACTAAATTGTGTAGCAGTAGTTAACAGATCAGGCAAGTTTCCTTACTCAACTTGAGTTATTAATTTCAAAGCATGATTAGTGAATAATTATTATTGGTTATTCACATAATGATTATTGTTATTCGCACATAGTGCAATTGATTCATGTTCTATTATTTGAACTGTTTATGAGCCACGTCTCATCTAGTTGTTTTGGCAAGACTAATATTTGTTAAAGTATGAAACGTTCTATTTATTATGAACTGATTTACTATTGAAAGATCTATGCCATTTATTTTGGCCAGATCAATATTGATATTATATGATGAAATCATAGCATTTCTTTGAAAGCAATCCAAACCACATTGTTGTGGTACAGACTCATGATGTAAGACTGAGATGAACAACCCTTATAAAAAGGGGAACTATATTGTCGGATATCCGACTATTGCGCTATTTTTGAGTATTATGCATATTATAGAGTACAATGGAGCTGGTCACTTCAAAGTACTCGCAGAAGAGTATGCTTAGTTTTTATATCTAACTTATATTCTTGAGGTAATTTAGTTTTATTAACTAATGATTCCTCTATTAGTTCATGATCCATTTATTATCACTCAGCATGAAATCTGGGAATATCCCACTTTGTTGAATACTATTGTGGCATTGATAATTCTTCTTAATCAATTGAATGTTATTGAACCTTTGAAAGAATTTTACTCTTTCATCCTTGATATGTTGTTCAGCATGAACTTTCAAGTAAATTTTCGTGATTGAAATTGATTTATTATTCAGCTACTTTAAAATCTTTTGTTCATTGTTCAAGTTCTATAAACGTTAGACTTTTTTGTTCATGAAATATATCCTTTATTGTACGCTTTAACTTGCTGAGCAAACTCGTTGCTCACCCTTTCTTAAATAAAATATTTCAGCTAAAGACGAGATAGCCGAAGGGTCAAGGAAAGACAAGGGCAAATGCAAAGTTCAAGAGTAGTTATTGTGAACTTTACTTATTATGTTACTTTATGTAAATTAATTATGTAAACCTTTTGAGTACCTAAGGGTATGTAAGTTATGTTAATGTTAGTTAACCTGGGATATTGTTATAATTTGTATTAAGTAATGGTATGAATGATGTAATTCATCAATGAGTGGGTAGTTAGATGTGATATGTATGATGAATCGTGAGCACCAAACCCGAGGTTAGGGAACCCAAATTTGGGGGCGTCACAAGTTGGTATCAAAGCGGTAGGTTATAAACCTTAGCTGGGGGAAAAACCTTTGGAATATAACCATAAGAAAGATAGAGAAAACTCATTTAGAGTTCTAAGTGATGGATTGAGAAAATTCATCAATAGTAAAATATGTGGACACTTAGTGTTTATGGATTGTGTTTACTGGTGATGTACTAATTAAGTTATTTAAACTGATTGTAGGATGTCTGGAGATGATTAGATTAGAGAAAACCAGATGGATACGGAGGTGTTAGCAGCAGCACCAATGCCATTAGCCGAGGTGCCAGCTCCGAGTGAGTTAGTTAAAGAAGTTTTAAGAGATGAACCTATGGTAAATCTAGTAAGCGATCATGGCGAATACCCCGAGATGGAGCTAAATGAAGAGGAAGAGGTAGATTCCAAAGAAAATAAGGTGGAGCTAAAAATAAATGTCGAAGATGGAGAAAAAGACAGAGTAGTAATCGAAGAAGGCCAAGCATTCACGGAAGTTCAAGAACTAAGGAATAAGGTGTTTATCCTGGAGGAATTGTGGAAGATGGAAACGACATTACGCGAGATGATAGAAGAACGGAATAATCTGAAGGCACAAGTCGATAGAAGGAGGGTTGAGTGCAGTGTATCGTCTGAAGCTGTAAGTAAGAAAAAGAAGGGTAATAAAAGGAAAAGGAACAACGATAGTGACAATAACTCAGGGAATTCACATTCAAAGAAGAAACAAGCATGTGGTAAGTGTGGAAAGAACCATTTGGGGAAATGTATGAAGGGTAAGAATGTGTGTTACAATTGTGGTCAGGAAGGAAATATATCACCAAATTGTCCTAAGCCAAAGAAAGGAGGATGTTTTTCATGTGGTGGAACGGGTCATAGGTTTAAAAATTGTCCTAAGAAGAAGACAGGTGAAGGAAGTGGACAGAAGAAAGGTTAAGTGTGAGGAGTAGAACCTTTTGAAATAAGATAATACATTAGGAATATAGTATCGTAAACGACGAGTAGGTATATGAATGTAATCCTTGCTTTTGTATGTATATCAAGATAACTTTTGTAAGTCTCAACTTTTGATATAAAGTTGTAGTAATGAATCCCGACTTTTGTCGCAAAAAGGATAGTAAATGATTATAGAAGTATTTTCTATATGATGAAAAGTACTATGTACTATTTAAATGATTATGAATATGAATGTAGTGATATGATTATATGTTTGAATAAGTAAAGTAAATTTAAGGATTAAACTAGTAAGATGTCTATCGGATGAATTCGTTAATTCAGCAAGTTGAATTCGTTAATCCGGTAAGCTGAATTGGTCTGAGTTTAAAATTTTGTGTTAAATTCTTATTATACTAATAATAAGATATGATATAAAGATAAAGGATTAATGTAAGTTTTTTATTTAATCAGATAATACCGCCAAGACGACAAAATCAAAACCAAAGGGAGGAACGATCGGTGAATAATGACGGAGGTCAAGCAGACCCAATGCAGAACTTTGTAGACATGTTAGCTCAAGATATGCAAACTAGGGCACCAGCAGCAAGAAATCGGCCCGCTAATAGATTGGCAAATTTCAAAGACTTTAAAGCAGTAGGACTGCCAGAATTTAAAGGAACCACTGACCCTATTGAAGCCCAAACTTGGGTAAAGGAGATGGATAAGGCTTTTGTTATTGCTAGAGTAGCAGAGGAGCAAAAGACACCTTTTGCTACCTATTTGATGAAAGGTGAAGCTAATTACTAGTGGGAGGTAAACCAGTTGTAACATGGGAAATATTTAAAGAATTATTTCTCGAGAATTATTTCTCGCCAAGTATGCAAGCAAGAATGGAGGTAAAATTCTTGGAGTTGAAGCAGGAGAATATGTCAGTTTTCGAATACGTCGCCAAATTCAACGAGTTAGCCAGATTCGCTCCACATCAAGTGGACACTGAGGCACGAAAGGTGTGAAGGTTTGAGAACGGACTGAAGCCGGTGATATTTAACAAAGTAGTTGTGTTGCAGATCAATACATTTTCGACTCTGTTGGAAAAATCAATCATCGTCAAAGGAGGGAGTGAAGCTGCATCAAAGTATCATCAAGAGAAGAAGAAGACGAATGAAGGAGGTAGTAGTGGAGGGAGTAACTCCAACAAGCGTAAGTGGAACGAAAACACCCAATCGGGAAACAAGTCAGGAGAAAGTAGGAAGAGAGGTGAGCCATGTGTAGTTTGCAGTAAAAGTCATCAGAGAGTATGTTTAAAGGGAAAAAGCGTGTGTTTTAATCGTGGACAAGAGGGACATATCTCTCCTAATTGTCCCAGCCCAAAGAAGATACAAGGTTGTTTTTCGTGTGGATCGTCAGATTATCAAATTCGGAACTGTCCAAAGAATAGTGCAGAGAGAGGAAGCAACAATAGAGGAAATAGTAGTGGGACACAGACGATCAAAGGACCTGCTCAGCTGGGAAGATCGACGGCGCGCACGTTTAACATGACGATTGAAGATGCAGTGGATGCAAAGGAAGTGGTGACAGGTAAAGATTTCACTTAGTAATATAACAGTGTACGTATTATTTAAATATCACTGCGAGGTACTGTTCCTTTACAGATCTGAGTTATAGATTTGTATCCGAGTCACAGATTAGTATCGCGTATATATAAAAATGAAGGTATTGATAATACAACTTTAAAAAATATTAGAACATGAGTATATCCATGTGATCTATGGTGACCCTTAGAGGTTCCAGAGTAGAATGAAAAAAAGCACAAGTTACTTAATATATTAAAGCAATACTATTACGAGTAAGATGTTGATGCCTAAATATAGTAGGTAAATGTGAGCTATGCCAAGTCAAATGAGACTTGAATTAAGCACAGATTTTTCGACCTGAATTAGGATAGGAGAGAATAAATACAGTAATAAATACGATTAGAATAATTCAATAAAAATTGATTGATTAATAAATAAGTGTCTAAAGATAGACATACTTTGAATGTAAGGTAATAGTGATTCCGAGGGCGGAATCCTTATAAGGAGAGGAGAATATAAGGACCGAGAATTTTTAAACGAATATATACGACTATATTTTCACGAATGAATTTTTTTATAATTATTGTTATCAGTAATATTTTGAACATATGCGATATGATTAAGCAAGTTAGTCAATTTAATTATTATAAGTTGACTAAGAATGAAAGCTAAGATGAATAACTGATTAAAACCCGAATTTGAATTTCAAATAGGGATTTGAAAATTTATACATTTAAATTATATTTAAGGATGATATGTATGCACATTATGTGATTAATTTTAAGTAATTGATTAGATGAAATGTAATTAGGAAACCCTAATTATCAATTTGAAAAACACTAATGTTCAATCCTAAACCCTAATTCTAGATTTGAAAATCTTAAACCCTAATTTGCAAACCCTAATGCTAATTAGTAAACCCTAAGGGAATTTAAGGGAAACATGTGAAATGACTAAACTACCCTTAAAATTATGTGTGAAATGACCAAAATACCCTTTTCTTTTATTGTAATAAGCTAAATTTAGTAATTAAAATAAAACCAATCCATGTGAACTTAAATCGACCAATTAGAGAAGAGATGATGCAAGCATGATGTAAGCATGACATCATCCTTAAAGAAATACAGATGATGCAAGCATGATGTAAGCATGACATCAGCCTTAAAGAAACACAAATATGATGTCATCATGATGATGTCACCTGGTGGATGATATTTTGAGGGGCTAAGGTGCAATTAATGAGGTACTAAAGTATAATTAACCTAGGTACCAAACTGTAATAAGCCGGGTGAAAACTATAATAAGCTGAGCCCCTAACGTGCAATTATTGATGTAACGACCAGGAATTTTAGGCTCCTTATTATTTTTATATGTGATTTAAAATTTTTAGGAGTTAATTTTTCAAACTTATTTAAACCTTATGTGATTATGTGCTTATGTGATTTAACCTATGCGAGTAAATGCTAGGATTTTTATTAAAGGGAATCACTAATGGTTATTTAAATTAATAGATTAACCCTGAGATTTTTATATCAGAATATTGATAAAAGTATTAGTAAATTACATATTCAAATTTCTTGAATATAATGTAGAGATTTAATCGTGATTAATTATTTATATATGAGTAATTAATCGATAACGTATAGAATTATTATTGTTGTTGATTTATAATTTTATGAATAAATAATAATTAATGAATTGGGAGTAATTAATTGATAATGTGATGATTAATTATTATTATGAATAAATAATAATTAATGAGTAAGAGATTAATAAATATAATAATATTATATTTACTTAGTTACTTGGTTAAATTATTTTATACAAGCATGTGTTATATTAATGGTAGTAAACTATATATTATATAGTGTAAGGTGGCATATTAATATGTCTATATATTATATAGTAAGATTTAATTGCATTATGTGAGATACATTATAATATGACTTATGTAGCATGATATGAGTGGTAGACATTACTATGTATACCCTATCACCTTACATTAATATCAATAAATATTATTAATTGATAATACTTTCAGTAAGTTATTATAATTATTATAATAACAGTTATTATTATAATAATACCCAATTACTTTATATTCGGTGTTAGTATAATGTACATGGATTATATGATTGGTATGTATATACCCTACTTGATACATTATAACATTATTTGCTAATTGAAATTGTGACTTAAGACTTAAGTATATACTATGTGTACATGTATTATATAACCTAGTGTATTTATTATATGACTAGTGTTGGGCACATATTATACACACCTTGCAATTGCTGAGTTTGGCTTATTCCATAATATGAACTCATTCTTCTCCTTCACGTGAACAAACAATGAGCTACTAGCTACTCTACTTCTTCTCAATTTCCTCACAAGCTAACCATAATCATTATAAGGGGAGTGGGATTCATGATGAGTTCCACCCACTCTCACCAACTCTCTCTTGTCTATTGAACAACATTACAATCCATGGGTTTAATTTGGGAGAGTATTACATTAACTGGTTATCTTGTTTGCCTATAAATTGAACATTCCCTTCCTCTTATTTCAATTGTTGAGGTTTTATATTGATTTAAGGGAGAGTAGCATAGTAGCATTATATAATTTGATAGCAGCAAGTTCTGTTTCTATTTTACTAGAGGTACATTCCCATTCTTGTTCATTATTTCCTGTAAATTTCTTAATTCTGGATTCTGTAAATTGAGCATGGAGTGATTTTTAAGTTGATTGGAACATGATTGTTAGGTAGCATATAAGTTATTATACATGTTAGAATTATGTTAGAAATTGTTAGAATGATTTTCGTTGGAGAAATTTTGAGTTGGAATTACAGTCTGCCGAATACTGCACTGCTTCAGGCCTGGCCGCCAGCCTGCGCAGCTGCGCTAGTATTGCACTAGCCAGCGGCGCAGCTGCGCCAGTGCCTGTCTGCAGATTTGTTTTTTGTTTTGCTTCCTGCTCATGCTAACTTATGGTACTAGTTTGGATTAAGCATACTAGCATGAGTGATATATATATATATATATATATATATATATATATGGATGTATTGAGGCAATGTAAGTATGTTTCACTAATAGTTGCACAAGTAATTATAGTTTGAAATAAACTTAGCGTTTCATAAACTAACTTCAAACATGGAAACAAACTCGATATGTATACTTGCCATGATAGTATTCTGACCTTGCAAGCCTGATAGCATGACTTAGAATTGTATGGGAGACATGTTGACCTAGGTATACGGGTTTCATAATATAATATAAGCATGTGAACCCCACTATTGAACATTTCTAACGAAAGATATAAGTTTCAAAGGTGAACTTTAACATATAGATATTGTGTATGCATTCTAATTTGGCAAGCATGTTAGTATGACCTAGATAGGCATGAAGAGCATGTTAATTGGTATATACATGTTTAAAAATGTGCATGGTCATGTTAGACCTCATTAGGGAAAACTTACTAACGAAACGTGAGCATTGAACATGGACTTGGCATGTTACATTGAGATATAAATTCTGATTTTATGAACCTGACCGTATGGTCTATATATGTACGTTTAAAGTGTTGAACACACTAGCATGCACGATTGCAAGATTTCAACTATTTCAAAAGAGAACTTAAGATTTGAAAGTTAAATACCATGTGAGTCATGTTATGTGCATGGAAGGATGTTTATTAGGATGTCATTATGCCTATAGACATATTAACATGAACCGCACTTGGTTAAACACAGATTTCAACTATGCATGCATACTCATAGAAAGTGGATTCTTAAGACATGAGTTATGACGATTAAAGTGTACACTTGTAGTATACGCACAAGCATAACTACTTAAGTATTGTTTGACCTTGTTATGTAATAACATGACTTTAGTAACCAATCTTGAAGCATGAACTTATATTGTTTAAAGTATGTGAATGTCCAACATAAAAATATGTTGTCTTGAAGTGAACATAGAATGAACATGTTAGCTTTCGAACTTGAGTTAGATAAAACTTATAAGCATGTGTGTTGATTTATATCAGTAACTGAAAGTGCTATGTGTTCAAGCCTATATTGACGCATAGAAGCTAAGTAATCTAAAGTTAGTAAATCTAAAGGCAGGATTAGATTGACTTACGTGAACTATGTGATAGAATTATATAATGACTAGAGTCTTGTATGTGTGAACTTATATTAGTTTATATATACTAATTGGAGAGGCCGACTTGTTAATGCTAGGTCGTTCCAACGCAGTTTTATTAAAGCTAGAATTTATTTGTAGCTGAGCAAACAGGCAAGTTCCCTGACTTACACTCCTTATTTGTGCAAGTTCCCTATCTTCCTCAAGTTATATTTGAGCAAGTTTCCCAGATCCTTGCATTACTTTATTCAACAGATATTGTAAGCAAGTTTCCTAACTTCATTTGACTGTTATATTGAATGCAAGTTTCCTGACTTATACTCATCCATAGTGCAAGTATCCGAACCCTACTTTTATTGTGCAAATATTTTAAATCTTGCACTACTTTATGCAATTACTCGAGTAAGCAAGATTCTAAACTTCACCTTTATTGTGCAAGTTCCTATCCTTCTCATATTGTATTGAGCAGGTTATTATTGTATTGTGAAAGTTCCCCGAACTTCACACTTTGGTTATTTTGCAAATTCCCGAACTTCATTTCTTTATTATGCAAGTTCTCTAAACTTATACAAACTCGTATATTGTGCAAGTATCTTATCTTTGTGTTTACTTTACTCAAAGAACATTGTAAGCAAATGTCCTAACCTATGCATTTACTTTATGCAAGGGATCTATTATGGTGAAATTCCCCGAATTTTACTCTTTGATATGGTAAGTGTCTAAGCCTATGCATTTATTTTATGCAAGGAATCTATTATTGTGCAAGTTCCCCGAACTTCACACATTGAGTATTGTGCAAGTTCCCCGAACTTACACAAATTCATATATTGTGCAAATTCTAAACTTCACTTTGTGCAAGTTCTCTATCCTTCTCATATTGTATTGAGTAGGTTATTGTTGAATCGAAAGTTGTTTACTTAATTGCTTGAACTTTATTTCCAAGCATGTTATTTAGTGGTTTAATTACTTATCAATTATTCCACATTGATATTATTAGTGTCCGCACCTAGTGCATTTGAGCTCGTACAGTCTTGGACTTGTACATTATTCAAGGTCCTAAATTTCTTGAACTATGTCAGTAAGAGTCTGAACCTTTGCTCGGTCAGACTAGTGTATGAAGTTTTCTTTGAAGCTATCCAAACCAATTGATGGTAAGGATTCTTAGACGGAACAGAACACCCCTCATATGTAGGAGTGTGCCCAGGTATCTAATATATATGATACGAGTAAGCAGATATAAGTGTTATGCATATTCACATTGTGCCCGAGGCTGATCTCCTCGAGGTACTTAGTTTCTGTAGCCAGAAGCCAGTAATTCTAAAAAGGGTCAATTAGCTATTGAACCCATTGGAAAGTTATAGTTCAGAGTCTACTCGACTATCAGTCATTCTAAAGGCAATTATTATCTTTGCTTTTAATATTCATATTGTTAAATTGTTCAGATGTTCATATCGTTGAATCTATCAGATATTCATATTATCTTTGCTTTTGATGAGTGGGATTTATACCCGTAAATCGGATACTTTATGGCTTAAATAGTTGCCTGATCTTCGTAGTTTTTATATAGTTTTATATGTTTATAGTATTATTATGCTTAACCGATGTATTGCAGGCTTTACAGGACTTTTCTAGCTTTCAGGGGATAAAACTGGAGAATTTACATATACTGGCACCGCAGCGCCAATGCCTAGTCTCATTCTCGCGCCGCGGCGCCGCCCCTGGTCCTTGCTGATGTCATTCTGGAGCTGCAACGCCACAGTTCCTTTATGGACTCGCGCTGCAGCGCAACCTCCGGTCTTTTTATTTTAACGTGGCGCCGCAATGCCACTTATAAGCCTATTGCCCGCGCCGCAACGCGACCTCCGGTGCCAAGGCAGGAAGGGCTTGCTTTTGACCTAGAAAAAGAAGAAAACAGATATATATATATATATATATGAGAGGAGCCTCTGCAAACAAGAAAAGAGGTATTGGAGAGGAAGAAAAAGAGCACAGAAAGAAGACTGGGATAGAATCGATTAGCTTAGCTTAGGATAGATTAGATCTCTTTTGTACTTTCTATCTCTAGTTATTAGGTAATGTTTATAAATATAGATTAGGTAGATGAGGATAAAGTCTGGGATTTCCTTGGAGCAACAAGAGTAGTGAGCTACACGGATTGGAGAGCTTGTAAGGAGCGGAATGTTTGGAGACTGAAGAGCGTTGACAGAGTTTATTCTTATCCATTTATTTCCTCTAATTTTGTAATCCATAAATGTTGTCTTTATTCCTACTTATATTTTGTTCAATAGCTATGAACTAAGTATTGGCTCTAAGGTTATAACAGAACCCTTTGTTAGTTAAATTGACTGTCTTATCTCTTTGGTTGGCACCATATGGTTTGGTTTAATATATTCATGCTTAATGATTCTCACTAAGATATTAGTGATGATTTTGGTAATCTATATGATATCGAAAGAAGGATTATAGATTTGCACCTTAATATATTGGCATGTGATTATGAGTTTCGACTGCATAAGTGTGCGTAGAATAGACATATATCTGTGTGCCACGTGTGACCTAATTGAGAACTTATGCTTAAATCCTTGTTAGGTTAATTCGCATAGACATGTGTAGGATTATCACTTAGTTTGGATGTTCTTTTCTGTTCTATTCCCTATCGGGTGGATCTGGAGAGGATATGTTTGTGCATACCTCGACAGAGGTGTATGAGCACCTGTGTGTTCTCGGTCGACAAACTGTCGTGACCATTAAGATCAAAGAGAGAAGGGTAGGAAGTTTGATGAAGCATAGCACGCCAGGTGTTCGACGGAATGCCTGTGTGGGGTGAAGTTGTAACCTTAGCTTGTAATTCCTTCGATTACCATTCGTTATCCGTTTACTTGCTTTAATAATTAGTTATAACTAGTTTAACCACACTCCTATTAGTTTACTGTTCGAATAAGACTTAAGCGATACAAAGTTAGTATTTGGTAAATATTAGTGATAGTTCCTCGTGGGTACGACACTTTCCTTATCACTGTATTACTTGTTAGACCGCGTATACTTGCGCGTGTGTAGTGATCGGTTTTCTGACCAACAAGTTTTTGGCGCCGTTGCCGGGGAACTATTATTCTAATATTGTCCAATAGTGATTTAAATCAATTTAGTCTTAATTTGAATGCGTATATATTTCTTTTATTTGTTTGATCTTCCTTTTTATTTTTAAGTTTACAGGTTATGGACGATCAATGTTATCAATGGCCTTATGAGAGGATTACACAACCAAGCTCGGAATAAGGACTCGAGCAATTGCGAGATCAAATTGCAAATGTCTTGAGATTTTCTGATAATCTTAACTGTCAGTCCACTCAGATTTCCTAAGTCTTAAGCCTACTGTCAGGAACGAGCTGACATTGAACCGATTTCCTATCATCCAAACTGTCAGGGTTATCCAAACTCTTGGGACTATAGTCAAGAGCAATATCATGATCCGAATTACTCCTATCCGAATCAATTTAAATGTCCATCTCCTCCGCAGTATAAGGTGACATTCCAACCCAATGAGAGCTTTTCGGCAGACTTAACAGAAGAGAAAAGGCTTGAAGAGCTCCTCACCAACTTTATAGAAAGAAATGAGGTTCGAATGGCAAGCCAAGACGCCGCATTGCAAAGCCTCGAAAATTAATTGGGACAACTCGTCAATGCCATCATAAATCTATCGCAGGGCAATCTACCGGTCATAACCGATCTCAACGATGAAGCAGTAGAGCATTGCACGGTGGATACGCAAGGAGAAGGCGGTGAGTCTCACAAAGTTGTTGAGGGAGATGTCATGGTGCAAATTGTCCAACAGGTGGAGCCTGAAGTTGGAGAGAAGAGGATAAAGAGTGGTTGTATTGTCAAGACTAATCAACAACCGGAAGCCACGCTCACGATTGTGGAAACCCTGGAGGGCCCGCTAGTGCACAAAGAACGCTTTCAACTTGATGAAAAAGGTGAATTAGTGGATAATTCCAGTGGTGAAAGATTCTTCGTGCCGATGGGTGAAGAAAACGAGGATGATCAATCATCCATGTCCGCCACAAATTTAAAGGAGTTGACAAATAGGCGGCATGAAATGGTCAATTTTGCTTATGAGCCGGATTGAGCGGCATCGGTGTGTCAAGCCGACGACTTTAAAACAAGCGCTTGGTGGGGAGGCAACCCCATCTCAGTATCTATTTTCTCTGTTTTCTTTACTTATGTCTAGTTTATATAGTGTCTTTTCTTTTTACCAAGTAAACATCGTTGCTAATGCATATGTTTTTGTGATTATAGGATGCAGGCAGCATGTTCTTTAGTATGTTGCTTGTGTATATCTTAGTTAGAAATTAGTATCAAGCATGTTGTTTACTTAGCATGATATCTGTATAATATATGTGCTAATACTGGTTTTTATGCAGGGAAAAAACTCAGATACAAGGCTGGCGCCGCAGCGCCAGAATATACATTAAACTTCGCGCCGCAGCGCCATGCTAAAAATGCAAATTTCCTATCCTGGTGCCGTAGCGCCCAGGAACAAAGGGGTATTCTCGCCGCAGCGCCAAAATCAGGCAAAGCTACTGCCAAGTCGCGCCGCGGTGCCAATCAATGAAGGAATGGCCGCGCCACAGCGCCGGTAGCGAGTTTTGGTTTTTAAAAGCACAACTGAAGCCAGCAGTTGTGCCCATTACCTCCCATTTCTCTCGACCCATCTCGGCAGTACAAGCAACCCAACCGTCCCTTTTCTCCACAGAACCTCCACCCTCTGCGTAACACAGCCGACTCACGACAACATTCACAAAATCAGACCAACCTCAAGTCAAGCGAGAATCCAAAAGAAGATCAGCAGCAAACTAGGGGTTTTCCCCCTTCAAGGTATTTTATTTGGATTTCAACCAGTCACTAAGATATTTTGATAGAATTGTTGGGTTGGTGCTTTGTTGGTGTTTTTCTTGTTGTGCGATTTGGGTGATTTCCACTGACGAAAATCGGGAAAGAGCACTGTCAAGCAAGGGCTGTCCAAAGTGGATTTTCAAAACGCACACAAGGTGTTTGATAATTTGCCTAAGAGAGAAATTTGACTGTTTTGGCTTACAATTAGTGGGTTTCATTGGGGATTTTCTACCTATTTCTTTAAGGGTTATTTCTACAGAGCGTGGCATTGCTTAGGTACTGTTTTTGTCCACACCAACTGAAAATTGTGGCATGGCGTCAAAGAGGCAGCGACTGAGCAGTCCGCGGTTCCTCGTCCGCAGCACCAACGGCATGGGACAACACCAAATTTATTAACGAAGAGGCATGGAAACGATACAAAAGCTCCTTTGCCGCACGAAATTTGATTCCTGAACGGGGTTTGAGGCCTGACAAAATAAAGGATGGCGAGTTGTTAGCAATGATTGCGGGTCGCCAGTGGGTGCACTTCACAAAACCACCCGAATCGGCCATTGTTTCTGTGGTTCGTGAGTTCTACGCTAATGCTAGTTCCGAGGGTCCTGCTGTTGTCCAAGTCAGGGGGCGGTCAGTGGCGTTTGGAAGCCAAGCCATCAATGCATTATTCGCGACGCCTGGTTTTGAGGGTAAGGACTATATGGAGCCGGGACTCCGCAGCTATGACCTCGAGGAGATTGTTAGGAGGCTCTGCAAGCCCGGGACTATATGGAAGACAAATGACTTCACGGGTGAGAGGACCAGTTTCCCACATGCTGCACTCAGTCGCTATGGGAAGGCATGGTTCAGCTTTATTTGTGCCAACATGATCCCGACTCGTCACCTAAGCAACGTGACTAAGGATAGAGCGATCCTATTATTTGCCATTGTCACAGGTCTGAACGTGGACATCGGAGTTCTCATACATGAGTCCATCTTGAAGGCGATCAAGAGTAACATCTCTACGGGACTTCCACATCCATCCTTGATCACCCGGCTGTGCAAGAGGGTAGGTATCCATTGGGGGCCAGAAGAGATAGCTTTGCCTCCCATGTCAGTCATTGACCATCAGACCATCTCACGCTTCGATGTGTGGGACGGGGCTATTTCTCATGTTAGAGGCGAAGGATTCGGGCCACCTACTGAGCCACCTCCTACAGCAGAGCCTTCGCAGCCACCAGACGCAGGCCCAGCTTCACAGGGACTACTGGCAGAAATCATGGCATCCCTCACTCTACTACATCAGAACCAGGATGCTAATTCTCAGAGGCAGCAGAGGCACATAGCAGCGGTGGCCTTGAGGTAAGACATAGCGATGCAGTATCAGGCTGAGCTGGTCAACACGATGTAGAGCATATACACCGTGTATAGTGGCGAGGATTCTGAGTTCACGCCATTCCAGTTCCCAGAGCCTCCTGTCTTCCCACCTTACCCTCCACCATCACCACCCGCCGAAGCTGACGAGGACGCTGCTACTATCGAGTGACCAGACTTCAGGGAAACCCAGATTGATATATATTTAGCAATGAGGGCATTGCTCACCTTAAGTTTGGGGGTGTTATGGTTTATTATCTGTTTTATTTCTGTCTATTGCCATGATAGGTTGCTATTTTAGTACTTTGCTTAGGTTTTTATCAGGATTGTAGTGCAGTCGTTTTGAACTGTGGTATTATGTTTTGGGTTTATTATGATGGATGCCATGAACAATTTTTGGTTATTTATTAACGCTTTGATTATTATTAGCATGTTTGTGGTCTATAGCCATCTTTTTGGGGCTTTTACAGATTTATATGTTTGTGCCATGTTGATGGCTTTATTACCCTATTTTGAGCTGCTATTATGCAAGGGTGGTATATTTTTCACTAATTTTTTTGATTGTGGCTAATGACAAGCGTCAAGTAATTATGCTTATCTCTTAGGGTCGTGTCAAGCATATATGAGCTAGGGGTTGTTCAATCGATAAGTTGAGACTGTTATTGATCCGTCCTTTTTAGCAAGCACCGACCAACTGTGCTAACTAGTTATTTTTTGAATTTAGTTCGCCTGTTTATTGCTTTGGGAGTATGTTCACTCTTATAAACTTTCATTGTTACAAGGTAATAAAAGACTTTGACGCATTTACAGTTTTGGATCTTGGATTCTGGCATGTTGTAAAAAAAAAAATATTTGAAAAGAAGATTGAAATATCGAAAGTCTTGCGGTGGGTCGAGATGGAGCGTAAAACGCACTCACCCATAAACGCAGGACCGATGTTGAGATGGAGCATAAAATGCACTCGCCAAATAATCTTCAGATTTCATAAAGTCTAATTTGGCTTATGTTGATTACGTGGCCTTTGCTACTCGAGTTATTAGATTCATAGGGGTGTTCCACACCTAGTGCCCTAAAGTCATCTGGCTTGGGAGTCGCTGATCAAAAGCTCGTTAATGGGTAGCTTTGATTAGCCTAAGGTAATTAAGTACTGTCCGAGTCAGATTTTACTTTCTTTATGCTAGAGTCTTTTGATCCTTTTTTGCATTTGCGTCTTATTCTTAATGCTTGTTGAATGTTTAAGTTACGGAGTGTGCATATGGGTATTAACAATCGACTGTGCGAACTTATTTGAGCAATGATTAGTTAGGATGGTTGGTCCCCACACACACACATAGAATGGATCGTATACAGTCTTATGCTTGAAGCTGAATGAACTCTTACTAATATCTGTGTTTGCCCTGTTCTTTGGGAGTAGCTATGATCGAGCTTAGAAGCCATGATACTAGTATACAGTGATATTTTTATTTCGCGTGTGTTTTCTATTATGAGTTTGTGTTAGATAGTTTGCTCGAGGACAAGCAAAGACTTAAGTTTGGGGGTATTTGAAAACTTGTTGGTCGAAAAACTGTTCACTAAACACGCGCAAGTATACGCGGTCTAACAAGTAATACAGTGATAAGGAAAGTGTCGTACCCACGAGGAACTATCACTAATATTTACCAAATACCAACTTTGTATCGCTTAAGTCTTATTCGAACAGTAAACTAATAGGAGTGTGGTTAAACTAGTTATAACTAATTATTATAGCAAGTAAACGGATAACGAATGGTAATCGAAGGAATTACAAGCTAAGGTTACAACTTCACCCCACACAGGCATTCCGTCGAACACCTGGCGTGCTATGCTTCATCAAACTTCCTACCCTTCTCTCTTTGGTCTTAATGGTCACGACAGTTTGTCGACCGAGAACACACAGGTGCTCATACACCTCTGTCAAGGTATGCACAAACATATCCTCTCCAGATCCACCCGATAGGGAAAAGAACAGAAAAGAACATCCAAACTAAGTGATAATCCTACACATGTCTATGCGAATTAACCTAACAAGGATTTAAGCATAAGTTCTCAATTAGGTCACACGTGGCACACAGATATATGTCTATTCTACGCACACTTATGCAGTCGAAACTCATAATCACATGCCAATATATTTAGGTGCAAATCTATAATTCTTCTTTCGATATCATATAGATTACCAAAATCATCACTAATGTCTTAGTGAGAATCATTAAGCATGAATATATTAAACCAAACCATATGGTGCCAACCAAAGAGATAAGACAGTCAATTTAACTAACAAAGGGTTCCGTTATAACCTTAGAGCCAATACTTAGTTCATAGCTATTGAACAAAATATAAGTAGCAATAAAGACAACATTTATGGATTACAAAATTAGAGGAAATAAATGGATAAGAATAAACTCTGTCAACGCTCTTCAGTCTCCAAACATTCCGCTCCTTTCAAGCTCTCCAATCCGTGTAGCTCACTACTCTTGTTGCTCCAAGGAAATCCCAGACTTTATCCTCATCTACCTAATCTATATTTATAAACATTACCTAATAACTAGAGAGAGAAAGTACAAAAGAGATCTAATTTATCCTAAGCTAAGCTAATCGATTCTATCCCAGTCTTCTTTCTGTGCTCTTTTTCTTCCTCTCCAATACCTCTTTTCTTGTTTGCAGAGGCTCCTCTCATATATATATATATATATATATATATATATATATATATATATATATATATATATATATATATATATATATATATATATATATATATATTTTCTTCTTTTTCTAGGTCAAAAGCAAGCCCTTCCTGCCTTGGCACCGGAGGTCGCGCTGCGGCGCGGGCAATAGGCTTATAAGTGGCGTTGCGGCGCCACGTTAAAATCAAAAGACCGGAGGTCGCGCTGTAGCGCGAGTCCATAAAGGAACTGTGGCGTTG
This sequence comes from Panax stipuleanatus, assembly GCA_020205555.1. Classification (NCBI taxonomy): domain Eukaryota; kingdom Viridiplantae; phylum Streptophyta; class Magnoliopsida; order Apiales; family Araliaceae; genus Panax; species Panax stipuleanatus. The sequence goes on from CM035123.1 coordinate 26,756,046, forward strand.
CAGCTCCAAAATGACATCAGCAAGGACCAGGGGCGGCGCCGCGGCGCGAGAATGAGACTAGGCATTGGCGCTGCGGCGCCAGTATATGTAAATTCTCCGTTTTGTCCCCTGAAAGCTAGAAAAGTCCTGTAAAGCCTGCAATACATCGATTAAGCATAATAATACTATAAACATATAAAACTATATAAAAACTACGAAGATCAGGCAACTATTTAAGCCATAAAGTATCCGATTTGCGGGTATAAATCCCACTCATCAGCTTTTAATATTCATATTGTTGAATTGTTTAGATGTTCATATCGTTGAATCTATCAGATATTCATATTATTGAATCGTCCTAATATTCATATTGTTGAATCGTTCAGATATTCATATTATTGAATCGTTCTAATATTCATATTGTTGGATCTTTAAGATATTCATTTTGTTAAAAGCATTGTCAGATATTTTTTCATTCTTCATGATATATCCTTTATTGTTGTATTTAAACTTGCTGAGTAAACTTGTTGCTCATTCTTGATATATCATGACTTATATTGCAGTTGAGCCCGAGCCCTCAAGGAAGGACAATGGTAAAGGAAAGATTTAGGATGGTTTGCAAGGAGCAGACTTTGTCTTTATGATTTGTTTAATTACTGTTAATGTAATATGAACCCTAATGTTTATTCTAGGGTATGTTTGTAAGATTTTATTTAAGGTTATCGAATCTAGAGACTAGTAACACCTTTTGAATGAACGACGTACGTTTATTATATTCTGCATTTTAGTTATCGTATGTTACTTAAAGGTGGATGTTAGTATTGTTTCATGGCGACCGGACCGGGGTCAGAGGACCCGGATTCGGGGGTGTCACAATTGAAAATATGTTTTCCTATAAATAGAGATCTAAGTTCATTAGTTCTTCACCAATTTACAAAGCAAAGTTATAATCAAGAATTAGAAAGAGAGAGTTCTTGTGAGATTGCAAAGAATCAATTAAAGCTTGCAACTTCAAGAGGTATTTATTCTAGTGGTTGTGACAACCCGATAATTTATAAGATTAATAAAGTCTTAAATGATTAAATAAAGGTTAAATAATAAGACCTAGACTGGAAATTTAGTATGAATTTAAAATTTTATGAATGACTTATATGATTTTGTGATTATATATGTGTACAGTATGTGGTTAAGGGTTAAGTATGAATCAGATAAAGGGTAACATGGAAAAACTCTAATGTTATATTAAGAACTTTAATATTCAGATATAAAACACTAATTATTGATTTGAAACCCTAGTTTAGTTGATGAAAATCCAAGCCCTAATTAGGAATAAGGATTTGATAGTTAATACAGTCATTATAATTGTATCTATGATTTTGTGTGTATAGTAAGGGATTAATGATCAAATGCTGATCAGATAAGGTATAACCTTAGTAAACCCTAATGGTAGATTAGAAACCCTAATCTGCAGTTAAGAAACCCTAATTTCTTATTCGGGAATCCTAAACCATAATTTGTAAACCTTAATGGTAATTAGCAAACCCTAATGTTATTTATCAAACCCTAAGGTTTAAATTTTAAGGAAAATATAGGAAATGACCAAACTACCCTTAAAATTGTGTGGGAAATTATTAGAATACCCTTTTGGAGGCAAAATGACCGAACTACTCTTAAAATTGTGAGAAATTATTAGAATACCCTTTTGGAGGCGAAATGATCGAACTACCCTTAAAATTGTGTGAGAAATTATTAGAATACCCTTTTAGAGGCGAAATGACCAAATTACCTTTAAAATTATATGTGAAATGACCAAAATACCCTTCAATTCATGTGAACTTAAATCAACCAATCAGATAAGAGATGATGCAAGCATGACATCATCCTTAAAGAAACACAGATGATGCATGCATGACATCAGCATTAAAGAAATACAAAAGGTGATGTCATCATGATGATGTCATCATGATGTCACTGAGGGACTAAAGTGCAATTAATAAGGTACTAAAGTGTAATTTACCAGGGTACCAAACTGTAATAAGTAGAGGGGAAACTGTAAAAAGCCGAGCCCCTAACGTGCAATTATTGAAACTATGTTTTCCTATAAATAGGAGCCATTTCTCTTCATTTTTTTCAAAACCAAAAATATGGTTAGAGAGAGAGGAGAATTTTGGTAGAGAGAGAGAGAGAGGAAAGTTTTTGGTGAGTTTCAAGATTTCAAAGGATTAGTTAAAGCTTGCAACTCCAAGAGGTATTTACTCTTGTGGTTATTATGTTCATTATTTTTTATATATTTAGTAAAAATTATACTTTTATAAGCAGTTATAATATCCGATTTATTTCTCTTATAAACTAAAAAATATACTTTTATAAGCAATTATAATGTCCGATCTATTTCTTTTATAAAGTAGAAAATATACTTTTATAAGCAGTACCTATGTCCGATTTTCTTCAATTATTTAGTAAGAATACTCATGTTATAAGCAGTTATAATGCTGAAATTATCTCAAATATAATATTAGAATATTCATTTTATAAGACAGTTATAATGCTCGATTTATTTTAAATATAGTACACGAATATTCATTTTTACAAGCATTTATAATGCTCAATTTATTTAAATATTAAGGATATTAAATTTATTTAATAATTATATTAAATAAATTACTTAAAAATGATTTTAATATTTTAAAAATCATTTAAAATGATATTAAAATATTAGAAAATATTTTAAGTTATAGTGAAGAACTTTTAATATTTTGGGATGGAATTTCGTTAATAAATTAATATTAATAATAATAAATTTATTTAATAATTATATTAAATAAATTATATAAAAATAGTTTTAAGGTTTTAAAAATCACTATTAAATAAAATAAATTATTTAAAACTAATATTAATGATTTAAAAATCATTTTAAATGGTTATTAAATATTTAAAAATAAAATTAATAACTTAAAAATCAATTTAAATGATATTAAATCATTTAAAAATTATTCTGATCATTTGAAATTTTTTATAAATAATAACTAAAATATCTAAATAGGATATTAAAACTTTTAATAAAATTTATCGAAAAACTAATTCGATAGATATTCAATAAAACTATAAAATACCGAACGGACTCCAAAATCAACCCAGGCACTAATAGTTTAATTAGAAATTAGTTGTTATCATTTCTAATGACTGTTATAACATATATAGGTTACAAGTATACTTTCAAATAACTTAAGTAGCCGATCGTGATAAAAGGCAAGTTTTTCTAACTTCATTTAATTTCAATATTAAATGTAAGTCCTGTAAATTGATATACGAAATTGTTATAACCATTATTCGTGATATCTGTAATTTGAAAAAGGTTATGACTTATTGTTCAAGCATAACCAAGACATATGAACTGTTACTTGCGTAAATTATTTTGATTTGATATCAAAGCATAGACTATGGTGAAACCAATATTATTTGGTACATATACATATATATATATATATATATATATATATATACACTAATACTATCAATGACCGACAGCTTTATATTGATCAGATGGTTATCAATGACCGACAGTTTTACATTGACCGGGTGGTTATTAATGACCGACAGTTTGACACTAACCGGGGTGGTTGTATAGGATGATATGCATACTCCTAGCTGGTGTGGTTGGCCAAATCAACCCGGGTTACTAAGTCTATATGACTGACAGAAACTCGTAATATGTGGGGTTTAGCAGATCAAACCTCAGTATATATATGTGGAAAATACTCTGAACTTTAAGTTCCTTCAATTCAGATACTGTGTGAGTATAAACTGTAATTCTTTAAAACTTGCTGAGCATTTTAAAGCTCATCCTTGCAAATATTCTTTTCCTTTGCAGCTGCATCTAATACCCAGAAGGTTCAAGAAATCATACTTGTGGTTAGAAGTAAATTTATAAGAACGAATGTCTATTGTATTAAGACAAAGATTGTAATTTGGTATCTCTATGATGTAATAGTTGAACAATATGTAACCAGATATTATGATGTTGTTAAGTTATTAGTTGAATGGTTTTACCTTATTAATAGTGAATAGTACCAAGTACAGTATCTATATGACCTATACATCTGAATGAGGGTATTGAATGATCTTGGGAGTTCTGTAAGCACTGAGGTCGCTCCCCAGTTCCAAGAACAATCTTATCATTTGTACTGTGAATGTCAGATAGATAGGAAGTATTGATATGCAAGAAATATCTTTAAGATTATAGCTCTATACATTCAAGTGAGGGTATCCAGATATGGTAATTGTTCTGGCGAGAACTCTTAACTGAATTGTGATACTGTGAATTTTGAAATTATAGAAGTTATTGTCTTATAGAATATTTACGTGAGCACCAAATCTACTACAGGAAATATAGAGAATTTGGGGGCGTCATAATTTGGTATCAGAGCAGTAGGTTATAAACCTTAGGAAGGGTTACCTTTAGGCTATAACCTTAGAGGAGTAAGAATAGTAGAAAAGTTAGTGAAAAAATAAACTCAAAAAGAGTTTATAGGATATGAATTGAGGAAATTCATCGTAAAATAAGATAAAAACTAACTTAAAGAAAACTATTGTTGCTTTGTGTATACAATGTATATTAGGTGCTAGGCAAGTTAATATAGTTAATCAAAAATTAAGAATTTAAGGATATTCACATAAGTGAGTGAGGAATTGGTCGTTCCGTTTGAGTTGGGATCTGAACCAGAATCAGTTGGGCTAATAGAAATGATCCAGAGGGTAGGATACGAGAAGTACCAATGGAAGTAGCTTGTAGAATAGTATTTGAAGCTGTAAAAGATAAACCTACGGTAGACTTAGAGAGTGCTCATGAAGAGTACCAGAGTTGGAGCTAAGTGAAGAGGGAGATTCAAATTCCAATTGGGCTTATATAAGGCTAGAAGGGGGAACAACAGAAAAAAGAAGAAACAGAAGAGCATGACATGTTTGGGGAACTGGTTGAGGTGATAACGGCATCAATCAAATAAATGAGCATTGTCATATTTGTGGGAGAAATCACGGCGGAGTATGCAAATTGAGTGGGATTAAGTGTTTTACTTGTGGAGAAGAGGGGCACTACTCAAATGTGTGTCCACAAAAGAAGAACGATAATAATAATCAGACCAAACATAATAAATGTTTCAACTGCGGGGTGGAGGGGCACATTACTAAGTTTTGTCTAAAACCCAGAAATTCGAATATAGGGGAAAACCAAAATTTCAATAATAACCCAAAGCTAGCAGTAGCATGAGTTGTGGGCCAGAGTCGTCCAAATGCTAGAGCATTTAAGATGACGGTAAGGGATGCTGTTGCTGCACAATATATAGTAACAGGTATTATCCCAAATCAATATTTTAAATATTCATGAAATGTTTGACTCTAGTACGAATTATTCATTCACATCTAGTGGTTTTACTAAAAATATAGAAAGATGTTATGTGAAAACATCAATATAAAAAATTTTCATAAGGAAGTAGTTGTTGTTAAAGACCATATAAAATTTTATAATAATTAAATGATATAAAGTTTCAGATAAGAGAGATTAATGAAGTTTAGAGATAAATTGGTTAATCATAAGTTAATGATTTACTGCAATTATAAATAAATAAAAATTTTAAAATACAAAAGTAGTATACAACAGGGAGTGTTCACTAAAAACAACTCTAGGGTATAACAGTTATCTAAACAGAGGAATTTCTTAGAAAGGCTAGAAGAGTCTTGTGTCGAGGTGAAGGGATAGAAAAGATTTTGACTGAAAAATCTTATACTATTCCATTAATAAGCAATATCATTATAGATGTTTTAAAAGTTGAAAGAATCAAGAAAAGTTAGAAGTAATAATAAAACAACGAGGTACTGATAAAAGATTTTAATAAATTTGAGATTTAGATAAGAGTTTCAACTAACTCTATCTAGGGATGATAGTCCAACCTTATTAAACAGAGTCAAAGAAATACAGGAGGTGGTTAAAGAATGATCAAAGTATAAAACAAGATAATTTATAAAATGAATATTGAATTCAGAGTAGATAAAGATAGGACACTAAAATACAAAGAAAGTATTATATAGCACAGAATCAACATTAATAGGGGAAAAAATCATGATATTGAGGAGGCTATGTGGGAGCTGGAGGTTAAATACGAGGAGGTTTTCCACACCTGTTTTCGTAGAATGTATTAGTAATTTTGACGACGAAATTCTTAGAAGAAGGGGTGAATGTGACAACTTGAGAATTTATAAGATTAATAAAGTCTTAAATGATTAAATAAAGGTTAAATAATATGACCTAGACTGGAAATTTAGTATGATTTTAAAATTTTGTGAATGACTTATATGATTTTGTGCTTATATATGTGTACAGTATGTGGTTAAGGGCTAAGTATGAATCAGACAAAGGGTAACATGGGAAAACCCTAATGTGATATTAAAAACTTTAATATTCAGATATGAAACCCTAACTATTGAGTTAAAACCTTAGTTTAGTTGATGAAAATCCTAACCCTAATTAGGAATAGGGATTTGATAGTTAATATAGTCATTATAACTGTATCTATGATTGTGTGTGTATAGTAAGGGATTAATGATTAAATACTGATCAGATAAGGTATAACCTTAGTAAACCCTAATGGTAGATTAGAAACCCTAATATGCAGTTAAGAAATCGTAATGTTTTATTCGGGAATCCTAAACCCTAATTTGTAAACCTTAATGGTAATTAGCAAACTTTAATGTTATTTATCAAACCCTAAGGATTAAATTTTAAGGGAAATATAGGAAATGATCGAACTACCCTTAAAATTGTGTAGAAAATTATTAGAATACCCTTTTGGAGGCGAAATGACCGAACTACCCTTAAAATTGTGTGAGAAATTATTAGAATACCCGTTTGGAGGCGAAATGACCAAATTACCTTTAAAATTATATGTGAAATGACCAAAATACCCTTCAATCCATGTGAACTTAAATCAACCAATCAGAGAAGAGATGATGCAAGCCTGATGCAAGCGTGACATCATCCTTAAAGAAACACAGATGATGCAAGCATGACATCAGCATTAAAGAAACACAAAAGGTGTTGTCATCATGATGATGTCATCATGATGTCACCGAGGGACTAAAGTGCAATTAATGAGGTACTAAAATATAATTAACCAGGGTACCAAATTATAATAAGCCAGGGGCAAACTGTAAAATATCAAGCCCCTAACGTGCAATTATTGAAACATAGGAGCCATTTCTCTTCATTTTTTTCAAAACCAAAAATGTGGTTAGAGAGAGAGAGGAGAATTTTTGTAGAGAGAGAGAGAGAGGAAAGTTTTTGGTGAGTTTCACGATTTCAAAGGATTAGTTAAAGCTTGCAACTCCAAGAGGTATTTACTCTTGTGGTTATTATGTTCATTATTCTTTATATATTTAGTAAAAATTATACTTTTACAAGCAGTTATAATGTCTGATTTATTTCTCTGATAAAATAGAAAATATACTTTTATAGGCAGTTATAATGTCCGATCTATTTCTCTTATAAAGTAGAAAATATACTTTTATAAGTAGTTGCTATGTCCGATTTTTTTCAATTATTTAGTAAGAATACTCATGTTATAAGCAGTTATAATGCTGAAATTATCTCAAATAGAATATTATAATATTCATTTTATAAGGCAGTTATATTGCTCGATTTATTTCAAATATAGTACACGAATATTCATTTTTACAAACATTTATAATGCTCAATTTATTTAAATATTAATAATATTAAATTTATTTAATAATTATATTAAATAAATTACTTAAAAATGATTTTAATATTTTAAAAATCATTTAAAATGATATTAAAGTATTAGAAAATATTTTAAGTTATATTGAAGAACTTTTAATATTTTGGGATGGAATTTCATTAATAAATTAATATTAATAATAATAAATTTATTTAATAATTATATTAAATAAATTATGTAAAAATAGTTTTAATGTTTTAAAAATCATTATTAAATAAAATAAATTATTTAAAAATAATATTGATGATTTAAAAATTATTTTAAATGGTTATTAAATATTTAAAAATAATATTAATAACTTAAAAATCATTTTAAATGATATTAAATCATTTAAAAATTATTCTGATCATTTGAAATTTTTTATAAATAATAACTAAAATATCTAAATAGGATATTAAAACTTTTAATAAAGTTTATCGAAAAACTAATTCGATAGATATTCAATAAAGCTATAAAATACCGAACGGACTCCAAAATCAACCCAGACACTAATAGTTTAATTAGAAATTAGTTGTTATCATTTCTAATGACTGTTATAACATATATAGGTTACAAGTATACTTTCAAATAACTTAAGTAGCCGATCGTGATAAAAGGCAAGTTTTTCTAACTTCATGTAATTTCAATATTAAATATAAGTCCTATAATTTATATACGAAATTGTTATAACTATTATTCGTGATATCTGTAATTTGAAAAAGGTTATGACTTATTGTTCAAGCATAACCAAGACATATGAACTATTACTTGCGTAAATTATTTTGATTTGATATCAAAGCATAGACTGTGGTGAAACCAATATTGTTTGGTACAAATATATATACTGATACTATCAATGACCAGCAGTTTTACATTGATCGGGTGGTTATCAATGATCGACAGTTTTACATTGACCGGGTGGTTATTAATGACCGGCAGTTTAACACTGACCGGGTGGTTGTATAGGATGATATGCATACTCATAGCTAGTGTGGTTGGCCAAATCAACCCGGGTTGCTAAGTCTATATGACTGACAGAAACTCGTAATATGTGGGATTTGACAGATCAAACCTTAGTATATATATGTGGAAAATACTCTGAACTTTAAGTTCCTTCAATTCAGATACTATGTGAGTATAAACTGTAACTCTTTAAAACTTGCTGAGCATTTTAAAGCTCATCCTTGCAAATATTCTTTTCCTTTGCAGCTGCATCTAATACCCCAGAAGGTTCAGGAAATCATACTTGTGGTTAGAAGTAAATTTATAAGAACGAATGTCTATTGTATTAAGACAAAGATTGTAATTTGGTATCTCTATGATGTAATAGTTGAACAATATGTAACCAGATATTATAATGTTGTTAAGTTATTAGTTGAATGATTTTACCTTATTAATAGTGAATAGTACCAAGTACAGTATCTATATGAACTATACATCTGAATGAGGGTATTGAATGATCTTGGGAGTTCTGTAAGCACTGAGGTCGTTCCCCAGTTCCAAGAACAATCTTATCATTTGTATTGTGAATGTCAGATATATAGAAAGTATTGATATGCAAAAAATATCTGTAAGATTATAACTCTATACATCCAAGTGATGGTATCCAGATATGGTAATTGTTCTGACGAGAACTCTTAACTGAATTGGGATACTTTGAATTTTGGATTTATAGAAGTTATTGTCTTATAGATTATTTATGTGAGTACCAAATCTGCGACAGAAAATGTAGAGAATTTGGGGGCGTCACAGTGGTTATTATTTTCATTATTCTTTATATATTTAGTAAAAATATACTTTTACAATCAGTTATAATGCCTAAATTATTTTAAGTATATAGTACAAAAGTCTTATTTACAAGCAGTTATAATGTCCGATCTATTTCTCTTATAAAGTAGAAAATATACTTTTATAAGCAGTTACTATGTCCGATTTTCTTCAAGTATTTAGTAAGAATATTTATTTTATAAGCAGTTATAATGCTGAAATTATCTCAAATATAATAGTTGAATATTCATTTTATAAGCAGTTATAATGCTCAATTTATTTCAAACATTGTAAACGAATATTCATTTTACAAGAAGTTATAATGCTCAATTTATTTTAAATATAGTTGATGAATATTCATTTTATAAACAAGTAAAATAAATTATTTATAAGTTTAATAAATGATTAAAATGTTATTAAATAAATAATTAATTTTAGATTAACATGTTTTTAATAAATCTTAGATTAAAATATTATTAAATAATTAATAATATTAGATAATAATTTAAAATATTATTATATGATTAATAATATTGGATTAAAGTTAAATTAAAATATTATTAAATGGTTAATAATATTATTAATTTATTAAAATACTATTAAATGATTAATAATATTTGTAAATGGTCAAGATATTATTAAAGATTGATTAAAATATTATTAAGTGCTTAATAATATTATTAAGTGTCTAAAATATTATTAAATAATTAATAATATTAATAAGGGATTAAAATACTATTAAATAGTTAATAATATTAGAAAGTGAATAAAATATTATTAAAGGATTAGTAATATTAGACAAGAGTTTAAGACAATGATAATAATTATTTAAAAATTATTATGAGCTTCCGAAAAATATTATAAATGATAATTAAATTATCTAAAATAATATTGAAACTTTTAAATAGAGTTTTATTGAAAATAAACTAGATAGTTATCCAATAAGGCTATCGGGACACCGAATTAATACCAAAATAAAATCAGATTGAAATAGTTTGACTTGATACCTGTTCTTATATGTTCTAACGACTGATGTGAATACGTGATAATGTGTTTAAGCTGTATGACTATAAATAGCAGTATTATACGTTATGAAGTATTATTCTAATTAAAAGAATAATCTTATTAATGATAGGTCTTTGTATAAAAGCTTAAACTAAATGTGTAGCAGTAGTCAACAGATCAGGTAAGTTTCCTAACTCAACTCGAGTTATTAATTTCAAAGCATGATTAGTGAATAATTACTGTTCGTTATTCACATAATGATTATTGTTATTCGCACATAGTGCAATTGATTCCTGTTCTATTATTTGAACTGTTTATGAGCCACGTCTCAGCTAGTTGTTTTGGCGAGACTAATATTTGTTAAAGCATGAAACGTTATATTTATTATGAACTGATTTATTATTGAAAGATCTATGTCATTTATTTCGGCTAGATCAATATTGATATTATATGTTGAAATCATAGCATTTCTTTGAAAGCAATTCAAACCACATTGTTATGGTACGGACTCATGATGTAAGACTGAGATGAACAACCCTTATAAAAAGGGGAACTAAATTGTTGGACATCCGACTATTGCACTATTTTTGAGTATTATGCATAATATAGGGTACAATGGAGCTGATCACTTCAAAGTACTCGCAGAAAAGTATGCTTTGTTTTTATAACGAACTTATATTCTTGAGGTAATTTAGTTATATTAACTAATGATTTCTCTATTAGTTCATGATCCATTTATGATCACTCAGCATGAAATCTGGGAATATCCCATTTTGTTGAATAATGTCGTGGCATTGATAATTCTTCTTAATCAATTGAATGTTATTGAACCTTTGAAAGAATTTTACTCTTTCATCCTTGATATGTTGTCCAGCATGAACTTTTAAGAAAAGTTTTGTGATTGAAATTGATTTATTATTCAGCTACATCGAAATATTTTGTTCATTGTTTAAGTTCTATAAACGTTAGACTCTTTTGTTCATGATATATATCCTTTATTGTACGCTTTAACTTGATGAGCAAACTCGTTGCTCACCCTTGCTTAAATAAAATATTTCAGCTAAGGACGAGGTAGCCGAAAGGTCAAGGAAAGATCACAAGGGCAAATTCAAAGTTCAAGAGTAGTTATTGTGAACTTTACTTATTATGTTACTTTATGTAAATTAATTATGTAAACCTTTTGAGTACCTTAGGGTATGTAAGTTATGTTAAGGTTAGTTAGCCGGGGATATTGTTATAATTTGTATTAAGTAATGGTATGAATGATGTAATTCATCAATGAGTGGGTAGTTAGATGTGATATGTATGATGAATCGTGAGCACCAAACCCAAGGTTAGGGAACCCAGATTTGGGAGCGTCACATATTCCAACTCACTGCGCCACCGTTTAAGGTAAATACATACCCCGAAACCGATTTACTGTCATCTTGGTCCGTTTAAAAACTTGAGTCTATATAGCCTTCTAGTTTCAAATCAGACCCACCGTAGACAAGAAAGACATCCTTAGTTCTTCTTAAGTACTTTAGGATATTTTCACTACCTTTTAGTGCTCTTATCCTGGATTCGACTGATATCTGCTAGTTACACTAAGTGCATTAGCAACATCCGGTCTAGTACATATCATACCGTACATGATAGATCCCATTGCTGAAGCATAAGGTATCTTACTCATACGGTCTCTCTCCTCATATGTCTTTGAGGCCTATTTCTTGGAAAGATGTATTCCATGGCTCATCGGTATGAGACCTCTCTTCAAATCTTCCATGCTAAACCTCTTTAGAATCGTGTTAATGTACGTTCCTTGGGACAAGTCAAGCATCCTTTTAGATCTATCTCTATAGATCTTTATCCTCAAAATATAAGATGTTTCTCCCAAGTCCTTCATGGAGAAGTGTTTAGATAACTAGATTTTAATTGACTGTAGCATCAGAATATCATTCCCTATCAGTAATATATCTATCGAAGTTGGGAAAAAATTCGGTTCGAGTTAGACCCGAATATTTCTCTCTTCCTATATTTTGTCTACACTTATTTTATCTTTTTTGTGAAAAAGGTTTTGAAGGGTTTTTTTTAGGAAAAGGCCAACATGTATCATGTCGACGATTTGAAAGTTTTACAGAGTCGCCAGTTTGTAGATTTGAAATGGTTGGACCAACTCAATTAAATTTTGTTTAAAAGGAGACCCAATTGCTGGACATTGTCGAAACTGAATCTTTGAAACCGAAGTTCTAAGTTCGGGGGCTTGCTTAAGTGTGGGGAAAGTGTTAGGCACACCAAAACTCCCATGAAAATATGGTACCGCATCTTTTCAATATTTCCTTTTTAAATCTGTAATGTGTGTGAATGCTGGAAGAAATTGGGCCTATGTTTGATTGATTTGAAAGTGTGGACGTGCTTCGTTGAACCTATATATGAAGGGTTTGATTTGATTTGCAAAAGTCTCTTTTTTAGACAAGATTATTAAGATGATGTTTTTCAAGCAGGTTTTCAAACCCTTGCGTTCACGTAGGAATTGAAGCATGTTGATACTTCCATTTTTTTTATCTTTTCAGCCTTTGGGCTCAATTTGAATGGTGATTGTCGGGCTGCGAAGCATCCTCGACCACAAAATATATACAAATGTTGGTCTTCTCATGGGCATGACAGCCATCGGAGTGACTCTGACACGACGAACCATATTTTCACTATGTTGAGACCTTAAAACCCGAATAACCGTTTTAAGATCTTTTGGATGTACATTTTTACAGAAAAACTGGCAGGGTATATTTGTAAAGTGGAGTTTGTCCATCGTGGGAATCAGATTCAAATCAGTTTGATCGTGAATCCCACGATTCCTAGGCTCACAGAGGAGTAGCCAAGAAAACCTGCACAACTCAAATATGTATAGGAAATGTATATTTATATCCAGATGCCGTAATAACCAAAGATTCATCAATAAATCCTAGTATGCGCGTAGCCCAAAGCATCTCGTTCCCACTAGATAGCGATCTAAGGGCCGCGAGGTTTCTTCCTGAATGAATAACACTAGAAAAACTGCTAGATTTAAGTAAATGTCAACCATTCTAGCTTTCCGGTTCTGTCTGAACCTATTTTGAACCGTTTGAAGGATAGAAATCTAGTTCACCCAAAGAGATGTCAGCGCCGATTCATATCAAATAAATATTTAAAGCAGCAATTTAATCATAATGAGTAAAGTATATATATATATATATATATAGTTATATATATACGAAAGCTGTAAAGGGCGGTGGATTTTCACTCTGATGCCCGGACTAGAATGTAAATATATATATATTTATAAAAGCTGTAAAAAGCCATGGAGTAATCCAGGCTGGACAGAATGGAAATATATATATATATATATATATATATATATATATAAAAGCGGTAAAGGGCGACGGACTCAATCCTATGCCCGGACTGGAATGGAAATATATATATATATATATATTTATAAAAAACTGTGAAAAGCCACGGAGTAATCCAGGCAAGACAGAATTGAAATATATATATATAAAAGCTGTAAAATGTCACGGAGTGATCTAGGCTTGACGGAAGGTAAATATATATATAAAAGCTGTAAAAGGGCGATGGGTTTTCACTCCTACGCCCGGACAAAAATATAAATATAAATATATATATTTATAAAAATGGTAAAAAGGCCACAAAATGATCCAGGTCGAACGAAAATAGAAATGTTAATATATACAGTTAATATATATATATATATATATATATATATATATTAAAGTAATAAAAAGGCCAAGAAGGTAAAATCCAGGCCAAATAAAATAAGGAAAAATTTATATATATATAATTATATATATAAAAGTAGTAGCTACCACGGATTTGACATTCAGACTTGACAGAATTGAAAAGTTAGCATATATACAGTTAAATATATACATTAAAAAGCCAAACAGGGACTGGGAAGATAACCCAGTCCGGAGAAGTTGCTCTATACGTAGAAATATATATATAAGCTGTTAAAAGCCGCGGATCGACGATCCGGGCGGTGGAAATGCCAGAAAATGTGTTTATGTACTAAAATGTACAAAAATATAAGCAAAAACGGCCACGGAACTGAGTTTCAGACAAAATCAAAAAGTGAAACTTAACGTGCAAGTGTATAAATACGCAATAAAGTAGTATTAACTTTCTGATAGTAAAAATACTCACAATGGACTGCTACATGGGCTTTTTGCCAAATTATAGGCTTCAAACGTCCATTTGTACCGATTAATTTTTGATATGTGGTAGTATATGAGAATACCTACAGTGTTAGAGTGAAAAAATCTGGGTTTGGAGTACAAGAGGTAGGGCTCAGAAACGAAACGGGCAGAGGTTCAGAGCGTTTCTAAATTAATTTTGGCCTGGGGGTGCACCTTTATTTATAAACTCGGTGGAAGCGGGTCTACCCGTAGCAGTTGCGGGTCTACCTGCGGCGCCACATGGCAGGCCCCAGGTGGTGGGTCCCATTGCATCAAAGTACTTGCACTCTGAGCAATACGAGGTCAGATTCAAAACTTTCTAACTTTTGATCAGAGCGTCCGTTGGATGCGTGCAGTACCTTTCAGGAAAGCCCTCGCCGAGAGTGTCGCAATGTCATGGGATTAAACCTTTTTCGAGTTCGAGAAGACGGGTTCATAACCAGGTCTTCATTTCCCCGTAGTTTGTCCTTTGAGCTGTATTGCGCTGTTTCCACTCAGGATCAATGTTATGGTTCTTTCTGACCTTGGTGGCATCAATTCGGCTTGAGCTTGACTGAATCGGCTTTAAGTTAGTGAAATGACCATTATACCCCTCCCGGGGTTGCCTTCAGTGCTGGCATGGCCTTCGGCTGACTTCCTGGGGTTGTCTCTGAGGTTTGGATCCCAGCCGATTCTGTTTGGCCTTAGGGTTGTCTCTGAGGCTGACTTGGTTCTTCCAAATTTATCTCTAGAGATGATGTGAGGCTTCGGGGTTATCTCCGAAGTTGAGTTGGCCTCCTGGGTTGGGACCGGAGCTTGACCTGACCTCCCGGATTGTGATCGGGATTAAACTGTACCTTTCGGGTTATGACCGGGATTGAACTATACCTCCCGGGATGTGACCGAGATTGAATTGTACCTCCCGGGATGAGACCAACGTTGACCTTGTACCTCCCGGGTTGAGACCGGGGCTGACCAGTACCTCCCGGGATGTGACCGGGGCTGACCTGTACCTCTCGGGATATGACCGGTGCTGATTTGACATCCCGATATTGAGACCGAGGTTGAGTTAACATCTCGATTGTTGAGATCGGGGTTGAGTTGATATCCCAGTATTGAGACCGGAGTTGAGTTGACATCCCGGTATTGAGATCGGGGTTGAGTTGACATCCCGGTATTTAGACCGGGGTTGAGTTGACATCCCGGTATTGAGACCTGGGTTGATTTGATATCTCGATATTGAGACCAGGGTTGAGTTGACATCCCGGTATTGAGACCAGGGTTAATTTGACATCTCGGTATTGAGACTGGGGTTAATTTGAAAAGACGGTTTTTCTCTCCTGCAGGGTTAGTAATAGGAATGCCAAATTTTGAGTGTCTACAACAGGACTGAAGAAAATTTCAAATGTCTACAGATGCCCCTCTTTATCATATTCATGCAATGCAGTGGAATGAACAGGATAAAGATTGCTAGACACTAGAAATGCAAATGAAAAGGTAAGGCAATGCATGACACGATATGTTATGAATGTTAGATACTTTCGAGGTAGTAGGGTTATCGCTGGTTGATATCACTGATAGACTATCATAGACTGTTCTCGTCACTTTCTGCTGGGGATGACGTCATTCATGATATCCTGGGTGAATTCTCTTGACGCCAACTCGAACGGCATTTTGCAAAGTCTCAATTACTATTCAATCCTTCCCGATGCCTCCTCTAGGGATTTATATAATAGATGCTATCATCTGTCCTTTGTGAGGATAGATTGATATACTGTTTTTGCCACCGGATCATTCCTGATGCTTCGCTGGGATTGTCGCCAGTGACTGATAGAGTCAGGCAGTGATAGTGTTAGGCAGTCTGACCTACGCTGAAGTAGCCTTCAACGGCTGAATGTCACTAGTTCATTCACAATGCTTCGCTGGGGTTGTGCCAACGGCTGAGATGTCACCGGTTTGTACCTGATGCTTTGCTGGGGTTGTGCCAACGGCTGATATGTCACCGGTTTGTACCCGATGCTTCACTGGGGTTGAGCCAACAGCTGGGATGTCACCGATCTGTACCCGATGCTTCGCTGGGGTTATGCCAATGACTGAACTGTCATCGGTCTGTACCCGATGCTTCGCTGGGGTTGTGCCAACGGCTGAACTGTCACCGGTTTGTACCCGATGCTTCGCTTGGGTTGTGCCAATGGCTAAGATGTCACTGGTCTGTACCCGATACTTCGCTGGGGTTGTACAAAAGGCTGAGATATCACTGTTCTGTACCTGATGCTTCGCTAGGGGTTGTGTTAACGGCTGGGATGTCACCGGTCTATACCCGATGCTTTGCCAGTGGCAGTTTTCGGCAGTTTTATGCAGTTTTGTGTAGTTTTTTAGCAATTTTCCACATTGGTCCCTGTATACCACTTAGGGATGATAATCAATGGTTTTCATGAAGTTTTTCCCTTTGTTGGGAATTTATCGCTCGTACGCTGGATTTCAGGATAATTCGCTCAATCGCATAACAATTTTTTCTCAAATTTGACTTTTCAGCTCATGTGAACTCTATTTCAACTCAAATTGGATCGAGCCAGAGGGGGTGGGGCCCACCTTAGGGAGTCATAGGTAGAGGTACGGCTGCCGCGGGTGGGGCCGCTCCTTCCTGTGGATTAATATTGGACAGCAGCAGCCTCATAATCTCATTTTTAGTTTTGAGTTTTAATAGAAATCCGATTTTCTTTTTCATATCTACAGAGTTTGGGAAGCTTTTTTTAGATTTTATCAGCGGCCACGTGTTATGTACATCTCAGGTAACGTTTACATTCTTTCTTTGTCAGTTTTGACCGTTAGAATGCTATAAACCACGTAGGGTGCTTTTGAACGCAATGTATCAAAAATGTATACTTATATGACTTGATAAATTTTTTTTGACTTCATAAGTATGCATATTTTACTGTGATGCACGTTTTGATGTAAGAAAATTTAAATTCTAAGATAATCAATTTTTGCTCTCTTTGATCAGTTTACTCATCCTTTATGAGGCTTAATAAGCCTGAATTTTCAACTAAAAAATATCCATGGTAATTTGGTTACCATGTGAAGTTTATTTTTTATTTTTTTTATAAATATAATATGTTTCTATTTTTGGGAAGGTGTGCTACTGAATGACCACCTATATATGCTGGTGTGTATACGGACAATCCACTTTACAAAGGAGACTCTGGCAAAAAAAATTCAAAAGCCTGAGCATTTAATAAACATACAGTTTTGACTCTACTGGGGATTTTGACTGACCTATGCATGTTTTAGGATTTAAAAATGCATAAAATAATAATTTAAATTAATAAGTCACAGGTTTTAGGCTTACCTCACCCTTTCTGAGGTGATTTGGAGACTTTGTCCAGGTTATGGACCGAGATAGACCCGGGAGTGCTAGTAGGGTCATTTCAGGAGTTTGACGGAGGAAAGTCTCCGATGCCCCTCAGATACTGCCAGCTCGGCCGCCCCGTAGATTGGCTGAATTAGTGATTCGTCCAGCCCAGGCTGATCCCCTGGTTGACATAGATGATGAGGAGGCTCCATTTGTTGATCCTGCCCCAGCTCAGGCTCCACGTACGGAGCTCCCAGGCATTGTAGTGCCACTTCAGGATCTGTTGGGAGATTTGAGGCTCCATCCATCAAGATTCCTTCATGCCAACGAGGTGACTGAAGCTTTCTTCTTTGTAGATTTTCTTTCTTTCTTTTTCTATTTTCGGGGCACAGGTTTGATATGGGTTGGCTTTTTGATGCAGGTTCCTGACTTTACACAGCCCAGAGAGGGAACTGGTTTAATATGCATTCTCTTTACCATACTCTGCACCAGGATTACAAGGATATTATTAACACCTGGGGGTTTCAGGCGTTCTTTTTTATTATTTCCCGCCGTTGCCCTTGGGGTTATATGAGGTCTTTTTCTGAGCGTTGGTTCCACCAGACTCAGTCTCTCCACTTGCTGGATTGCGAGGTGATGATGACGCCTATGGATCGGAGGTTCATTACCGGGATAGAGTTTGAGGGTGAGCCAGTACCTGTTGTGGCTGATATTACACCCACTGCCCGTTCGGTCCCTTTTGGGAGTTCTTGCGACGGCCATCAAGGGTCGGACAGTCCATTCTGGTCCCTTGAGCGTAGATGCCTAGAGTGGGGCTTTGCTTGAGCCTCTGCCTGATGATCAGAGGGTTAGAGATTACATCCTGCGGTGGCTGTTCTTAGTGATCATTAGGGGTTATTTCCAGGCAGAAAACTCTGCGACGGTGTCCTTTGCCTTGGTCAGTGCCACTCGATATGTGGAGCACCTCAGTGACTTTGATTGGGGTACCTACACCTTTGCCTATTTTCTCCGAGGTATGCGCATACACTCGAAGGGTATGGCGGAGGCTTGGTTAGGGTTCTACCCATTCCTGCTCGTGAGTACATCTTTCTTGTACCTTTTTAATTTTTGCATTTACATTTGTCAGTCTTGGTCATTGAGGACTTTTGATATTTACATAGCCAGTTCTGGGCATATGAGAGGCTTCCTTGCCTACGTCCTGCCACTACTTTGGGCTTGGACACTTATCCTCAGGGACGACGTTGGCATCACTCCACTTTGATGGAGGTCCCTGTAGCTGAGGGATTCACCCATTCCCGCCCGTAGCTTAAGCTTTTGATGGCTAGATCGATCTCATGGTACCGTATACCTCAAACTTTTTGACGGTCAGGTTTGAGGGCGGTTTCCCCACTGGCCGGGAGTTTGCATTATCCACCCGCAGAGTCCCATTTTTGACAGAGGGAGGTTGGGAGCTCTATTTAGGAGAGCGTGCTATTAGGAGCATCACTGGGCAGATCCGCATTCCTTTCGTTCCTCCTGCTTGGCATTATAGGCTACTAGTTCAGCCACTCACAGACATTCCGATGGTGGGCGTAGATGGCTTTACCCTGTCAGAGGGTCCGTACAGCCAGGAGGCATTTAGCAACAGGTGGAGTCCTCGCACTATTAGGGCTCAGACTCGTGCTACCCAGTTCATAGAAGATATGGTGTCGGGGTCTGTGATGATGACAGACTGGATAGCATGCCTTCGAGAGCCTACCCACTTGGACCAGATTATAAGACTGACCCAGCAGTTGGAGAGAGCTCATTTGTTTATCAGCATCTTGGTCGAGAGGCATCTTCTTTTGATCCTTCTGACTCCGGAGTGGGCCCTTCTATAGGTCCATTTTCTAGCAGTTTTGTCAGTGTTGATCCTCCCTTATATCGATCGGACATTCCCATTGGCCAAGATTTTGTGTCTTAGGAGGAGCTGGAGCAGGTTGATAGCCTGAAGATAAATATTCTTGATCTCTTTTGATAGCCGAGGAGCTAGAGTAGATTGATAGCCTAGAGACAGATATTCTGGATCTCTTTCGATAGTTTTCCTCGCTATATCTTTTGATAGGCCTCTGTTTAGTTATTGGGCGGCTGTGCCCTATTTTGATAGGCCTCTTTAGTAGTTGGGCGGTTGTGCCCCATCTCCCTGTACTTTTTATTTTATATTTTATTAGCTGACAGAGATGATACTTGCAGTAGATAGTTTATTATAGATATGCATGATATTCCCTATCTATTGCATCATATTTATCATTGTCATTATGCATGTATTATGTCATGGATATACACTTAGACAGATGAGTTCATATTTGACCCCTGGATGGTCTTGTGATACGGTGATACAGATGTCGTCATCGACGGTCAGCAGCATCGTCGTTGAGGTCGTGGTATCATAGTCTGCCCTTCCCAGCCAGAGGAACAGTGGATTGAATGTTGGGGCATTCATTGGCCTTTGTGGACTTCTAAGTT
This sequence comes from Panax stipuleanatus, assembly GCA_020205555.1. Classification (NCBI taxonomy): domain Eukaryota; kingdom Viridiplantae; phylum Streptophyta; class Magnoliopsida; order Apiales; family Araliaceae; genus Panax; species Panax stipuleanatus. The sequence continues at coordinate 26,776,592 of CM035123.1, forward strand.
CCATATGGATTCATAGATGGCATTCTATCATGTTGGATACCTGAGCGACAGGTTTTCTGCTTTGGGCGGCATGAGCTGACTCCGACTTTAGAGGAGTATGAGCGGATTACAAGTTTGGCTTTGGACTTGCCTTGCGCTCGCACTGCCATTAGCGACATGAGGAGACCATTTATGCGTATGTCAGGTCTGAGCTATAGAGTAGTCATGGATGAGATCATTTCAGGATATGTGATCTCTATTAACTTTTTGATTGATCATTTTGGCAGACTGGATAGTTATAATTGACATGCTATTGATTTATTATCTCGACAAAGGAGTGGCATTCGGCCCAGATAGACGTCTTGCTGATGTGCGTCACAACTTACTTATAATGCCACTACACCTGGACCACTTAGATGTTGGGTTAATGGTTGTGGTTCGTGCCCTTAGACAACGTAGCACCATCCTGTCGATGATATTGGCCGAGACATTGAGGTCAGCTACCTATTGCAGTACCCATCCAGAGGGGTTTTTTAGAGGTAGCTCTGTCTTGTTGTATGTATGGCTCATGACCCATTTGCGCCCGATTGGCTTCTTCAGACATCAGGGGTACTGCTTCACCCACGAGATAGCTATGTCCTACTCCTTTCAGCCAGCAAAGTGTTCGGATGCAGAGACATGGTCAACTTTTCTGTCAGATATTGAGCATCCTTTTTCGATTCTGCCATGCTCAGGGATAGTCTCCCCTTATAGCTTCATCACCCATGCATCTGGTATGGACTACTTGCCCCTGGCGGGATTAAGAGGGGCGACCACATATTATCCGTTGGCAGTTATGGGTGAGTTTGATCAGTTCAAGAGCCTACACCAGTTTGAGGGGCTATTAATCAGCAAATATCAGCTTCATTGTTATCATCAGCCGACCTGATCTGGATTTATGAGTGTTGGACTCATAGGGAGAGGGCTGATTTCTCTACTAGCTATTCGGATTGCTCTCCAGAGTACGCAACATGGTTAGAAGGTGATATAGCAGCAGCTGCACTCATCCAGTCATCTCCGATTGTGGATTCAGATGAGGAGGAGCCTATGGAGGATCCTGATTCTTTTACAGAGGATGATTTGTTCATGTGTCTGACAGTAGCGTTAGTTAGTGACTAGCCGATCATTCATGCCGGAACAGATCCAGCTATGGTAGATTCATTAGCTAGGATGAATTTTGAGAGAGATCAGACTAGGGTGCTGATGTTGACTGCCTTGTCCGACAGAGATATAGCTTTTGCTGATAGAGATGAGGCTCGAGCCACTCATGATACGGCATTGGTCGAGAGAGATGAGGCTCGATCTTCTAGAGATGCTGCTTTTGTCGAGATTGAGGAGACTTTGATTGTCAGGGATGCTACTTTTGTAAAGAGGGATGAGGCCATAGCTTCCCGGGATCTCCACATTGCTGACAGTACTACTCTCCGATCATATACCCATGGCCTGGTTATCAATATGAGTGCTTACATTGATGATCACAGTGCCACTATACAGATGGCTGTGGATGTTCTGGCCGGTATGGAGGCTGAGGGTATTGCGCTTGTAGCGGCTCCTCCATCTTTAGAGAGAGACTCCATGTTGGCATTGCTATCCCGCTTGTCTATGGGTCCATAGACTAGCTTTATTTTTTTTTTGCACATACTATATCTGCCATTTTTGTCATGTGCAGGACACATTGTATATATCAAATAGTATTATATATCAAAGAAATATATTTTGATTCACTTCCCTGTTTGGATATGTATTGTCATTGCTGAGTGATTACCACTTCTTTCATGACTTGCTGTTATTGATGTATCATGAGCTTCTCCTTGACGGATTGACATTGAGATGTCGGAGAATATCTCAGATGGTCCTATCGATCAGGGAGGATTGATAGGATTTATGTTTCAGTGTCTTAGGACTGGTTTTTATATTTTCTTGAAGGTCAAACCGCACCATGAATGGCTGCCTACGTACTCCCGGGTGTAGGGAGATCAGGTCATTCGTAGTTCAGTTTTTTTGTGAGAGAGGCTTGAGAAGTGTCTCTTTTGAGTTTGGTTTGATGATTTTTTTGAGTTTTTTTATTTGGTTTGACCGCACCAGGAGTGGCTGCCTACGTACTCCCGGGTTGAGGGAGATCAGGTTCAACTTTTGTGTGAGAGAGGCTTGAGAAGTGTCTCTTTTGAGTTTGGTTTGATGAGTTTTTGAGTTTTTTGTTTGGTTTGACCTGCACAAGGAGTGGCTGCCTACGTACTCCCGGGTTGAGGGAGATCAGATCATTCGTAGTTCAGCTTCTATTTAAAATTGAAACTGATTTGATCGATTCGCAGGACCAGGATGATGGCTGGCATGTGTTTCAGACATAGTACCTTTTAATGGTGTCTGAATTGATAAGTTGGGGAAATTCATTCCCGTCCATTTCTTGCAATCTGACAGCTCCTCCTGTCAACACTTCTTTAACAATGAAGCAGCCTTCCCAATATGGGGCGACTTTCCTTTAGCTTCGTCTTGATTGGCCAAAACTTTCTTCAGCACCAAGTCATTTTCTTTGAATTGCCGAATTCAGACTTTCTTGTTGTATGATCGAGTAATCCTTTGTTGATATAACTGCCCGTGGAAAATGGCTGTAGCCCTCTTTTCATCTATCAGGGAAAATTGGTGGTACCGCTCTTGCAACCACTAATCTTCTTCCATTTGAGCGTCTATTAACACTCTCAGGGATTCCATTTATACTTCTATGGAAAGCACTGCTTCCATGCCATAGACCAATAAGTATGAGGTAGCCTTAGTAGAAGTACATATTGACGTCCTGTATGCTAATAGGGTTAGAGGCAACAGGTCAGGCCATTCTTTGTGATTGGCAGACATTTTTTGCATAATTTTCTTGATGTTCTTATTGGCCGCTTCGACGGAACCATTCATCTTGGGCCGATAAATGACAAAATTGAGATGCTTGATGTGGAACTTGATGCATAGTTCTCTCATCATCTGATTGTTTAAGTTATTGGCGTTGTTTGATACGATCACCTTCGGTTGTCCATATCGACAGATGCCATTATTTCTGATGAAACCAATGATGACCTCTTTGGTGACTTTGGAAAAAGAGGCAGCTTCAACCCACTTGGTAAAGTAATTGATCATGGTGAAGATGAATCGATGTCCATTGTTGGCTTTGGGTTCTACTGGGCCTATCACATCCATTCCCCACATAGAGAAAGGTCATGTTGAACTCATATTGTGAAGCTCATTTGGAGGAGCGTGGATGGCATTTCCATGTACTTGACATTGATAGCATCTCCTGACATGATCATCGCAGTCAACTTTGAGAGAGATCCAATAATGCCCTATTCTCAGTATTTTTTTGGCCAGCAAATGACCGCTCATATGTGGACCACAGACTCCACCGTGGACTTAATTCATCAATCTCTAAGCTTGCTCTTTATCGAGGTATCTTAAAAGGCCTATTCTAGCATCTCTTTTGTAAAGTGCGTCTTCGCTCAGACAGAACTTCATAGCCATCTTGTGAATTCTCTTTCATTCAGCTTGGCTTACCCCAGTAGGTGTAGATCCATCTCGGAGATATTCCTTGATGTCTTGATACCAAGGCTGTTTGATAGGAGGTATTTCATCTGATACTTGTAACACCCTAGTCCCACCTCGAAAGATAGGGGGAAAATTTATTTGTGTATAAGGAATTAAGTTGCTACCAATAATACCTTCAGTCATGACTTTTGGGTGAGCCTGTGGTGGGCTAAGATGACCCAAGAATATACTATTGGGCTAGTGGTTTAAGGCCTTATTTTGGATGGATTTGATTTGATTCAGACTTGGGATTTGACCCGAGATTTGTTCCGGACTCGGGATTTGACCCGGGTTGTTACATATGGTATCAGAGCCGACTCTCGAAAGCTCGGGTCGGGTCATCCGATCGGGTTGCCAGAGGTGGGGACACGAAGGCTGGTGGTATTATCCCATAATGGAGAAATGAAGGTCCGAAGGTGGGGACACGAAGCCAACCGGTATTATCCCACAATGGCTAGAGAGACAAAGATCTTTGGACTGTGTGTGTGATCGGTTCTGATGGGGACGTTAGAAATTTAAGTAGGGGAGTTTGTAACACCCCAGTTCCACATCGAAAGATAGGGGGAAAATTTGTCGGTGTATAAGGAATTAATTTACTACCAATAATACCTTCAGTCATGACTTTTGGGTGAGCCTGTGGTGGGCTAAGATGACCCAAGAATATACTATTGGGCCAGTGGTTGAAGGCCTTATTTTGGATGGATTTGATTAGATTCGGACTTGGGATTTGACCCGAGATTTGTTCCAGACTCGGATTTTACCCGAGTTGTTACAATACTTCTCCAATATAATTCTCGTATGTCGGGGCCTTTTGGCTTGTGATTTGGATGTCGCGGATCCTCCTCCTATCGGATATGTGGATCAAGGAAGCCAAAGTTGCCAATGCGTCCGCAAAGTCAGTCCTTCCTCGAGGGATATGGATAAAGGTTATCTCTTTAAAATCCATATATATGTTGATGACCTTCCGGTGATAAGGTAGCAAATACAGTTCTTTGGTGTGATATGCCCCAGTGGTTTGTCTGATAACCAACTCAGAATCTCCAAAGACCAATAGATGCTTGACACCCATGGATTGGGCTAGTTTCAACCTCATTATGCAGCATTCATACTCAGCCGTGTTGTTGGTGCTGACAAACTGCAGCTTAGTAGCCATAAGATATTTCTCTCCTGTACCAGAGATGAGGACTGCCCCAGCTCCGGCACCTTCTATGTTCACCGCTCCATCGAAATACATTCTTCAAGGTTGGACTGTATTCTCTTGTCGAATTTGCTGAATTATCATGATCCCATCATCCAAAAAATAAGTTTCCAGATGTTCGAACACTCTTGATGGTGCTTCGGCTAGTTGATCTGCAATGCCTTGACCTTTGATGGACTTCTGAGTCACGTAGACAATGTCGAACTGTTGGAGGGTCAACTACTATTTGGATAATTGATAATTCAACATTGCCGTGTTGAATACGTATTTCAGCGGATCCATGCAAGATATGAGGTATGCCGTGTGCCCATGAAGATGGTGTTGTAACCTTATGGCAGCCCATGCTAACGCACAGCAGGTCTTCTCGATCAGGGTGTACTTCTATTCACTGATGCTGAATCTTTTGCTGATGTAGTAGATAGATCTCTCTTTGCTACTATCATCTTTTTTTCCTAGCATGCAGCCCATTGCATTCGAATTGACGGTCAGGTACATGAACAAGGGAACTCCATTCCTCGGGGGTACCAAGACAGGTGCTTAGATCAGCTGCTTTTTGATGGCAAGGAAGGCTTTTTGGCAATCCTCATTCCATTTCGTGGAGGAATTCTTCCTTAGTAGCTTGAAAATGGGTTCACAAGTTGCTGTGAGCTGGGAAATTAACCTACTTATGAAATTAATTCTCCCAAGGAACCCGCATATCTCCTTCTCTGTTCGTGGTATGGGCATATCCGTGATGGCTTTAATCTTGGCAGGATCCAGCTCAATGCCTCTATTACTCACTAGGAATCCCAACAACTTGCCCGATTTGACGCTAAAAGCACATTTAGCTGGATTCAGCTTGAGGTTGTACTTACGCAACCTGTTGAACAGCTTCCTGAGATGGTTGATGTGATCGTCCTCCTTCCGAGATTTAACGATGATATCATCCACATAAACCTCTATCTTCTTATGCATCATGTCATGAAACAGGGCCATCATGGCTCGCTGATATGTAGCACCGGCATTGATGAGGCCAAAGGACAATCGTCTGTAGCAGAAAGTTCCCTAGGGAGTGATGAAAGCTTTCTTCTCCCTGTCTTCTTCAGCGACCATGATTTGATGGTAACCAGCAAAGTAATCCCCAAAAGAATACATGCCATATTGCGTCGTGTTATTTATTAAGATGTGGATGAAAGGTACCGGGAAATTTTCTTTAAGGAAAGCTTTGTTCAAATCCCTATAATCCACGCATACTCGTACCTTCCCTCCGGGCTAAGGCACGAGAACTATGTTCGACAGCCACTCCGGGTATATTGATACCATGATGATTCCAGCTTTGGATTGTTTAACAACTTCTTCTTTAACTTTTAGACTCCATTCAGGTTTCAAACGCCTGAGCTTCTGCTTGACTGGCTTGAATCCATCTTTGATAGGGAGTCGATGGATGAAAATGTCAGTAGACAGGCCAATCATGTCTTCATGCGACCATACAAACACATCCTGGAACTGTGTTAGGAGTTCAATCAGGTCGGCTTTTTGGTCTTGGGTGAGGTCTAAGCCTATCTAGATTTCTTTGAGGTTTTCTGAGGTTCTGATATTGACGGTGGTGGTTTGATCGAGGTTTGATTTGGGTTTGTCTTCGACCCATTCTTTAATCTCCTCGGGCACCTCATAGTCATCTTCGTCCTCTTGATCAATCTCCATCAAGTTGAAGCTCAGTTCTACATCAAAGTTATAGTCACTGTGACAGGTTGGCATCTCATTAGCAGGGACAAACAAATCCAATCTTGGAGTCTTGAAAACAAAATGCTTTTGCTTTAATATATGCAACTTCTTAAATATACAAAGCATTTAGCAAAGCATGACAAAAGTTACTGCTATAGCTGTGCAACCAAAATAAATAGTAAATGAAACCATGTTACAGGGCAGACAGATTCTCTGCCCTTTTACCCTTTTTGAATGAGATAAGGGACGCTGCTCCAGTTGTCCAGGGTTAGATACACATGAATCGGGAGGATAAAAGATTTGGGGTCATCTGTCTCATCTCGTATGATGACTAAGACATCCTTTAGATAAGAGCCATGATTCTTCTTTGAACTGCCCCTCTTCTCTCTCTTGATGCTAGGAATTTGGATCTGATACTCTTCGTCACTGTCCGGGATATCATTATTCTTACCTTCGTAGTGTATGAGAACCCGCATGTTAGAAAATGGGTCTCGTCCTTCGTACAGGAGCTTTTCTTTTCCCTTTTTGTTGTCCCCCTCAGGCTTTGGGGCTTTTCTCTCACTTACCGGTATGATTGAAGGAAACAATATGGCTGACACAACAGCAAGAATCTTCTTCATTGGCTTTACGAATCCGACATTAGTGAGGTTTAGCAACAGTATGGTGGAAACATGAGCCTTTGGATGCTTATGTGGGTTCCAATGGTTTGACCCAGATGGGTAACCCAATCCGGCTTTCCCTGACTGGCTAGGGATTTACACCGGGCTCTTGATACCTTGCTGATTCTTTCCTAACCCTTCTCCAGGGCGGAAACCCAAAGATACCATCTCCTGACCCGCTGTCATCACTTTGGGGGAGATTTTTGGTTTCAGAGTTGGTGCCCCGACCGATAGGTACTGAGTATTACTCACCATCAATGCTTGAAAACTTGCAGGTTCAACCCCTGCATTCAGGCTGATCACTGATATGTCTCCTTATATGCAGACAGGGTATTCTGGTTTGATATTCACCGTGACTAGGTTGCCATTGATAATATACTTGAGCTGTTGATGGAGGGTGGATGGAACTGCTCCTGCCATGTGGATCCACGGCCTTCCCAGCAATAAGTTGTATCCGGTGGTAATGTTGAGTACCTGGAAGGATACATAGAAGGTAGACTTGGCAAAAGAAGCCCGGGCCCGCGGGTCGGTCCGGCCCGCCCTCAAAAACATAGGTCGCATGCTTTAGTATTGCAACCCACAAAAAGTTGGGCCATTTTGGCCCGGCCCATTTTTGGTCCAGCCCACAGGTGGCCCGTCCCGCTTGTGGACTTTTTTTATTTTTTTAACAAAAAAAAATATTGCTAGACCAATATGACTAAGTTGTTTATATTTTCCTTGGAATTAAGTGGATCTCGATCAGTTTAGCAGGCATCAACCATACATGATTTATCATTAACTGTTGCGCAAGGCACCTGTACTACTGGACATATCCCACTTTATCCAAAACCACATGTTCACTTATGTACGTGTCATGCAATTTGATACTCTTGGAGCTTAATATGCTTGTTGTATAATCTACAACTCACATCTGATTGACAAAGGCCCACTAGCTGCTGCTGTGATAGTAATTTGAAATTAATACTTCTTCATGCTTATCCATCTTTGGAAAATAAATAAAAACCTGATTTTAGAGAGGTTTTCTCTCACAAACATAATCACTATAAACAGATAATACATAAAATCCACAAAAAAAAGTATGACATAAAAAGATTAGACATATACCCAGTAGCATCTTCCAATCAGGATTCTTTTGATAATGGAAATTCCAAGGATCTCTACACCTTTTACATTTCATTAAAAGAATTTTCCAACTTAGTCAAAAAAAATAATAAATACTTATTTTGTGACAGCAGGTGTAAGTAGACATAGACCAAATGTGATTGTATAGTTAGATAATGCTAGATCACATATTCGAGACTACCTTAAGAAATTCCAAATTTAAATTTATATTTTTGTATCTAGAGTTTAAGCAAGACAAATGATTTTTTATTTTGAAACAAAAATAACACAATTTATTAAAGTTAAATGTTCATTTGTATTATTGAGATTGATTGTGCATTTATGTATTTATATATGTATAAAAATATATATTCTTTTTGAGTTAAATTGACAAATTGTGTAAGTGTGTAACATAACTTTGCAAAAAAAAGAAAGAAAAATCCCGCGGACCGGCTTGACCAGGCCCAACCCGGGCCACGGATCTCACAATTAGTGGCCCAAGAAAAGCTGGGCCATTTTGGCCCTGCCCAAATTTGGCCCGACCCGCTTTCTAGCCCGGCCCAGCCCGTTTGCCACCTCTAATAAAAGGTGTGGGGACCAATCTCCAGTAGCAGCTCAATCTCTCCAATGACTTCTCGGCGAGACCTATCGAAAGCCGGATAACCACATGACTGGTCTGGTTCGGTTTGGGTTGATCTTCATTCTCTCCAAAGTATCGTAGGGACAGATGTTTAGGGACGATCCTCCATCAACCAGCACTCCTCCAAGCACATACCCTGAGGACATCACTGCTATATGTAATGACTTGAAATGGCCCATCCCTTCTACGGGTATATCATCGTCAGTGAAAGATATCACATTGCTATTGAAGATGTGTTCTATCACATGACGAAATTTCTCGGCATCCACTGTCTTTGGAAGATGGGCTTCTTCCAGTACTTTCACCAGAATGTTGAGATGATCCACTGAGGATAAGATCGAATCTAAGATGGATATTTACTTGGGTGCATCCTTTAAACTTTGCACCACCTTGAGACATTTACTTGAGATGATCCACTGAGGAACTCCTTGATTTTCTCTTCAGCCACCTTCCCTTTGGCCTTAATAACTGAATTGATTATCTGCTGAGGCAAGTACAATGGATTCTCCTTGGATACAATTGTAATGTTGTTTGAAGTTGAACCTTCATTATTCCCATAGTTCCATGGGACTCTCTTCAGACTGATCACTGGAAGGCAAGATTAAAGGCTCGGGTGCGGCTACCTTCACTGGATTCTATGCTTCTAGGACCCCTTTCCCAGACAGTACTAAGGGTGTTCTGGCTAGCTCCTTCTCACAGGAGATAACAACCACTGTTTCCTGGTTCCAAGCCATGGGAATAAAGAGTGTTTCTTCATCAGGAAGGCTATAATCTTGATTCCCTCTTATCAGTTCACCGCTTTCAATCATGTTCTGAATTAAGTGACGAAGTCCCCAGCAATCTTCGGTGTCATGACCGGGTGTATTGGAGTGATATTGACAGATTCGATCAGGCTTAAATTTCCTGGATCGAGGATTTACTGGGGGTAATAAATCTGCAACCATTCCCTCATTAATTAACATTTGGAGGATCTCTTTCATAGGTTGATTCAAATTGGTGAAATTCCTTTGAAAGGCGAATTCCCGACCAGCCTGGAACTTCTCCTCCTTGGCCATCTTGTTGGCCTAGGGTTTTCGTTCATGAAACCAGTAATGATCCCTCATAGCAATGGGGTTAATCTCAGGGGTAGGAAAACTCGTATCCTGTTGGTTGGTATGATTTATCAGCTTCCTGGTTATCTAATGTTGATATACAACCAATTCTACCAACTGTCCCACCTGTTCCTTGATGGATTTGATTTCCTGTTCCATCAAGAACTGCTTTTCTAATAATTCTCAGCTATCCGGGCTCTTGTTACTGGATTGAGTTAACTCCCCGATGTACCGGAGGTACTTAGATCCTCTTCCATTTTGGGTTCTAATTATGTTGACGCTCTCCTCTCTGTGCTGAGGGAGGGGATTATCTTGCACGTGCGGTTGCTCCGGTTTGGTCACCACAATCTCTCCATTGTCAATCAAGTCTTGGATTTTGTGCTTGAGAGACCAACAGTCTTGTGTATCATGGCCCGGAGCTCCGGAATGGTAGGTACACTTTTTACTTGGGTCAAAATTTCATCCACCAGTATTGGTTGGTGGAAGGAGTTGCACAATCTTTTTCTGTCCCGTCAACAGTTTTAGCACATTTTCGAGTGAATCCCCTAAGGGGGTGAACGTTCTCCGACGTCTGGCCTCTAAATTTTTCTGAAATGGAGGGTTAGAAGGTTGAGCTGGAGTTTGAAAAGGGGAATAGTTTCTCCTTTGAATGGGCATGCTGCTTGAATCGCCTCTTTGATTATGTCCTTGTAATACTAAAGAAACTTCTTCGTCTTTCTTTTTGTGTGTCCTCCGGGGATTATTCCCATAACTCCCAGATTGAATATGCTCGGCAACAGCTTCTAAGGCGGTCAGATCCTTTATATTCCCAGATTTGAGCCTTATTTCTGCCATTTCGTTGTGTTTGATCATCTCCGAGAATGGCTTTCCTATGCCTGCTAGGACCCTTTCATAATATGGAGCTTCTTGAATGTCGATGAAGGTCATGACTATCTCAGACTTAGTCATAGGTGGAGTAACTTGTGCAGCCATTCGTCTCCAGCGTTGAGCATATTCTCTGAATGACTCAGTGCTTTGTTTCTTGATTTTGGTTATTTGATATCTGTCTGGAGCCAGTTGAGACTGAAAACTATATTGATTGAGGAAGGCATGTGCCAGCTCTTCCCAGCTGTGAATTTTAGAGTTATCCAAACGAGCATACCAGGCTCTAGCCTCTCTGGTCAGACTTTTCTAGAATAACTGCATTCGGAGTTTCTCATCCTTTGCATATGATCCGAGCTCTCCAATGAATGCCTTCAAGTGAATGTAGGGATCTCCCAATCCATCGTATTTCTCAAAATTAGGGACTTGAAATTTTTTCGGATAACGAGCCCCAGGGAATATACATAAATTTGAGTAATTAACACTCCCAAATGCCCAGTCCCTTTGATGGACCAGATGGTCTCTTCCATTTGTTGTACTTTCTTCAGAATATCACCAGCTTCCTGCTCTTTGTTAAGGATGGTGATTTCAAGGGTTTTGTTGGTAGTATCCTGGTTCTATGGTTTATAAATCTGATGGTCTTTCTTTTCAGTCTCTTGACTGCCATCGGGTGTATCTGGTTCTATATGACCCTGTGCTTGTTTCCCTTTAAGAGCTTTACTCTGTTTTCTCAAGAAAGTGGTCAATTCGGCTATCTGGCTCTTCAGTCCTTCAAACTCTTCCCTATAGACAGGGGTGGATTCTGGCTGAGCAATGGAAGCCATGTCTGGAGATGGACTTAGTGCTTTCTTAGACTTAGATCTAGTGACAGGGCCAATTTTTTACCTACAACAAAGTAGGCATGTCAATTTTCTAAGGTAGATATGGATAGGATGCATACCATGATGTGTTTTTAAGGTTTTTTAATCTTATCCTGCAAAACAAAAGTTACTTGTTTTGATGACAGGATAATATGGCAGGATTTACAAAACATGGAATATACATTATAACATTTACATTGGAATTGAAAACTTAACATTGAATTGAAAGAGGAAGGCAAGAAGAGGTTTCCCTTCGGATTTGGTTTATCAGAGGCTGACTTATTTTAGGCTACTCTCATGGCTTTTCGACATAAAGGTCCCCAGATCATCGCAATCTACTAGAGGGGAAATTAATCCGATCTTTCAACTGGAGCGGATCTGAGTGGTGCTTTTTCATGAGCCTCGAAGACTTATTCGCCCTCGAAGACATTACTCTGTCACTGACAAGTTTACCTCCTGGTGGAGGAATCACACAACATACATTCTCATACATCGTGTCTCACCGTATGCATATGATGACATTGGTGCGAAGCACTAATATAAAGCAGTAAAGCATTCATTCATATCAATTCAATGTAAAGACGCATCATTCACACATTCATTCAATGTAGAGACGCAACATTCACACATACGCCGATATTAAAAGGGAAATTTTGAAAAGATTTAAACGCAGCTTAAGCCCTCTACTGTCCCCAACAGAGTCGCCACCTGTCGACGTTGGGAAAAAATATGGTTCAAGTTGGACCTGAATCTTTCTCTCTTCCTAAGTTTTGTCTACCCTTATTTTTTCTTTTTGTGAAAAAGATTTGGAAGGGGTTTTTTAGGAAAAGGCCAACATGTATCATGTCGACGATTTAAACGTTTTACAGAGTCGCCAGTTGGTAGATTTGAAATGGTTGTACCAACTCAATTGAATTTTATTTGAAAGGAGGCCCAATTGCTGGACACTGTCGACACTGAATCTTTGAAACCGAAGTTCTAAGTTCGGGGGCTTGGTTAAGTGTGGGGAAGGTGTTACGCACCCCACAACTCCTGTGAAAACACGGTACTGCATATTTTTAATATATCCCTTTTAAATCTGTAATGTGTGTGTGAATGCTGGAAGAAATTGGGCCTATGTTTGATTGATTTGAAAGTGTGGACGTGCTTCATTGAACCTACATACGAAGGGTTTGATTTGATTTGTAAAAGTCTCTTTTTTAGACAAGATTATTAAGATGATGTTTTTAAAGCAGGTTTCAAACCCTTACACTCACGTAGAAATTAAAGCATGTTGATACTTTTATTTTTTATCTTTTCAATCTTGGGGCTCAATTTGAATGGTGATTGTCGGTTGCCATTGATAATGTACTTGAGCTGCTGATGGAGGGTGGATGGAACTACTCCCGCCATGTGGATCCACGGCCTTCCTAGCAACAAGTTGTATCCGATGGTAATGTTGAGTACCTAGAAGGATACATAGAAAGTGTGGGGACCAATCTCTAGTGGCAGCTCAATCTCTCCCACAGCTTCTCGGCGAGACCCATCGAGATTTGGGGTGTTGTAGGGACAGATGTTTGGGGAGGACCCTCCATCTATTAGAACACCTTTGATCACAAACCCTGATGACATTACTGCTATATGCAGGGACTTGCTCGTCCCCTCTGAAGGTATATCATCGTCAGTGAAAGATATCACATTGTTGTTGAAGATGTGTTCTCTCACGTGACGGAATTTCTCGGCATCCACTATCTTTGACTGATGAGCTTCTTCCAGTACTTTCACCAGATTATTGCAATGATCCACCAATGATAAGGCCAGATCTAGGATGGACACTTGCTTGGGTGCATCTTTTAAGCTTTGCAGGTACAAGGATTCTCCTTGGATATGATGGCGATGTTGTTTAAAGTGGAACCTTGATCATTCACATAGTTCCATGGGACCCTCTTTAGACTGATCACTTGATATTGGGGTCTAAAAGGCAGTATTAAAAGCTTCGGTGCAGCTACCTTTATAGGATTCTGTGCTTCTTGGACCCCTTTTCCAGGCAGTACTAACGGTGTTTCGGCTAGCTCCTTCTCACAGGAAACAACAGCCACTGTTCCCGGACTCCACGCCATGGGAATAAAGAGTGTTTCCTCATCAGGAAGGCTATAATCTTGATTCCCTCGTATCAGCTCATCGCTTTCAATCATATTCTGAATCAAGTGACGAAGTCCCCAGCAATCCTCGGTGTTATAACTGGGTGCATTAGAATGATACTGACAGATTCTGTTAGGAGGTTTAAATTTCCTGGATCAAGGGTTCACCGGAGGTAACAAATCTGTGACCATCCCCTCATTGATTAGCATCTGGAGGATTTCCTTCATCGACTGGTTCAGATTAGTGAAATTCCTCTGAAAGGAAAACTCCCTATCTGCTTGAAACTTCTCCTCCTTGGCCACCTTGTCAGCCCAGGGTTCATGCTCATGAAATCGATAATGGTCCCTCATAGCAATGGGACTAACTTTCGATGTAGGAGAACTTGCTTCAGACTGGTTAGACTAGTTTATCAACTGCCTGGTTATTTGATGTTGATACAAGATCAGATCCGTTAATTGTCTAATTTGTTTCTTAATGGACTTGATTTCCTGTTCTATCAGGAATCGCCTCTCTGATAACTCCCAACTGTCTGGGCTACTGGTACTGGATTGAGTTGCCTCTCCAATATACCGGAGGTATTTGGATCCTTCTCCATTCTTCATGTTAATCATATTGACATTCTCCTCTTTGTGCTGAGGGAGGGGATTATCTTGCATGTGCGGTTGCTCGGGTTTGGTTACCATAATCTCTCCGTTGTCTATTAAGTCTTGGATTTTATGCTCAAGGGCCCAACAGTCTTGTGTATCATGGCCCGAAGATCCGGAATGGTATGCACACTTCTTACTTGGGTCGAAATTCCCTCCCCCGGTATTGGTTGGCGGAAGGAGTTAAACAATCTTCTTTTGTGCTGTCAACAGTTTTAGTACATTCTCTAGTGAATCCCCTAAAGGGGTGAACGTTCTCCGACGTCTGGCCTCCAAACTTTTCTGAAATAGAGGGTTAGAAGGTTGGGTTGGAGCTTGGAAAGGGGAATATTTCCTCCTTTGAATGGGCACACTACTCGACTCGCTTTTTTGATTCTGTCCCTGCAATACTAAGGACATTTCTTCGTCTTTCTTCTTGTGTACTCTCTGAGGATTACTCCCGTAATTCTCGGATTGGATATGTTTGGCAACAGCTTCCAAGGCAGTTAGATCCTTTATTTTTCCAGATTTTAGCCTCATTTCAGCCATCTCTCCGTGTTTGATCATCTCCGAGAATGGTTTTCCTATGCCTCCTAGGACCCTTTCATAGTATGGAGCATCTTGGATGTCGATGAAGGTCATGACTATTTCAAACTTAGTCATAGGTGGGGTAACTTGTGCTGCAACCCGCCTCCATCGCTGGGCATATTCTCTGAATGACTCGATATTTTACTTTTTTATTTTAGTGATCTGGTATCTGTCTACAGCCATTTGAGACTAAAAACTGTATTGATTAAGGAAGGCATGTGCCAACTCTTCCCAGCTGTGAATCTTGGAATTATACAAACGAGCATACCAGGCTCTAGCCTCTCCGGCCAAACTCTTCTGGAATAATTGCATTCTGAGCTTCTCGTCCTCTGCATAGGATTCGAGCTCTCTAATAAACACCTTTAAATGAGTGTAAGGGTCTCCCAATCCATCGTATTTCTCAAAATCAGGGACTTGAAAGTTTTTCAAATAACGAGCCCCGGGGAATATACTTAAATCTGAGTAATTGACACTCCCAAATGCCCCAGTCCTTTGATGGACCGGATGGTCTCTTCCATCTGTTGGACTTTCTTTAAAATATCACCAGCTTTCTGCTCTTTGTTAAGGATGGTGGATTCAAAGGTTCTATTGGTAGGATCCTGATTATGTGGTTCAGGAATTTTAGTATCCTTCTTTCCAGTCTCTTAATTGCCATCAGATGTACCTGATTCTGTATGACCCTGTGCTTGTTTCCCTTTGAGAGCTTTACTTTGTTCTCTCAAGAAAATAGCCAATTCGGCTATCTAGTTCTTTAATCCTTCAAACTCTTCCCTAGAGACGGGGGGTGGATTCTGGTTGAGCACTTGAAGTCATGTCTGGGGATGGACCTAGTGCTTTCTTAGATCTCGATCTGGTGATGGGACCAATTTTTACCTACAACAAACGTAGGTGTATTAATTTCCTAATGTAGGTGTTGGTTGGATGCATGCCATGCAATGTGTTTATTTACGAGGTTTTTTAATCGTATCTTGTAAAACAAAGGTCAGTTATTTAAATGACAGGATAGCATGACAAGATTTACAAGACAGGGAATGTACATTATGATATTTACATTGGAATTGAAAACTTGACATTGAATTGAAAGAGGAAGGCATGAAGAAGCTTCCCTTAGAATTTGGTTAATCAGAGGCTAACCTATCTTAGGTTACTCTCGCGGCTTTTCGGCATAAAGGTCCCCAGATCATCGCAATCTACTAGAGGGGAAATTAATCTGATCTTTTAATTGGAGTGGATCTGAGTGGTGCGTTTCATGAGCCTCACATACTTAGTCGCCTTTGAGTCCATTACTCAAACACCGACGGGTTTGCCTCTTTGTGGAGGAATCACACAGCATACATTCACATAAATCGCGTATCACCCGTATGATATGATGACATTGTGCGAAGCACTAATATAAAACAGTAAAGCATTCATTCACATCCTATTCAATGTAAAGACGCAGCATTTCACACATGCGCAGATATAAATGGGAAATTTTGAAAAGATTCAAACGCGCCTAAGCCCTCTACTGTCCCCAGCAGAGTCTCCACCTGTAGACGTCGGAAAGAAAAATGCGCGGGTCGAGTCAGAACCAGAATCTTTCTCTCTTTTCCTAAGTTTTGTTTCTACCCTTATTTATCTGTTTTGAAAAGGTGAAGGGTTTTTTAGGAAAAGACCAACATTTATTATGTCGACGATTTGAACGGTTTACAAAGTCGCAAGTTGGTAGATTTGAAATAGTTGTACCAACTCAATCGAGTTTTGTTTTGAAAGAAGGCCTAATTGCTGGACATTGTCGAAACCGAATCTTGAAACCAAAGTTCTAAGTTCGGGGGCTTGGTTAAGTGTGGGGAAGGTGTTAAGCACCCCATAACTCCCGTGAAAACACGGTACCACATCTTTTTAATATTTCCTTTTTAAATCTGCAATTAGTGTGTGAATGCTGGAAGAAATTGGGCCTAAGCTTGTTGATTGAAAGTAGTGCTTTGCTTCGTTGAACCTATATACGAAGGATTTGATTTGATTTGTAAAAGTTCTTTTTAGACAAGATATTTAAATGATGTTTTAAAAGGTAGTTTTAAAACCCCTACGCTCTCATAGTTATAGAAGTCGGTTGATACTTCCATTTATCTTTTTAGCCTTTTGACTCAATTTGACTGGTGAATTATCGGGCTGCGAAGCATCCTCGACCACAAAATATATACAAGTGTCGGTCTTCTCATGTGCATGACAGCCATCGGAGTGACTCTAGCACAACAAATCGCTATTTCATTATGTTGAGACCTTAAACCCGGACAACCGTTTTAAGGTCATTTGGATGTACATTTTACAGAAAAATTGGCAGGGTACATTTGTAATGTAGAGTTTGTCCATCGTGGGAATCAAATTCTGATCAGTTTGATCATGAATCTCACGATTCCTAGGCTCACATAGGAATAGCCAAGAAAACCTGCACATCTCAAATATGTACAGAAAATGTATATTTATCCAGATGTCGCAAGAACCAAGGATTCATCAGTAAATCCTGGTATGCGCGTAGCCAAAGCATCTCGTTCCCAATAGATAGCGATCTAAGGGCCGCGAGGTTGCTTTCCGAATGAATAAAACTAGAAAAACTGCTAGATTTAAGTAAATCTCATCCATTCTAGCTTTTCGATTCTGTATGAACCTATTTTGAACCGTTTGAAAGATAGCATTGGCGAGATTTAAAGAAATCTAGTTCGCCCAAAAAGATATCAGCGCCGATTCATATCAAATAAATATTTACAGCAGCAATTTTAATCACAATGACTAAAAGATATATATAGTTATATATATACGAAAGCTGTAAAGGGTGATGGGTTTTCACTCCGATGCCCGGACTAGGATGTAAATATATATATATATATATATATATATATATTTATAAAAACTGTAAAAAAAAAAGCCACGAAGTAATCCAGGTCTGACAGAAATATATATATATATATATATATATATAAGCAATAAATGGCGACGGATGTCAAATCCTATGCCTAGACTGGATTGAATATATATATATATATATATATATATATATATATATATATATATATATATATATATATATATATATATTTATAAAAGCAATAAAGAGTCACAAAAAGGGTCCAGACTCATTTGAATGGCAATATATATATATATATATATATATATATATATATATTAAAATTATAAAAGAGCCACAGAATGATCCAGGCTCGACAAAATTGAAATATATATATATATATATATATATATATAAGCTGTAAAAGAGCCACGAAACTATCCAGGCTCGACAGAAAGTAAATATATATATAAAAATGTAAAGGGCGATGGACATTCTATCCTTTGCCCGGACAGAAATGTAAGTTTATATATATTTATAAAAGTAGTGAAAAGGCCATGAAATGTTTTAGGCCGAACTAGAATGTAAATGTTAATATATACAGTTAGTATATATATATTAAAGCAATAAAAAGGCCACGAAGTAGAAATCCAGGCCCAAATAAGTCAATTATATATATATATATAGTTATATATATAAAAGCAGTAAATTGCCACGGATTTGATATCCGGGCTTGATAAAATTGAAAAGTTAGTATATATATAGTTAAATATATACAAAAAAAGTCAAACCGAGACTAGGAAGATAACCCAGTCCGGTGAAGGGCATGTATACGTATATATATATATAAGCTAAAAAAAGCACGGATCGACGATCCGGGCTGTAGAAAGGCCAGAAAACGTGTAAATGTACTAAAATATACGAAAACGTAAGCAAAAACGGCCACGGAACTGAGTTCCAGGCATAATCAAAAAACAAAACTTAACGTGCAAGTGTATAAATGCGCAATGAAGTAGTATGAACTTTCTGATCGTAAAAATACTTACAGTGGACTGCTACACGGGCTTTTTGCCACTTGGAAGGCTTCAAACGTCCATTTCCATAGGTTAATTTTTGATATGTGGTAATATATGAGTATACCTACATGTTAGAGTGATAAAATCTGGGTTTGGAGCACTAGAAGTCGGGCTAGGAAATGAAATGGGCAGAGTTCCAGAGCATTTCTCAATTAATTTTGGCCTGGGGGTGCACTTATATTTATAGACCCAATGAAAGTGGTTCTACTAGAGGCAGTAGCGGTTCTACCTATGGCTCCACATGGCAGGGCCCACATAGCGGGTCCCGTTGTCTCAAAGTACGTGCACTCTGAGCAACACGAGGTCAGATTCAAAACTTTTTAACTTTTATTCGGAGCATCCGTTTGAGGTGTGCTATACCTTTTCGGAAAGCCCTCGCCGAGATTGTCATAATGACATGGGACTAAACTTTTTTCGAGTCCAAGAAGACGGGTTCATAACCGGGTCTTCGTTTCTCTGCAGTTTGTTCGTTAAGCTGTCTTGCACTGTTTCCACTCGGGATCAATGTTATAGTTCTTTCTGATCCTGATGGCATCAATTCGGCTTGGTTTTGATCGAATTGACTTCAAGTTGGTAAAATAACCATTTTGTCCCTCCAGGGGTTGTCTCCTGTACTGGCATGGTCTTCGGCTGATTTCCCGGGGTTGTCTCCGAGGTTTGGATCCTAGTCGATTCTGTTTGTTCTCAGGATTATCTCCGAGGCTGACTTGGTGTCTCCAGGGTTGTCTCTGGGGATGATGTGATGTTTCGGGATTGTCTCTGAAGTTAATTTGGCCTCCAGGGTTATGATCGGGGCTTGACCTGACATTTCGGGTTGTGACCTGAGTTAACCTGTACCTCCCGGGTTATGATCGGGGTTGACCTATACCTCCTGGGTTGAGACCGGGGTTGACCTGTACCTTTCGGGTTGAAATCGGGGTTGACATGTACCTTCTAGGTTGAGACTAGGGTTGACCTGTACTTCCCGGGTTGAGACCGGGGCTGACCTGTACCTCTCGGGTTGAGATCGGGGCTGACCTGTACCTCCCGGGTGAAGATTGGGGTTGACCTGTACTTCCCAAGTTGAGACTGGGGTTAACCTGACATCTCAGTATTGAGATCGGGGTCGACCTGTACCTCTCGGGTTAAGACCGGGGTTAAGTTGACATCCCAGTATTGAGACCGGGGCTGAGTTGACATCCCGGTATTGAGACCGGGGCTGAGTTGACATCCCAGTATTGGGACCAGAGTTGAGTTGACATCCCGGTACTGAGACCGGGGCTGAGTTGATATCCCGGTATGGAGACCGGGGCTGCTAACTTTGGTCTGATCTTCCAGGGTTGTCTTCGGAGGATAAAAGACAGTTTTGCCCTCCTACAGCATTAGTAACAAGAATACAAAATTTCTAGTGTCTACACCAATTAAATATAAGACATGGAATTACTGTTAAGTCTTATTTTATTTAATTATATGTATTTTGATTCTCAAATGCACAACTCTAAATAATGCAAATTAGAAACAACTTTCTAATTTCATTCTGCCTTAGCCAATGACTATTGAATTGTCATTTATCGAATCACATAGAACATTCTCTTCTTTTATTAGAAACGGTAGATTTTTTATTGATCATTCATTATCTCTATATCTAACTTATTATACCCAAGCATACCTTTTGATATACCTTAAGGGTCTTAATCAAAGTATAACTCATCATACACAAGATACTATGATATCTCAAGTCTAAGGATCACTTGTACTACTATCACTACATAAATTCCTATTGACAGGCAAGTAAAACTCCATTAGGTATTCCTTAGCGAACCACGTTCAGTGAACTTATTCTACAATAAGCACTTACATACTTACTTTAGTGTCTCTACACAAATGATTATGAGATTAATCATCCTCATCTAATGACAAAGCAACATATGTACCAATCTATCCGGATTCACTAATTCTATTTTTAGTAATCCAACGATTGAGAATAATTTTAGTTTGTGAGCTATCTAGAATTTAGATCTCATTAGCATGAACATCATCATGATTCTAAAAGCATTGCTAAAACCTATGGATTTATCGCATATTATAAAAATAGCACCAGGTAGATAAATTAAATGCTTTTAAATAAATAATTTTTTATTAAAAAATAAATAAGATTGTTTCAAAGTATATGCTTTATCATATCAAATATGATTGACTTGTGTGCATACTACTTTCAGTTTCTTCTGAAAAGCTTCAAAAGACATAAGTTGGTTATGGCAGAAGAGATTGTCTCATATAAATTTCAAGAACATGTCAAAACTTGCATAAAAGGATCTATTCAGAGGTCTACCCAAACTGAACTTCATCAAAGAAAGACCCTTCAAAACGTGTCAACTAGAAATGCAGACGAAGAACTCATTCAAAAGCAAGATGACTAACTCGAATGAAAAGTCGCTATAATTTCGTCATATGGATCTCTTTGGGCCTATACAAACAACCAGTCTTGGAGGGAAAAGATACTCTCTGGTAGTAGTAGACGACTATACTAGGTTCGCATGGGTATTCTTCGTAAGTTCAAGGGACGAAACCAGTACTCAACTGATCAGATTCTTTAAGGTAGTGATGAATGACAAGGGTGAAAAGCTAAAAGCAATAAGGAGTGATCATGGAAGGGAATTCGAATATTATAAAGTAAATCAGTTCTATGAAGACAATGGTATTCAACACAATCTTTTAGCACCTCGAACTCCACAACAAAATGGAGTAACTGAAAGGAAGAACAGGGCATTGATTGAAGCAGGAAAAACTCTTCTGGTTGCAGCTAGACTACAAGAATACTTCTGGGCGAAAGCTGTTAACACTGCGTTCTACGCTCATAATACATCCTTAATCCACGCTACAGTTAAAAACATGCCCTATGAGCAATGGAAAGGAAGAAAGCCAAACATCAGCTATCTTTGTGCCTTTAGATGTGCATGCTACAATCTCAATAATGGCAAAAGATATCTGACCAAATTTCAGCCAAAATCGGATGAAAGAATCTTTCTTAGATAGTCTATGGAAAGCAAAGCCTATAGAGTTTTCAAAAAAAATACTTTGACAGCAGGAATATCCATTCACATCATATTTGATGAATCTGATGAAGGTGAACCAAGCAAGGCAACTCAAATTGAAGAAGATATGGAATTGGAACCTCAAGCTGCTCAGAATTCTACAACCGATGAGATGTACTAGATCCTAAGATCGTAGTACCAGATAAAGAAATCGTAGAGTCTCAAAATCCAGATACTGAAACTTTACGAACCAATGAAGATGCAGAACAAGAATCAAATCTTAAAGAACTTCGACAAGGAATCACAAGGACTGACGTTCCATCCGGATTAAGATGGGCAAGAGATCTCACTCAAAATATAATCATTGGAGATCCAAGTGCACGTGTCAGGATTTCATGCTTGCCTTTGATGCTCCAGAGAAACAAATCTTGATCGAACATATATTTTCTCAATGGATACAATCCACTGCTCAACGAAGAAGTAATAGGTAGGGATGACAGGATTTGAACCCGTGATAGTAACCAATGGTATAATAATACGTTATCATCCTACTGAGTTACTGAGTTATAGTATAGTAGTTTAAGATCAGCCACTCACAATGAATGTTTCTATCTAAGTTTCCTTTCTCTGATTGAGCCAAAGAAGATTGAAGAAGCTCTAGAAAACTCAAGCTGGATAAAGGCTATGCAAGAAGAGTTGAATCAGTTCGAAAGGAGCAAGGTTTGGAGGCTGGTTCCTAGAACAAAAGATTATTCAGTCATAGGCACAAAATGGGTTTTTAGAAATATGATGCATGAAGCTAGTGTGATCATAAGGAACAAGGCAAGGCTGGTAGCAAAAGGATATTCACAGGAAGAAGGAATTGATTATGATGAAACATTCGCACTTGTTGCAAGATTGGAAGCCATCACGATGTTTCTAGCCTATGCATCTCACATGAAATTCAAAGTTTTCCAAATGGATGTCAAGAGTGCATTTCTCAATGGTGAACTTCAAGAAGAAGTTTATGTCGAACAACCACCAGATTTTATCAATCTTACTTTTCCAAATTATGTCTTTAAACTTGATAAAGCACTATATGGTTCAAAACAAGTACCTAGAGAATGGTATGAAACACTCACTAATTATCTTGTTGAAAATGGATTTACTAGAGGAAGAGTTGATACAACTCTATTCCTTAGGAAGCATAAGAATAAAAATTCTATTAGTTCAAATATATGTTGATGATATCATATTTAGCTCTATTGATGAAAAATATTGTGAGAGATTTGTCAAGTTAATGCAGAGTAAATTTGAGATGAGTATAATGGGTGAGCTTAATTTTTTCCTTGGACTTCAAGTCAAGCAATCTGAAGAAGGAGTTTTTACCAATCAAGCTAAGTACATCAAAGATCTTTTGAAGAAATTTGGCTTAGAATCAGCCACCCCCATGAAAACTCCTATGGCACCTGCTACCAAACTTGACAAGGATGAAAAGGTAAAAGTACTGATATTACTCAATATAGAGGTATGATCGGATCTCTCTTGTATTTAACTGCTAGTAGACCAGATATCATGTTCTCAACCTGCATTTATGCTTGATTTCAAGCTAATCCTAAGGAATCCCATCTAATAGCTGTGAAAAGAATTTTTAGATATCTTAAGGGCACTCCTTACTTGGGCTTGTGGTACCCCAAGGAGTCTCCCTTCAATCTGATAGGATATTCAGATGCAGATTTCGCAGGTTGCAAGATAGACAAAAAAAACACTAGTGGGAAAAGTCAACTACTAGGAAATAGACTTGTATCTTGGTTTAGCAAGAAGCAAAACTATGTGTCAACCTCTACTGCCAAGGCCGAATATATCGCAGCTGGTAGTTGTTGTGCTCAAATCTTATGGATGAAGAACCAACTTGCTGATTATGGGTTTAATTTCAAGTCTATCCCTATATTTTGCAATAATACTAGTGTCATATCAATCACTCATAATTATGTCATGCATTCAAGAACAAAAATATAGACATCAAATATTATTTTATAAGAGACCTTGTTCGAAATGGAAATATTTCCTTATATTTCATTCCAAATGATGATCAACTAGCAGATGTGTTTACTAAGACTCTAGATGAATCTAGATTTAACAAACTAATAGATGAGTTAGGCATGTTAAATTTGCAACCATAATACTATGTTTCTAGATGACATTATCTAAGTGCAAAAAAGAGAATCGTAACACTGAAAGTGATCGTAGAAGGCACGTACTGCTCACGGTCAAGTAAGCGAGTGGAAAATAAAGCTACTACTTATTAACTGCAAAACAACAGAACTAAAACGACGTGCAGAGTATCATATCAGTGTTGGGTTTGTACAAAATCATGGCGCAATCAAATTGCAAAAATTAGCTGAAGCATGGTATATCAGAGTTTAAAAAATTCTACAAAACCATTATCCGGATCATCCTTTATGCAACTTTTTAATTTAAAAAGATATATAAGAAGTTATGGAATCATACCCTTGTAGAACGAAGCTTTCACAGGTACGAGTTCAACTCCTTGTTCTTCGTGATCTCCTTGAATTTTTGGGTTAGATTCCTTCTTTTGATCAAAGTTAGCCACCCAAGTGTTTGGCCTCTAGAGGTGATCCACCAAGGAAGAGGAATTATCAAGAAGGAGGGTGGTTGGCTAAACCCTAGGTTTCTATCCACTATAAAAAAGGAGTACTCTCTAATAATTGGAATTGCATCAACTGATATCTAATATAAAACTTCTCTTATATAGATATTGGTCAACCGTTCTAATCCTATTAGACACGGGGTTTCATTTAATTAATTAAACTCCTTTAATTAATTTAGGCTTCCCACCACATTGAGAATAATTAATTAAATTCATTTAATTAATTTGCCTCCTAATCTTATTAGGAATACATGAGAGTACTAATATTAAATTAATTCCTAAACTCCTTTAGAAATTAAAATAATATTAATTGTAATAATATTAATAAAACTCCTCGTATTAATTTATATTTAATATTTCCAAATAATTAAATAATAAGCATTAAGCTATTTAATTTATGCTATCAACATAGATTAAATTAATTACACTTAATGCATTATTACGATTATATCATTACCTTCTTAAAGAATTATTCTTCCTTTTAGGTTCTCTATATTAAATCGATTGTGAATAAATCAATTAGAACAATTCTAATCTTATTTAAATAAATAAATTAAACTAATAATCTATTTAAATAAATAATATTTATTCTATAATAGGGATAAGCCTCCCTAGCGATCAACGACTTTCCAGATAATATAAATTTTAACATTAATCATAAAAGAACCTGTGAGTAAATAGTTACCGTACAATTCAATCCTTCCACCATACAATGTCCCAATTAAATATAAGACATGGAATTACTGTCAAGTATTATTTTATTTAATCATATGTATTTTATTTGGAAAATGCAAAACTCCAAATAATACAAATTAGAAACTCCTTTCTAATTTCATTATGCCTTGGCCAAGGACTACTGGGTTGTCATTTAACGAATCACATAGGACATATCTCTTCTTTTACTAGAAGTGGTAGATTTTTTATTGATCATTCATTATCTCCATATGTAACTCATTATACCCAAGCATACCCTTTGATATACCCTAAGGGTTTTTAAAGAATAAGTCAAAGTATAATTCATTACATACAAGATACTATGATGATCTCAAGTCCAAGGATCACTTGTACTACTATCACATTATGAATTCCTATTGACAGACAAGTAAAACTCCATTAGGTATTCCATAGCGAGTCACGTTCAGTGAACTTATTCTCCAATAAGCACCTACATAATTGCTTTAGTGTCTCCATAGAAATGATCATGAGATCAATCATCCTCATCCAATGAGCAAGCAACATATATGCCAATCTATCCGGATTTACTAATCCCCTTTTTTGTAATCCCACGATTGAGAATTATTTTAGTTTTAAGCTTTCTAAGAATTTAGATCTCATTAGCATGATCATCATCATGATTCTAAAAGCATTGATTAAAACTATAGGTTATTTACATATTATAAAAATAGCATCATGTAGATAATTAAATACTTTTAATAAGTTAATACTTTTATTAATAAATAAATAAGATCGTCCCCAAAGTAGATGCTTTATCATCATACATGATTGGCTTGTATGCATACTACTTTCAATCTCCTACTTGCACTAAAGACAATCGCCATGGTATCTCATACCCATCTTCTCTAAGTGACGATCAAACTGCTGTTGTGTCAAAGCTTTAATAAATGGATCTGCAATGTTGTCTTGAGAGTCTACACGCTCCAAAGTGACGTATCCTCTTTCAGTGATCTCCCTGATCAAGTGAAATCGCCACAACACGTGTTTGGATTTCTAATGAGACCTGAGTTCCTTAGCCTGTGCAACCGCTCCGATGTTGTCACAGTACAAGGGGACTGCTCCTCCAATGCTAGGAACCACACCAAGTTCAGTTATGAACTTCTTCATCCAAACAACTTCCTTTGCAGCTTCACTTGCAGCTATATACTCTGCCTCTGTCACTAAATCAGCAACTGTTTGTTGCTTGGAACTCTTCCAACTCACTGCGTCTCCGTTCAAGGTAAACACATACCCCGAAATGGATTTACTGTCATCTTGGTCCGTTTGAAAACTTGAGTCTGTGAAGCCCTCGAATTTTAATTCAAACCCACCGTAGACGAGAAATACATCCTTAGTCCTTCGTAAATACTTTAGGATATTTTTCACTGCCTTCCAGTGCTCTTCTCCTGGATTCGACTGATATCTGCTCGTTACACTAAGTGCATGAGCGACATCCAGTCTAGTACATATTATACCGTACATGATAGATCCTATTGCTGAAGCATAAGGGATCTTACTCATACGGTTTCTCTCCTCAGGTGTCTTTGGGGCCCGTTTCTTGGAGAGATTTATTCTATGGCTCATCGGCATGAGACCTCTTTTGGAATCTTCCATGCTAAACCTCTTTAGCATGGTATCAATGTACGTTCCTTGGGATAAGCCAAGCATCCTTTTAGATCTATCTCTATATATCTTTATCCCCAAAATATAGGATGCTTCTCCCAAGTCCTTCATGGAGAAGTGTTTAGATAACCAGATTTGTATCGATTGTAGCATAGAAATGTCATTCCCTATCAGTAATATATCATCAACATATAATACAAAGAATGAAACTGCGCTCCCACTAACCTTCTTGTACACACATGGTTCATCCTCATTTTTGATAAAATCAAACTCTTTGATTGTCTCATCAAAACGGATGTTCCATCTACGAGAAGCTTGCTTCAATCCATAAATGGATCATTGCAGCTTACAGACTTAATTTATTCCAACCTTTGAAACAAATCCCTCTGGTTGTGTCATAGACACATCCTCCTCAAGTTTCTCATTGAGGAATGCCGTTTTCACGTCCATCTGCCAGATCTCATAGTCATAATAAGCTATAATCGCAAGAAAAATCTGAATGAACTTGAGCATAGCTACTGGTGAGAAGGTTTCATCATAGTCAATTCCTTGTCTTTGTTTGAAACCTTTTGTAACCAGTCGGGCCTTATAAGTCTCTACCTTGCCATCCGCTCCAGTCTTTCTTTTAAAGACCCATTTACACCCAATAGGCTTTATGCCTTCAGGTGGTGAGACCAAAGTCCATACTTGGTTCTCATCTATGGAGTCCATCTCAAATTTCATGGCTTCTAGCCATTTCCCTGAGTATTTACTACTCATAGTCTGTTCGTAATTAAATGGATCATCATCATTTATGATGCGTACCTCATCGTCATCCTCTATGACGAATCCATACCTATCAGGTATTTTTGATATTCTTCCAGATTTAAGAATAGGGTGTGGTACAGTAGGTTCTTCCACTTGGTCAGGTACCTGACTTTGATCCGTAGTAATTTTTCGGTCTTGAACTTCTTCAAGATATATCTTACTCCCACTGACCCCTTCATGGATAAACTCCTTTTCCAAGAAGGCAGCATGTTTCGCAACAAACACCTTTTGATCAGTTGGATGATAGAAATAATACCCTACAGTTTCTTTAGGGTATCCCACAAATCTACACTTGTCGAATTTTGTCTGTAGTTTATCATTTTTAAACTTTTTGACATAAGCTAGACAACCCCAAGTCTTAACATACTTACGATTTGATTTTCTCCCTTTCCACATCTCATATGGAGTCTTTGGGGCGGATTTGGTAGGCACCTTGTTAAGTAAGTATGCAGCTGTTTCTAGGGCATAACCCCATAATGAAATTAGAATATCGGTAAAACTCATTATGGAACGAACCATGTCCAACAGTGTTCGATTTCTTCTTTCAGATACTCTATTTAACTGTGATGTACCTGGCAGAGTCCATTATGAGATTATACCATTATCTTTGAGACAATTGAGAAACTCACCGCTTAAGTATTCTCCACCTCGATCTGATCGAAAAATCTTAATACTCTTGCCCATTTGTTTCTCTACTTCACTTATGAACTCTTTGAACTTTTCAAATGATTCAGATTTGTATTTCATTAAATACACATATCCAAATCTTGAGTGATCATCAGTGAAAGTAATAAAATAAGAATACTCTCCCCGTGCATTCATTGTCACAGGTCCACAAACGTCTGTGTGAATCAACGCTAACAACTCTGTAACTCTTTCTCCTTTTTTACTAAAAGGAGATTTAGTCATTTTACCTATGAGACAAGATTCACAAGTTGGATATGGTTCATAATCAGATAGCTCTAGGAGCACATCCTTATGCAACTTGAATAATCTTGTTTCATTGATATGGCCAAGTCTACAGTGCCACATATAGGTATAATTAACATCATCTCTTTTCTTTTTCTTAGTTTGTTCTATTTGAAGTATAATTTCATGCAAGTCAAGTATATAAAGTCTATTTTGTAAATTATCAACACCATATAAAATATTGCTTTTATAAATAGAACAACTGTTGTTATTTATTATAATGTCAAATCCATCCATATCTAATACGAAAATAGAAATAATGTTTCTAATGATATTCGAAACAAAATAAAAATTATTTAAATAAATGAACTTGCCCGTAGGCAGTGCTAAACAATAAGTGCCTACAGCTAATACAACAACCTTTGCTCCATTTCCCACTCGTAGGACAACCTCATCCTTGTTCAACTTTCTACTTCTGACCAGTCCCTGCACAGTATTATATATGTGAGAACAATAGCCGGTATCCAATACCCAAGCAGAATTTTGACTTTTTGAAAAATTAATTTCAATCATGATCGAAGCTTCTCCAAGCTTTTTCTCTTCCAGAAACTTCTTGCAGTTCCTGTTCCAATGACCCGACTCGTTACAATAGAAGCACATTCCTTTGCTAGCTAGATCAGGTTTCTTTTGTTCCTTTGTGTTCACCTTGTCCTTGGTCATCCGAGATCGGAAGAGCTATTTAGATATCTCATATCTAGCAGTCCTCTTCTTGAGGTGAAATAACATAGTAGGAGCATTCATGTTTTCATGCTGACACTGAAGCTTGTTATTCATAGATGCGAGCATGATGCATTGAGCCACAGATGCATCATCTTGCCACTTTACAATAGTGGCAATCTCTTCCTCAGAGGCTGATTCTGGAACTGTTCCAGGAACAGTTGAATTTAGGATATAAAAAATCTTTTCAGCAGTGAGAACTATTCTCAGATTCCTTAACCAATCAGTGTAATTCAACCCGGTCAGTTTGTTAGCATCAAGTATGCTACGCAGTGAAATTAGTGATTTCGATATTTTTAAATTTTTGTATGTGAAAAGATAATATTTTAGCAAACATTCATTTAAATAATTTTATATACCAAAATAAATTAGGTCTTATTTTAAATTGGTATCTTCCACTATTTTCTTCAAACTATATTACCCTCACTTATATAGTTCGGCAACATCTAATTAAAGATTTGCTAATGAGAATAAGGATCTCATTTCAAATGTATATACCCTTGTGGATAGCACAACAAACGATATATAAATAAATAGGTGACAACTCTTGTCAATTACATCAACATGTAACTCTTTTTTATTTTGCCTATTAAATCATAATGGTCAAGTGTGTGCACATCCGAACTAAAATGATTTAAGTTAAGTCCAACCTAGCACTTCTATAAATTCAAAAAAAAAAAATTTATCCTTGTAGATATCACAACAAAATAATATTGAGCATCAAATGTGATTAAATTAATATCATAAATACGTAATATTTGCCTTGTGGATAACACAACAAACAAGTATTAAATATTTAATACTCTATTAATTTATTATGCTAGAAGGCGACGTTCGATATTCCAAACATCTCTGGAAGCTTTAGACTTAATATAATTTCTTTGAGGGGTTTGTTATTATTTATCTCATCTTGTTTAGCGCGCATGCATATATATATATATATATATATATACAAAATACGCGTTATTTTATTAAAACATGCGAAGCATTTTTGCATAAAATATAATATATATAATAATAGCATGCACATATGGAATACTATATTTTATCCATATTGATTATGGACTTTTATTCTAGTTTGGTTCACTAGAGCCACCAAGAGAACCAAAAGGTCAAACCTAGGAGTGCAAGAATTTAAATTTAAATGTAACTATTATTAAACTCAGGCTCCATACAAATGGGTCTTCACGCGCTTTTTGCTCCTTGGTCTCTAATTTATTCAAGATAATTCTAACTATTTCTATTGCATTAAACTATTTAATTTAAATAGAAACCTTGATCAGCAGTCAAGGAGAAGTACATAGGAGGGAGATAGAATTTTACATCGAGAAAAATCAGAGAAGATGAGGTACGCAGACTCCATTTAATAAAACCCACTCAAGCATTCAATTAAAATAAATTTCAATCACATTGATCAATAATCCCATAATCAATCCCATTTATTATCATACATATCACCATATGCATCAATAAATAAACATTCATCTCATGAATTAAAACATTCCATATATATATGAGTATTATTTAATGGACAATTTTAAATTGCATGAAATTCAATTTCAAGATTAAAATAAACTCTTTATTTTAATTATAAAATTATTAAGAATATTATATATATATATATATATAAATAATATTATATATATAGTAACTTTATATATATATATATATATATATATTGGAAATCCTCCTTCAGCATCTCCTTTTTGAACATGAAATCCTTTTTTGAATGTATAACGAAATCCTGCAGCAACCATGGATACCTTTTTCTTTTCTTTTCTTTTTAAACCGTGAAACACCTTTGAAATCTTATTCATGACTTCCTTTACATAATTTCAGGATCATATCCCTTTTAAAAAAAGAAACGTGATCACCCGCTTCGTCCCAAAAGAAAACTTTTGCGAAAAATTTTTCAGTTCAGAATTGGCCCCTTTGTTTTAAAAAAATAATTTTATACAATTAATTATACCCAATAAATTATTCTAAATACATACTCATACATATATGAAATTAAAATAATTAATAATTGTATAAAGGTTTGGCTCTGATGTCACTGTTGGATTTGTACGAAATGATGACGCAATCAAATTATAAAAATTAGCGGAAGAATGGTATATCAGAGTTTAAATTTTTCTACAAAACCATTACCCAGATCATTCTTTATGCAAATTATTAATTTAAAATGATAAATAAGAAGTTATGGAATCATACCCTTGTAGAACGAAACTTCCACAGGTACGAGTTCAACTCCTTGTTCTTCGTGATCTCCTTGAATTTTTGGATTAGATTCCTTTCCTTTGATCAATGTTAGCCACCTAAGTATTTGGCCTCTAGAGGTGATCTACCAAGGAAGAGGAATTATCAAGAAGGAGCGTGGTTGGCTAAACCCTAGGTTTCTATCCACTATCGAAAAGAAATACTCTCCAACAATTAGAATTGTATCAACTGATATCTATTATAAGACTCCTCTTATATAGATATTGGTCAATCCTTCTAATCCTATTAAACACGGGATTTAATTTAATTAATTAAACTCCTTTAATTAATTTAGGCTTCCCACCACATTGAGAATAATTAATTAAATTTATTTAATTAATTTGTCTCCTAATCTTATAAAGAATAAATGAGAGTACTAATATTAAATTAATTCATAAACTCCTTTAGAAATTAAAATAATAATAATTGTAATAATATTAATAAGACTCCTCTTATTAATTTATATTTAATATTTCTAAATTATTAAATAATAAACATTAAGCAATTTAATTTATTCTATTAACATAGATTAAATTAATTACACTTAATGCATTATTAAGATTATGCCATTACCTTCTTAAAGAATTATTCTTCCTTTTATGGTGTGACCCTTTAGGTTATACATATTAAACCGATTGTGAATAAATCAATTAGAACAATTCTAATCTTATTTAAATAAATAAATTAAACTAATAATATATTTAAATAAATAATATTTATTCTACAATAGAGATAAGCCTCCCTAGCGATCAACTACTTTCTAGATAATATAGATTTCAACATTAATCATAAAAAAACCTGTGAGTAAATAGTTACCGTACAATTCAATCATTCTAATGTCCCAATTAAATATAAGACATGAAATTACTGTCAAGTCTTATTTTATTTAATCATATGTATTTCGATTGAAAAATGCACAACTCCAAATAATACAAATTAGAAACTCCTTTCTAATTTCATTCTGCCTTGGCCAAAGACTATTGGGTTGTCATTTAACAAATCACATAGGACATATCTCTTCTTTTACTCGAAGTGATAGATTCTTTATTGATCATTCATTATCTCCATATGTAACTCATTATACCCAAGCATACCCTTTGATATACCCTAAGGGTTTTTAAGGAATAAGTCAAAGTATAATTCATTACATACAAGATACTATGATGATCTCAAGTCCAACGATCACTTGTACTACTATCACATTAGGAATTCTTATTGACAGGCAAGTAAAACTCTATTAGGTATTCCATAGCGAGTCACGTTCAGTGAACTTATTCTCCAATATGCACCTACATACTTGCTTTAGTGTCTCCACACAAATGATCATGAGATCAATCATCCTCATCCAATGAGCAAGCAACATATATACCAATCTATCCGGATTTACTAATCCCCTTTTCAGTAATCCCACGATTGGAAAACTATTTTAGTTTTAAGCTTTTTAAGAATTTAGATTTCATTAGCATCATGATTCTAAAAGCATTGCTTAAAACTATGAGTTATTTACATATTATAAAAACAGCATCATGTAGATAATTAAATGCATTTAATAAGTTAATACTTTTATTAACAAATAAATAAGATCGTCTCCAAAGTAGATGCTTTATCATCATACATGATTGGCTTGTATGCATACTACTTTCAGTCACGGCACATGTCCCTTTCTACAGAACTAAGAGGGAAGTTACATAAAATTATTTCAAATTCAATCTCTGACCTTTACTCTTCTATTTTGACATCTACAAAATCAGAATATTCTCGTTTTTTTACCTAATGCTTTCTAACCCTAGATCTTAAAATCCCCATAAAGCTTATTTGTTTGTGTGAAATTTTCATAATCGTGAAATCAAATGGAAAAATTTCATATTGTGACTGGTATTTAGCTATGTTGTGATCAGTTCATTGCTCAAAAACAGAACATCAGAGATATTCTAAAGCTCGTTGAATAAGTCGGGTTCTCTGAGTGCCTGAACTCCAACACCAAGATCTACTCAGATCTCATCAAGGAATTTTATCTAAATATTGAGTTCAATGATGGTGCGATAACGACTAAAGTTAAAGGAGTCACACTTCAGATGGGAGCTGCAGAAATCAATGTGTGTCTGGGTTTTTAGAACAAAGGTCTTATTTCGCTGGATAAAGTGGATTTCAATGAAGGAATGACATTTATGGGTCATAAGAAAAATTCACAGTTAAAGGGGCTAAAGAAAAAGGAATTACCTCAAGAGTATCAGTTCCATGCTGAAATTGTGGGCAAATGTATCATCTGCAAAGATATTGCTCATGACTCGATAAGTGAACTTCAATTAAAGTTTAAGACAGCAATAGTTCAGTCCAAGAGAATCAATTTTGGTGCTATATTTGAGAATTGGTTGGGTAAATGGGTTAAGGATTTTGAAAAATCAAAAGCGTCAAAAAAATTTGCCCCCAAAATGTTTCATGGTAGATTACTAAGTATCATTCTGAAGAAAAGTATGTAGAAAAGAATTATAGATGATGAAGGAGTCCCTCTTAATGCTAAAAAAAGATCACCCCCAAATTGTTTAAACACTGGAAAAGAAATCCTCTAGAGAATTTGAAGTCCAAACAGTCTAAAGGTGGAAGTGAAAGAACTACGAGTGAAGTACATAAGACAACAAAAGTAAAGGGAAAGAGAAAGGTAGGTGTTGTTGTTGTTGAAGAAGAAGAAGAAGAAGAAGCTTCTCAAGGGTCAGTTGCTTCTCAGACTCGTCGAGCTCCTAATCAACCGGAACAGAAGAAATTGAAGTTGATAAAAATAGTAGTTCCAGAAAGTCAAGAGGATGCTTAGAAAAAATTATAAACATCTGAGCAAATAAAAGATCCAGAAGATGTAAATATTCCTCTATCCAAGATGATTCCAAGAAAGAAAAGACAGAGTCGTCGAAGAAAGGCTCATGTCCAATTAGAAGAACGAGCTGGAGAATCCATGCCTCCTAAAGTTGAAGAAATAGAAGAAGAGGAAGAAGATAATGATGAACAATGCATGCTGATTCGAAAGAATCAAGGGAAGAGGAAATCAGACTCTTTTAGCCTAAGAGCAGGAGAAGATCCTGCTGAACAAGGCTCCACTCAAGAGCCTTTACTCATTGATGAATTGATGGCTGAGACGATAGTTATACTTGAGCCACAGCCAGTTGCAAGAATAGAGCATGATGAAGAAGGTCCAAGCTCTATGTCCAAGGAGACAAAGAAGAAAAGAAAATTAATTAAGATGACTAAGAGAGCTGAAAGAGGGAAGAAAAAGATTGCAAGTTTGGAATCTTTTCGACAAAAGAAAAGGGCAAAAACAAAGCAAAAAAGAAGGGAAGAAAAGAGAAAAGGGAAAGGGTTGAGAACTAAACTCAAGAATGACTCAGCTCAACGATCCTCACATTTTTTTAGATGCCTCTCTACGATTAACTCATGTCATCTCCACTATCGTAAAGGATGATACCAAGGGTTATGACCCTTCGAACGTAAAGCCTAAAGATCATACTTCTGAGGGGGAGCAGCAGCATGAATACTCTATTCTTAAGGAGCATCCAAGGGAATCTCAACCATCTACTTCTCAACCAGTGTCAGACCACTCCTGGTTACCTCCACAAAGGGCATACCAACCAGGGATGTGTAGAGTAATTCTTACTGGCCGAGAGATTCCAAAGACTGCTCATCTATGTTGGGTTTGTACGAAATCATGACGCAATCAAATTACAAAATTAGCGAAAGTATGGTATATCAGAGTTTAAAAAATTTCTACAAAACCATTACCCGGATCATCCTTTATGCAAATTATTAATTTAAAACGATAAATAAGAA
The DNA here is from genome assembly GCA_020205555.1 of Panax stipuleanatus. Classification (NCBI taxonomy): domain Eukaryota; kingdom Viridiplantae; phylum Streptophyta; class Magnoliopsida; order Apiales; family Araliaceae; genus Panax; species Panax stipuleanatus. Next base: position 26,812,086 of record CM035123.1, read on the forward strand.
GTTATGGAATCATACCCTTGTAGAACGAAGCTTCCATAGGTACGAGTTCAACTCCTTGTTCTTCGTGATCTCCTTGAATTTCCGGGTTAGATTCCTTCTTTTGATCAACTTTAGCCACCCAAGTGTTTAGCCTCTAGAGCTGATCCACCAAGGAAGATGGATTATCAAGAAGGAGGGTGGTTGGCTTAGTTTTATATCCTCTATAGAAAAGGAGTACTCTCCAACAATTAGAATTGCATCAACTGATATCTATTATAAGACTCCTCCTATATAGATATTGGTCAACCGTTCTAATCCTATTAGACATGGGATTTTATTTAATTAATTAAACTCCTTTAATTAATTTAAGCTTCCCACCACATTGGGATTAATTAATTAAATTTATCTAATTAATTTGTCTCCTAATCTTATTAGGTATAAATGAGAGTACTAATATTAAATTAATTACTAAACTCCTTTAGAAATTAAAATAATAATAAGTGTAATAATATTAATAAGACTCCTCTTATTAATTTATATTTAATATTTTCAAAATATTAAATAATAAACATTAAGCTATTTAATCTATTCTATCACCATAGATTAAATTAATTACACTTAATGCATTATTACGATTATGCCATTTTCTTCTTAAATAATTATTCTTCCTTTTATGGTGTGACCCTTTAGGTTCTCCATATTAAACCAGTTGAGAATAAATCAATTAGAACAATTCTAATCTAAATAAATAAATTAAACTAATAATTTATTTAAATAAATAATATTTATTCTATAATAGGGATAAGCATCCCTAGCGATCAACGACTTTCCAGATAATATAGATTTCAACATTAATCATAAAAGAACCTCTGAGTAAATAGTTACCGTACAATTCAATCTTTCCACCATACAATGTCCCAATTAAATATAAGACATGGAATTATTGTCAAGTCTTATTTTATTTAATTATATGTATTTCGATTAGAAAATACACAACTCCATTTAATGCAAATTAGAAACTCCTTTCTAATATCATTCCACCTTGGCCAAGGATTCCTGGGTTGTCATTTAACGAATCACATAGGATATATCTCCTCTTTTACTTGAGGTGGTAGATTCTTTATTGATCATTCATTATCTCCATATGTAACTCATTATACCCAAGCATACCCTTTTATATACCCTAAAGAGTTTTAAGGAATAAGTCAAAGTATAATTCATTACATACAAGATACTATGATGATCTCAAGTCCAAGGATCACTTGTACTACTATCACATTCGGAATTCCTATTGACAGGCGAGTAAAACTCCATTAGGTATTCCATAGCGAGTCACGTTCAGTGAACTTATTCTCCAATAAGCACCTACATACTTGCTTTAGTGTCTCCACACAAATGATTATGAGATCAATCATCCTCATCCAATGAGCAAGCAACATATGTACTAATCTATCCGGATTTACTAATCCCCTTTTTAGTAATCCCATGATTAGGAACTATTTTAGTTTTTAAGCTTTCTAAGAATTTAGATTTCATTAGCATGATCAACATCATGATTCTAAAAGCATTGCTTAAAATTATGGGTTATTTACATATTATAAAAACAGCACCATGTAGATAATTAAATGCCTTTAATAAATAAATATTTTATTAATAAATAAATAAGATTGTTTACAAAGTATGTGCTTTATCATCATACATGATTGGCTTGTATGCACACTACTATCAATCTCCCACTTGCACTAAAGCCAATCGCCATGGTATCTCATACCCATTTTCTCTAAGTGACGATCAAATTGTTGTTGTGTTAAAGCTTTAGTAAATGGATCTGTAATGTTATCTTGAGAGTCTACACGCTCCAAGGTGACGTCTCCTCTTTCAATGATCTCCCTGATCAAGTGAAATCGCCGCAACATGTGTTTAGATTTTTGATGAGACCTGGGTGGTTCCTTAGCCTGTGCAACTGCTCCTGTGTTGTCATAGTAAACAGGAACTGCTTCTCCAATGCTAGGAACCACACCAAGTTTAGTTATGAACTTCTTCATCCAAACAGCTTCCTTTGCAGCTTCACTTGCAGCTATATACTCTGCCTTTGTCACTGAATTAGCAACTGTTTGCTGCTTGGAACTCTTCCAACTCACTGCGCCTCCGTTCGAGGTAAACACATACCCTGAAATAGATTTACTATCATCTTGGTCTGTTTGAAAACTTGAGTCCGTGAATCCCTTGAGTTTTAATTCAGACCCACCGTAGACAAGAAAAATATCTTTAGTCCTTCTCAAGTACTTTAGGATATTCTTCACTGCCTTCCAGTGCTCTTCTCCAGGATTCGACTGGTATCTGCTCGTTACATTAAGTGCATGAGCAACATTCGGTCTAGTACATATCATATCGTACATAATAGATCATATTGCAGAAGCATAAAGGATCTTACTCATACGGTCTCTCTCCTCAGGTGTCTTTGGGGCCTGTTTCTTGGAGAGATGTATTCCATGGCTCATCGGTATGAGACCTCTTTTGGAATCTTCCATGCTAAACCTCTTTAGCATCGTATCAATGTACGTTCTTTAGGATAAACCAAGCATCCTTTTAGATCTATCTCTATAGATCTTTATCTCCAAAATATAGGATGCTTCTCCCAAGTCCTTCATGGAGAAGTGTTTAGATAACCAGATTTGTATCGATTGTAGCATAGGAATGTCATTCTCTATCAGTAATATATCATCAACATATAATACAAGGAATGAAACTGCGCTCCCACTAACCTTCTTGTACACATATAGTTCATCGTTATTTTTGATAAAATCAAACTCTTTGATTGTCTCATCAAAACGAATGTTCCATCTATGAGAAGCTTGCTTCAATCCATAAATGGATTGTTGCATCTTACAGACCTGATTTGTTCCAACCTTTGAAACAAATCCCTCTGGCTATGTCATATACACATCCTTCTCAAGTTTTCCATTGAGGAAGGCCGTTTTCACGTCTATCTGCCAGATCTCATAGTTGTAATAAGCTGCAATCGCAAGCAAAATCCGAATGGACTTGAACATAGCTACTGGTGAGAAGTTTTCATCATAGTCAACTCCTTATCCTTGTTTGAAACCTTTTGCAACCAGTCGGGCCTTATAAGTCTCTACCTTGCCGTTCGCTCCCGTCTTTCTTTTAAAGACACATTTACACCCAATAGGCTTAATGCCTTCAGGTGGTGAAACCAAAGTCCATACTTTGTTTTCATACATGGAGTCCATTTCGGATTTCATGGCTTCAAGCCATTTCCCTGAGTCTTTATTACTCATATCCTGTTCGTAATTCAATGGATCATCATCATTCATGATGTGTACCTCATCGTCATTCTCTATGACGAATCCATACCTCTCTGGTATCTTCAGTTCTCTTCCAGATTTACGAATTGGGTGTGGTATAGTAGGTTCTTCTACTTGGTCAGGTACCTGACTTTGATCCGTGGTAATTTGTGGTTCTTGAACTTCTTCAAGATATATCTTACTCACACTTACCCCTTCATGGATAAACTCTTTTTCCAAGAAGGCAGCATGTTTCGCAACAAACACCTTTTGAATAGTTGGATGATAGAAATAATACCCTAAAGTTTCTTTAGGGTATCCAACAAATCTACACTTATCGGATTTAGTCTGTAGCTTATCATTTTCAAACTTTTTGACATAAGCTGGACAACCCCAAGTCTTAACATGCTTAAGATTTGGTTTTCTCCCCTTCCACATCTCATATAGAGTCTTTGGGGCGGATTTGGTAGGTACCTTGTTAAGTAGGTATGCAGCCGTTTTTAGGGCATATCCCCAGAAGGAAATTGGAAGGTCGATAAAACTCATCATAGATCGAACCATATCCAACAGTGTTCGATTTCTCCTTTCAGATACTCCATTTAACTGTGGTGTACCTGGAGGAGTCTATTGTGAGATTATATCATTTTCTTTGAGACAATTGAGAAACTCACCACTTAAGTATTCTCCACCTCGATTTGATCGAAGTATCTTTATACTCTTGCCCATTTGTTTCTCTACTTCACTTCTGAACTCTTTGAACTTTTCAAATGATTCTGACTTGTATTTCATTAAATACACATATCCAAATCTTGAGTGATCATCAGTGAAAGTAATAAAATAAGAATACCCACCCCATGCACTTGTTGTCATAGGTTCACAGACATCTGTGTGAATCAATGCCAACAACTCTGTAACTCTTTCTCCTTTTCCACTAAAAGGAGATTTAGTCATTTTACCCATGAGACAAGATTCACAAGTTGGATATGATTCATAATCGGATAGCTCTAGGAGCCCATCTTAATGCAACTTGAATAATCTTGTTTCATTGATATGACCGAGTCTACAGTGCCACATGTAGGTATAATTAATATCATCTCTTTTCCTTTTCTTAGTTTGTTCAATTTGAAATATATTTTCTTGTAAGTCAAGTGTATAAAGTCCATTTCGCAAATTTCCATTACCATATAAAACATCGTCTTTATAAATAGAACAACCATTGTTCTTTATAACAACGTTAAATTCTCCCATATCCAATACAGAAATTGAAATAATATTTTTAATAATATTCGAAACATAATAATAATTATTAAGATAAATATACTTGCCCAAAGGCATTGCTAAACAATAAGTTCCTATAGCTAATGCAGCAACCTTTGCTCCATTCCCCACTCGTAGGATCACCTCATCATTGTTCAGCTTTCTACTTCTGACCAGTCCCTGCACAGTATTACATATGTGAGAACCACAGTCGGTATCCAATACCCAAGTAGAATTATGACTTTTAGAAAAATTAATTTCAATCATAAACAAACCTTGATTGGAAGTCGAAGCTTCTCCAAGCTTCTTCTCTGCTAGATACTTCTTGCAGTTCATTTTCCAATATCCCGGCTCGTTGCAATGAAAGCACATTCCTTTAGCTGGTTCAGGTTTCTTTTGTTCCTTTTCTTTCCCCTTTCCCTTAGCCTTCTTGGATTTCTTCTTTTCAGGAGATACCTTGGGCCTCTTCCTTTTATTGGAAGAATCCACCAACAAGACATGGTTCTTCTTGGATGGAAAGTGACCTTCTGCAGTTTTCAGCATGTTAAGCAGCTCAGGCACGCTGACATCTAGCTTATTCATGTGAAAATTAACCACAAACTATGAGAAGGTCTCAGGGAGTGACTGCAAGACCAAGTCTTGGCTCAACTCTCCATCCATGACGAACCCAAGCTGTCCAAGCTGTTCAATCAAATTGATCACTTTCAGGATATGAGTCTCGACGGCAGTACCCTCGGTCATCCGAGATCGGAAGAGCTCCTTAGATATCTCATATTTAGCAGTCCTACTCTGTTCACCATACATCTCCTTGAGGTGAAGCAGTATAGCAGGAGCATCCATTTTTTCGTGCTGACGCTGAAGCTCGTTATTCATGGATGCAAGCATGATGCATTGAGCCACAGATGCATCATCTTGCCACTTATTGAAAGTGGCAATCTTTTCCTCAGAGGCTATTTCCGAAACAGATTCAGGGACAGTTGAATTTAGGACATAAGAAATCTTTTCAGCAGTGAGAACAATTCTCAGATTTTTTAGCCAGTCCTCATAATTCAGCCCGGTAAGCATATTTGCATCAAGTATGCTTCGTAGTGAGATTAGTGATTTTGACATTTTTAAAATTCTGCATGTGAAAAGACAACATTTTTAGCAAACATTCATTTTATTAATTTTGCATACCAAAATAAATTTAGGTCTTTATTTGAAATTGGTATATCCCACTATTTTCATCAAAATATATTACCCTCACTTATATAGTTCGGCAACATCTAATTAAAGATTTGCTAGTGAGAATAAGGATCCCATTTCAAATGTATATAACCTTGTGGATAGCACAACAAGCGATATACAAATAAATAGGTATACAACTCTTGTCAATTACATCACCATGTAACTCCTTTTATTTTGCCTCTTAAATCATAATGGCCATGTGTGTGCACATCCGAACTAAAATGATTTAAGTTAAGTCCAGCCTAGCACTTCCATAAATTCAAAAAAAAAATGTTCGTCCTTGTGGATAGCACAATAAGACTAGATCGTTCAATTTTCTTCATAAGCATCAAATGTGATTAATTAACATCTTAAATACTCAATACTCGCCTTGTAGATAGCACAACAAACTCATATTAAATATTTAATACTCTATTAATTAATCATGCTAGAAGGCGACGTTCGATATTCCTAAATATCATTTGAACACTTCGGACTTAATATTATTTCTTTGAGGGATTTGTTATTATTTGTCTCATCTTGTTTAGCGCGCATGCACATATATATATAAAATACGCGTCATTTTATTAAACATGCGAAGCATGTTAGCATAAAATATAATATATATAATATTTAGCATGCATTATAGAATACTATATTCTACCCGGATTGATTATGAACTTTTATTCTAGTTTGGTTCACTAGAGCCACCAAGTGAACCAAAAGGTCAAACCTAGGAGTGCAAGAATTTAAATTTAAAAGTAACTATTACATTTAAACCCGAGCTCCATACAAATGGGTCTTCACGCGTTCCTTGCTCCTTGGTCTTCTAATTTTTTCAAGATAATTCTAACTATCTCTATTACAAAAACTATTTTCATAAACAGAAACCTTGATCAACAGTCAAGGAGAAGTACATAGGAGGGAGATAGAATTTACATTGAGAATAAATAAAACCATAGAAGGCGAGGTACGTAGACCTCATTTATTAAAACCCATACATTCAAGCATTCATCCAAAATAAAATCCAATCACATTGGTCATAGTTCATAATCAACCCCATTTATTATCATACATATCACCATATATATCAATAAATAAATATTCATCTCATGAATTAAAACATTCCATATATATATATGAGTATCATTTAATGGGAAATTTTAAATTGCATGAAATCCAATTTCAAGATTAAAATAAACTCTTTATTTTAATTATAAAATTATTAAGAATATTATATATATATATATATATATATATATATATAAATATTATAATATAACCGTACATATATACGTTAAATATATTAGTATTATATATATAATAAGTGACTATAAGAATCCTGCAGGTTTCAGGCTAAATTACTTTCGCCACTAATGCGCCACTAATGAGAATACCCTTTTAAAAAACATTTTGCTCAGTAACGCACGCTGCAGGTTCATGTCGCGAAAGGAAAAAAACATTCAGCTTTTCGAATTGCTTTTTTTTTTCTTTCATAAAAAATAATTTTATACAATAAGATTATGCCCAATAAAGTATTCTAAATACATACCCATATAATATGGAATCAAAATAATTAATAATTACATAAAGGTTTGGCTCTGATGCCACTGTTGGGTTTGTACGAAATCGTGACACAATCAAATTATAAAATTAGCTGAAGCATGATATATCAGAGTTTAAAAAAATTCTACAAAACCATTACCCGGATCATTTTTTATGCAAATTATTAATTTAAAATGATAAATAAGAAGTTATGGAATCATACCCTTGTAGAGCGAAGCTTCCACAGGTACGAGTTCAACTCCTTGTTGTTCGTGATCTCCTTGAATTTCTGGGTTAGATTCCTTCCTTTGATCAACGTTAACCACCCAAGTGTTTGGCCTCTAGAGGTGATCCACCAAGGAAGATGGATTATCAAAAAGGAAGGTGATTGGCTTAGTTTTCTATCCTCTATAGAAAAGGAGTACTCTCCAATAATTGAAATTACATCAACTGATATTTATTATAAGACTCCTCTTATATAGATATTGGTCAACCCTTCTAATCCTATTAGACATGGGATTTCATTTAATTAATTAAACTCCTTTAATTAATTTAAGCTTCCCACCACATTGGGATTAATTAATTAAATTTATTTAATTAATTTGTCTCCTAATCTTATTAGGAATAAATGAGAGTACTAATATTAAATTAATTACTAAACTCCTTTAGAAATTAAAATAATAATAATTGTAATAATATTAATAAGACTCCTCTTATTAATTTATATTTAATATTTCTAAAATATTAAATAATAAACATTAAGCTATTTAATTTATTCTATCACCATAGATTAAATTAATTACACTTAATGCATTATTATGATTATGTCATTATCTTCTTAAATAATTATTCTTCCTTTTATGGTGTGACCCTTTAGGTTCTCCATATTAAACCAGTTGAGAGTAAATCAATTAGAATAATTCTAATTTAAATAAATAAATTAAACTAATAATCTATTTAAATAAATAATATTTATTCTACAATAGGGATAAGCCTCCCTAGCGATTAACGACTTTTTCAGATAATATAGATTTCAACATTAATCATAAAAGAACCTGTGAGTAAATAGTTACCGTACAATTCAATCTTTCCACCATACAATGTCCCAATTAAATATAAGACATGGAATTACTGTCAAGTCTTATTTTTTTTAATTATATGTATTTCGATTAGAAAATACACAACTCCATTTAATGCAAATTAGAAACTCCTTTCTAATTTCATTCCACCTTAGCCAAGGATTCCTGGGTTGTCATTTAAAGAATCACATAGGACATATCTCCTCTTTTACTAAAGGTGGTAGATTCTTTATTGATCATTCATTATCTCCATATGTAACTCATTATACCCAAGCATACCCTTTTATATACCCTAAAGGGCTTTAAGGAATAAGTCAAATTATAATTCATTACATACAAGATACTATGATGATCTCAAGTCCAAGGATCACTTGTACTACTATCACATTAGGAATTCCTATTGACAGGCGAGTAAAACTCCATTAAGTATTCCATAGCGAGTCACGTTCAGTGAACTTATTCTCCAATATGCACCTACATACTTGCTTTAGTGTCTCCACACAAATGATTATGAGATCAATCATCCTCATCCAATGAGCAAGCAATATATGTACTAATCTATCTGAATTTACTAATCCCCTTTTTAGTAATCCCATGATTAGGAACTATTTTAATATTTAAGCTTTCTAAGAATTTAGATCTCATTAGCATGATCAACATCATGATTCTAAAAGCATTGCTTTAAAACTATGGGTTATTTACATATTATAAAAATAGCACCATGTAGATAATTAAATGCCTTTAATAAATGAATATTTTATTAATAAATAAATAAGATTGTTTACAAAGTATGTGCTTTAACATCATACATGATTGGCTTGTATGTACACTACTATCAATCTACTACCAAACGATTTTGAAGGTACAGGGGCATATCGAATAAGAGTATTCCATTCCACAGATGCTTTGTATACTCTCTTTTATAATCTGGATATTGACCAAACTATAGCTGTGTTTGAGTGCCAAAAGGTGATTAACTATTTCATTTCATATCAATGTTGCCTCTCCTTCGAGCAGCCATGTCAACGTGATCACATCTTTGTTCTTTGGGCATACACTACTTATCACATTCTACCCCCCGTATCTTAAAACTTTCCTTGAGTTTTAAGGTATGCCACAAAATTGCTCTGCTATCCACCCTTTAATAAAGAACCTCGTGTATTTCCTCCTATCTTACCGATGTTCACATTTCTCTGGACATGAATTGTGACACCCCCAAATCCGGGTACTTCGTTTTCACATGATTTGGTGTTCACTTTCTAATTAAAACATACATCTACCCAATAATAAAGAATTGCAAACTAATTACAACCTTCATAAAATCTTAATAAAAATCTTCCTTTAGAAAGAATGATAACTTGTCCAATAAAATCCCAGGGTTATCTAAACCTTAACATCATTCAAATAACGTAAATGCGGAAACATAAAACATAACCAACTAAGTCTTATTACAAAAGCAACTTGACATAACAAGCCTTCATTTATTCATCTTTCCTTTTCGTTTACTTGTTGACGGTATGTCAACATTCTTGGTCTCAACTGCAAGTGGTGGTAAAACATGCAAGAGTGAGCAAACAAAAGCTCACTTGAAAATACAACAGTGATATGACATGAGTGAATCGTTTCAAAAGAGTTAAAATAACTTTACTTTCATCCATATAAAGAATTGAATTATAAAAACTTCTGAGGGTCATAAGACCTTGAACCATTGTCCTAGGTTATAAATATTTCTATTTAAACCTTTAACAGTCAATAAGACTATGGACCATTAACTCGTACTCAGGGGGATCAACCCCTTGTACCATGAATTGTGCACAACCATCTTAACGCTTTCGCATAAAATATCCCCTAATTAATAGGGTTGTTCATTCTCAGAAATTGAATACAAGTCCGTACCAAAGAAAGTTTGGTTTGGATAAATAAGGAAACTTTAGAGTTCAACTATCATCAACTAGGAGTAGTTGAATCGACTTACAATACTTTACAGTTCAATAATATAAGAATCATGAACCAATTGCAAAATATGACAGTAAACTTCATAATAGATAGGCATGCTTTTAGAAACAACTCAAAGCATTCGATAGACTAAGTAGATCTTACTTGAACAACAAAGTCAAGATCATATTACTAAAATAACACTTTAATACTTACGCTTTATGAATATTGGAGTATGGTATAACTTGTACCACATATAACAAGTTAAGGAACGTAAATGAACTTTCTTGATTTATTGAGCAAGGGTTAGGAAATTTTCACAATGAAAATATACAATGAATAGGCTTGTATAGCATTCAAGAGTAGCTAGAACTTGCACAATATAAATAACAAGTTTAGAAACTTGCTTAACATAAGAGAATAAGGGTAAGAGAACTTGCCTTAAGCGCAAGCTACACTTTAACAATTACAACCACTTCACAAACACCCTACACATTTATATTACATTCAAACCATCTATTAGTATCCAACTACAACATTTAAATCATCAAACTTCATATCCAAGTCCAACTCACAATGTAATTTACCACATTGGTTGCTAATTAGTCAAGTACGCAAGTCTATACTCACGGCATACATTCATAAGCCTATAACTCAATGAATTGTGTTGTGTACCTCGTGAAAGCAACACACATACACACACATGTAACACATTCATAATATACTTCAATCTAACTTAAACACATCAAAAATATGTTATCTTATTACACATTTCACTTTCCAAGTCTTAGAAACAAGTTAGCTTAAGAAACGGGGCATAAAAACTCAAAACCAAAAATCAAAAATTCCTGGACAGCAGCATCACCGGTTGGGGCGGGTCCCCATAGGGCAAAACCCCAGCTGGGGCGGGTCCTCCCCTCGTTGCACCTCCCCGCTCGTGAACTGGTAGAGAAATAAGCCAATTTGGCTCATTCCTTCACACCGAATTCGATTTTTCCCAACATGATAAACATAAAACTTGATACAACCAATATTTTAAACTTATTAACATGCTCATAACATATATAATCCATAAAACACATAATCAAAAACAAGATTTCATGATTTTCAAAGAAAAACATAATTTTAAGCGTTCTTGACGAAAATTGCTACTACGAACTCGTTTTTCAATCAATTCAAGTGATTCCAATTGTGATAACTCATATTCTTAACATACTAACATAATACATGATCAATTTTAACAATAACTCAAAATCAAACATCAATTTGATAGTTTCAAAAGCTTTTTTCATAAATAACTTCACCGAAAATCACTATGAACACACTTCCTATTGTTTATCAAAAATTCATGGATTGAATTGCTAGAACAACTATATAACTCATATATAATTATGTTATATCACATATTACACATAATTCATGCTCACATCAAGGATTTAAAGAATTTTTCAACATAAATTCATAATCTAACACTATGAACATGAATTTCATAGTGTTCATCATATACTTGTGAATTGAAATTCTTAAACAACTATGAAACTCTCATGTAAACATATATATATATATATATATATATATATATACATATCCCATTCACATATCAAAATAAATAACTTTCACAAAGAGACTTCCATATATAATTCTAAAACCATGAAAACATAGAAGAATATGCTTTGAAAACTTATTTTTTTACAGCAATTGTATTTTGAAAACCCTTTCATGGCATACAATTACATATGAAAATATATGAACACCATATATACATATAATTTCATGACTGTAAAAACCTAATTTGATAAAGAAGAATTACAACACATAAGAATTGAGTACAAGGGTTAGGGTATAACCTTACTAGTTTTAATTAAAGAGAAGAGATGATGAAGATGATGATCCTCTTTTGTCTTCTCAAGCTTTTCTTCCTCTTCTCTCTTCTTCTTCTCTGACAATTCTCTCTAACCCTCTTCCTCTGTTTCTTTCTTTGTTTTGTTTGTAAAACTAACTTACTAACTATCTGACATATATTATAATATACATATACATATATAATATATGTAACTTATAAATAATAAATATAATACTTATAACCATATTAATTCTTATTAATAACATAGGTTACAAAATTTGAAAAGCCCAAGGCCATGTTTGGCAACCTCTTAGTTAAAAAAATAGGTTTTAGTGCTAAGGCTTTGTTTGGGTAAAATAAGATTAAACAAGTACAAGGGCCTTGTTTGGTAAAATCACTTAAAACTATTTTACATTCTTTTAATAAATCCTTAATACATAGATTACATACTACACCTATTTTAATAAATCACACAATACCAAATTGCTACACAATTGTAATTCCTTTATTAAACATAATTCATGTAACAAATTATGATTAACACTTAGCACATAATATTAAATCTACTTGAATTATTCTTAATTAAATTAAAATTATGCTACACCATTGCTAACATATCAATTTAATTAAACATGTAGCACTTAATTAACTTATCCACAACCACCACATAATTTATTTATTAACTCAACAAATAAATTCCATAAAATATTTATTTAATTCAATAAATATTTACAATTAACATATAAAATTCTCAATCGTTACAGTCTTCCCTCCTTAAAAGGATTCTGTCCCCAGAATCACAACATAAAAAAAATCTCATAAAAATTCTCATCTGTTACATGAATTCTTTGATCATCCTTTTGCTCTAATCAATTTATTCCAAGGTCCTCAACCTAGTCTAGAGGTCACCCTTACCCAAGTCATGGAACGTCTGAACTCACTTACTCACCTCACTACTCAGATGTCCCATGATATTGATGACAAGTTTACACAAAACCATGCAGAACTTCAAGATCACATTGATAAAATCACTACTACTGTACGTGGTTTACCTGGTGTTACAGGCAAAGAAATTCACAAACAGCTCCAACAAATGAGCACTGACATTACCAGTAGTCTTTATGAGCGAGATCAAGTATTTTTTGATACTTTAGCTGCTCATAAACGAGAAATTATCACACTTCAAGAATAGCATAAGTCCTCCCTCAAGTCTGTCATGGACAAGCTTTTTACACTAAGTGGCACTGATAGACTCTACGACACGCTTGTGTGAGGTGGTCGTCGCCCCGATCGTTTCTAGCAAAGTTATAGGATGGATTGTTTGCAATACCATAACCCCTCGTTTATATGTAGACGATAATCTCGGTACAATTGCTAGCATTTGGAAATCTGTGTTGAATGACCACCAATGACACCTTGACCCATCGCTTATATTGAAGCGGTAATCTCTGTAAAATCTACGATTGATGCGGTAGAAGATGCCACACACAACTATGAATTGTTGTATGATAAGTTAAATTGAATCTCAAAGAACAACAAAGAAATTATCTTAGGAATTCTTTAAAGAACCAAAAGTATAGAATAATTCAATCAAGAATTAATAAAAATTGAATATGATTGAATGTTGTATGAATTACATTCATATAACTTATTTATAGTAATAAGCAAAACCTTAGAATCCAATAAGGAATGGATAACTAATTTAGGAACAAAATTCCCATCTAAAGAGTCCTAAATATATTAGAAATATGAAAGTTATGTAAAATCCTAAAAATAAGGAAAAAAATCTAATCAAACAATCCCAAAAACACGTCCTCGATTTCCATGTCGGCCAACCGGCGCGGGGCGCGCCGCCCATAGGACTGCAATGGTGCGAACCGTAATGGTGCGGACCACGATACACTTACAGAAACAATGTTGCTTCGGAGCGAGGCGGGCTACATGGGTGTCAGGTTGAGCTGAAACACCAGACCATCTACCACTCCGACGCGGGGCGCGCTGCCCACAGTACTATCCTGGCGCAGGGCGCGCCAGACGACCAAATTGGTTTCCTGACTTGGTTTGATTGGCTAGTCCGCCTGTAACAAAATTATCAATTGTTATTCGCGAGCCAACCTCTTTCCAAACACCATGAATCAATGCTACAAGCCTATCCTTGAAACGTTTAGCTCGTCCTCTCGTGACGGGTCCTACGGGAACTTGCACCGGCAAGCTAATCATGCCCTCATCATTCCTCTACTCTTGAAAAGGATTTGTCCTCAAATCATCACCTACATCAAACGGGCTTAGATCAAAAACATTAAATATTGCACTAACATTATACTCACCCAGTAAATCCAATTTGTAGGCATTGTCATTAATGCACTCTAGAACTTGAAATGGACCATCTCCTCTTGGAAGCAATTTTGACCATATTTGAGCTAGGAATCTCTCCTTCCGCATATTTAACCACACCCAATCTCCCGATTAAAATATAACTTGACGTCGACCCTTGTTGGCCTGTCTAGCTTATTGCTTCGTCCTCCTTTCAATGTTGAGTCTCGCCTTCTCGCGTATCTACTTAACAAATTCAAACTTTTTCTTTCCATCCATGTTAGTAAATTCAGAAACAGGTAACGGTGATAAATCCAATGGAGTTATAGGATTAAAACCATAAACAATCTCAAATGACAAAAATTTAGTAGCAGAATGAACAGATCTATTATAAGCAAACTCAACATGCGATAAACACTCTTCCCAATGACTGATATTCTTTTTAATGATAGCCCTTAACAAAGTAGATAAATTTTTATTTACTACTTCAGTTTGACCATCAGTTTGTGGGTGACAAGTAGTATAAAATAAGAGTTTAGTTCCTAATTTGCACCACAAAGTCTTCCAAAAATAGCTTAAGAACTTAGCATCATGATCTAAAACAATTGTTCTAGGCATACGATGCAATCATACAATTTTCCTATAGAACAAATCAGCTATATGGGATGCATCATCAGTTTTGTGACATGGAATAAAATGTGCCATTTTTGAAAATCTATCCACAATAACAAATATAAAATCATTACCATACTTAGAACTAGGTAAACCCAATACAAAATCCATAGACAAATCAATCCAAGGTTCATTAGGTATAGGCAATGGTGTATACAATCCATGGGGTTGAACATAAGATTTAGACAGACGACAAGTAATGCACCTATCATAAATGTGTTCTACAACTCGTTCCATATGAGGCCAATAAAAATGTTATTTTAAAATTTCCAAAGTTTTATCAACAGCAAAGTGTCCCATTAAACCACCCCCATGTGATTCCCTAACCAATAACTCAAGTAAAGAACATGCAAGTATACACAATTTATTTTCACGAAACAAAAAACCATTTACTTTAAAGTATTTACCTATAGTATTCTTTTCACAAGTTTTAAACTCTGAACCGAAATCAAGGTCATTAGCATATAATTATTTGATCCGTTCAAAACCAAGTAATTTTATATCAAGAGTATTTAACAAAACATACCTGCGAGGTAAAGCATCTGCAATGACGTTCTCCTTATCTTGTTTATATCGAATGACATATGGGAATGTCTCAATAAACTCCATCCATCACGCATGCCTTTTATTCAACTTGTGTTGCCCCTTCAAATACTTCAGTGACTCATGATCAGTATGGATTGTAGACACTCAGAATTTTCTTCAGTTCTGTTGTAGACAATTGAGATTTTGTGTTCCTATTACTAACCCTACAGGAGGGTAAAGCAGTCAACTCAACCCCGGTCTCAATACCGGGATGCCAGTTTAACCCCGGTTTCAATACCGGGATGTCAATTCAACCATGGTCTCAATACTGGGATGTCAGTTCAACCCCGGTCTCAATATCGGGATGTCAGTTCAACCCTGCTCTCAATACCGGGATGCCAGGTCAACCCCGGTCTCAATACCGGGATGCCGGTCAGCCCCGATCTCAATACAAAGATGCCAGGTCAGCCCCGGTCTCAACCCGGGAGGTATTGGTCAGCACCGATCTCAATATCGGGATGTCAGGTTAGCCCCGGTCTCAACCCGGGAGGTACAGGTCAACCCCGGTCTCAATACCGGGATGCCAGGTCAACCCTGGTCTTAACCTGGGAGGTACAGGTCAGCCCCGGTCTCAACCCAAGAAGTACAGGTCATCCCTGGTCTCAATATCGGGATGCCAGGTCAGCCCCGGTCTCAACCTGGGAGGTACAGGTCAACCTCGATCTCAATACCGAGATGCTAGGTCATCCCCGGTCTCAACCCAGGAGGTACAGGTCAGCCCCGATCTCAACCCGGGAAGTACAGGTCAGCCCCGGTCTTATCCCGGGAGGTACAGGTCAGCCCCGGTCTCATCCTGGAAAGTACAGGTCATCCTCGGTCTCAACCTAAGAAGTACAGGTTAGCCCCGATCTCAACCCAAAAAGTATCCCCGGTCTCAACCCGGGTGGTACAGGTCAGCTACGGTCTCATCTCGGGAGGTCAAATCAACTTCGGAGATAACCCCGAAGCCTCACATCATCTCCATGGACAAACCTGGAAGAACCAAGTCAACCTCAGAGACAACCTTGAGGAAAAACAGAATAGGCTGGGATCCAAACCTCGGAGACAACCCCGGGAAATTAGCCGAAGGGCCATACCAGCACTGAGGGCAACCCCGAAAGGGGCAAAATGGACATTTCACCAACTTAAAGCCGATTCGGTCAAACTTGAGCTAAATTGATGCAACCAAAGTCAGAAATAACCATAACAATGATCCCGAATGGAAACCGTGCAAGACAGCTCAACGAATAAACTGTGAGAAATCGAAGTCCTAGTTATGAATCCGTCTTTTTGAACTCGAAAAAGGTTTAATCCCATGTCATTGAGACACTCTCGGCGAGGGCTTTCCAGAAAGGTATAGCACGCCATAAACGAATGCACCGATCGAAAGTTAAAAAGTTTCGAATCTGACCTCACATTGCTCGGAGTGCACGTACTTTGATACAACAGAACCTACCACGTGGGCCCTACCACTTGGAATAGCATGTAGACCCGTGGCTGTCGTGAGTAGGCCCGCTTCCATTGAATCTATATATATAGTGCACCCCCAGCTCATTTGATAATTTAAAAATGCTCTGAACCTCTGCCCGTTTCATTTTTCAGCCATATTCTTGTACTCCAAACCCAAATTTTATCACTCTAACACGTAGATATACTCATATACTACCACATACCAAAAATTAACAGGTGGAAACGGACGTTTGAAGCCTACCAAGTGGCAAAAAGCCCGTGTAGCAGTCCATTCTGAGTATTTTTACGATCAGAAAGTTCATACTACTTCATTGCGCATTTATACACTTGCACGTTAAGTTTCATTTTTTGATTATGCCTGGAACTCAGTTCGGAACTCAGTTCCGTGGCCCTTTTTGCTTACGTTTTCATACATTTTAGTATATAAACACATTTTCTGGCATTTCTATAGCTCGGATCGTTGATCCGTTGCTTTTAACAGCTTTTATATACATATATCTTCGTATAGAGCAACTTCGCCGGACTGGGTTATCTTCCCAGTCCCGGTTTGGCTTTTTAATGTATATATTTAACTGTATATATACTAACTTTTCAATTCTGTCAAGCCCGGATGTCAAATCCGGGGGAGCTAATGCTTTTACATATATAACTATATATATATATATTTTGGACTTATTTGGGCCTGGATTTCTACTTCGTGGCCTTTTTATTGCTTTAATATATATGTACTAACTATATATATTAACTTTTTACATTCCAATTTGGTCTGGATCATTCTGTGGCCTTTTTACTTCTTTTATAAATATATATATATACTTTCATTTCTGTCCGGGCAAAGGATAGAATGTCTGTCACCCTTTATAGTTTTTTTTATATATATTTACTTTATGATGAGTCTGGATAATTTTATGGCTCTTTTACAGCTTATATATATATATATATATATATATATATATATATATATATATATATTTCCATTCAGTCGAGCTTGGATCATCTCGTGGCTCTTTTACAGCTTTTATATATATTTTTTCATTCTATCAGGCCTTGATTACTATGTGGCTTTTTACATCTTTTATAATATATATATATATATATATATATATATATATATATATATATATTTACATTCCAGTCCTGGCACCGGAGTAAAAACCCATCGCCCTTTACAGCTTTCGTATATATATAACTGTATATATATATATATATATATCTTTTATTCAGTGTGATTAAATTGCTGCTGTAAATATTCATTTCATATGAATCAGCGCTGACTTCTTTTTGGGCGAACTATATTTCTTTAAATCTCACCAACTCCAACTTTCAAACGGTTCAAAATAGGTCCAGACAAAACCGAAAAGCTAGAATGGTTGAGATTTACTTAAATCTAGCAATTTTTCTAGTTTCATTTCTGAAAGCAACCTCACGGCCCTTAGATCGCTATCTAGTGGGAACGAGACGCTTCGGCTACACGTACACCAGGATTTACTGATGATTCCTTGGCTCTTGCGATAGTTAGATGTAAATATACATTTATGTGCATATTTTGAGCTGTGCAGGTTTTATTGGCTTCCCCCTGTGAGCCTAGGAATCGTGGGATTCATGATCAAACTGATCAGAATCTGATTTCCACGATGGACAAACTCTACTTTACAAATGTATCCTGCCAATTTTTCTGTAAAATGTACATCCAAAAGACCTTAAAACGGATATCCGGGTTTAAGGTCTCAACATAGTAAAAATATAATTTGTCATTTCAGAGTCACTCCGATGGCTGTCATGCCCAAGAGAAGACATACACTTATATATTCTGTGGTCGAGGATGCTTCGCAGCCCGACAATCACCATTTAAATTGAGCTAAAAGGCTGAAAAGATAAAAAAAAAATGGAAGTATCAACATGCTTCAATTCCTATGTTAGCGTAAGGGTTTGAAAACCTGCTTTCGAAACATCATTTTAATATCTTGTCTAAATAAAAGGACTTTTGTAAATCAAATCAAATCTTTCGTATTTAGGTTCAACGAAGCATATCCATACTTTCAAATCAATCAAACATAGGCTTAATTTCTTCTAGCATTCACACACACATTGTGGATTTAATAGAGAAATATTGAAAAGATGTGGTACCGTGTTTTCACGGGAGTTGTGGGGTGCCTAACACCTTCCCCACACTTAACCAAGCCCCCGAACTTAGAACTTCGATTTCAAAGATTCAGTTTTGACAGTGTCCAGCAATTGGGCCTTCTTTCAAACAAAATTCAGTTGAGTTGGTACAACCATTTCAAATCTACCAACTGGCGACTCTATAAAATATTCAAATCGTCGACATGATACATTTTGGCCTTTTCCTAAAAAACCCTTCCAAACCTTTTTCACAAAAAAAAAGATAAAATAAGGGTAGACAAAACTTAGGAAAAGTGAGAGAGATTCTGGTCCAACGCGAAACGGATTTTTTTCTAACATCGACAGGTGTCGACTCTGCTGGGGACAGTAGAGGGCTTAGGCCGCGTTCAAATCTTTTCAAAATTTCCCATTCATAACTGCGTATGTGTAAATGTTGCGTCTTTACATTGAATGAATGTGAATGAATACTTTCCTGCTTTATATTAGTGCTTCGCACAAATATTAATGATTCGCACCAATGTCATCATATGCATACGGTGAGACGCGATGTATGTGAATGTATATTGTGTGATTCCTCCACTAGGAGGCAAACCCGTCAGTGACAGAGTAATGTCTTCGAGGACGGCTAAGTCTTCGGGGCTCATGAAAAAGCATCACTCAGAACCCCTCCAGTTGAAAGATCAAATTAATTTCCCCTCTAGTAGATTGCGATGATTTGAGGAACTTCTGCTTATTGGAGAATAAATTCACTGAACGTGACTCGCTATAGAATACCTAATGGAGTTTTACTTGCCTGTCAATAGGAATTTCTAATGTGATAGTAGTACAAGTGATCCTTGGACTTGAGATCATCATAATATCTTGTATGTAATGAATTATGCTTTAACTTATTTCTTAAAAACCCTTAGGGTATATCAAAGGGTATGCTTGGGTATAATAAATTACATATGGAGATAATAAATGATCAATAAAGAATCTACCACTTCTAGTAAAAGAAGAGATATGTCCTATGTGATTCATTAAATGACAACCCAGTAGTCCTTGGCCAAGACAGAATGAAATTAGAAAAGAGTTTCTAATTTGCATTATTTGGAGTTGTGCATTTTCTAATCGAAATATATATAATTAAATAAAATAAGACTTGACAGTAATTTCATGTCTTATATTTAATTGAGATATTATATGGTGGAAGGAGTGAATTGTACAGTAACTATTTATTCACAAGTTCTTTTATGATTAATGTTGAAATCTATATTATCTAGAAAGTCATTGATCACTAGGGAGGCTTATCCCTATTATAGAATAAATATTATTTATTTAAATAGATTATTAGTTTAATTTATTTATTTAAATAAGATTAGAATTGTTCTAATTGATTTATTCACAACCGGTTTAATATGGAGAACCTAAAAGGTCACACCATAAAAGGAAGAATAATTATTTAAGAAGGTAATGGCATAATTGTAATAATGTATTAAGTATAATTAATTTAATCTATGTTGATAGAATAAATTAAATAGGTTAATGCTTATTATTTAATATTTTAGAAATATTAAATATAAATTAATAAGAGGAGTCTTATTAATATTATTACAATTATTATTATTTTAATTTTTAAAGGAGTTTAGGAATTAATTTAATATTAGTACTCTCATTTATTCCTAATAAGATTAGGAGACAAATTAATTAAATGAATTTAATTAATTATTCTCAATGTGGTGTGAAGCCTAAATTAATTAAAGGAGTTTAATTAATTAAATGAAATCCCATGTCTAATAGAATTAGAAGGGTTGACCAATATCTATATAAGAGGAGTCTTATAATAGATATCAGTTGATGCAATTCCAATTGTTGGAGAGTACTCATTTTCTATAGAGGATAGAAAACTAGGGTTTAGCCAACCACCCTCCTTCTTGATAATTCTTCTTCCTTGGTGGATCACCTCTAAAGGCCAAACACTTGGGTGGCTAACGTTGATCAAATGAAGGAATCTAACCCGAAAATTCAAGGAGATCACGAAAAACAAGGAGTTGAACTCGTACCTATGGAAGCTTCGTTCTACAAGGGTATGATTACTTAACTTCTTATTTATTGTTTTGAATTAATAATTTGCATAAAGGATGATCTAGGTAATAGTTTTGTAGAAATTTTTAAAATTCTGATATATCATGCTTCCTCTAAATTTTGCAATTTGATTGCGTCACGATTTTGTACAAACCTAACAGTGGTATCAGAGCCAAACCTTTATGCAATTATTAATTATTTTAATTCCATATATATGTATGAGTATGTATTTAGAATAATTTATTGGGCATAATTAATTGTATAAAATTATTTTTTATGAAAAAAAGGAAGTTATTCCGAATTGAATCCGAAAGAATTTTTTTATGTGAGAATTTATGTCTCCTTTTAAAAGTTAAAGGAGAGTACTACACTTCATATATATATATTTTCGTCTCCTTTTAAAAGTGGCTTAATTCACGCTGCATCATGTTTACCTGATTCGTTTAAAAAAAAAAAAAAAAAAGAGGGCGAAAGTTAAACTGTTTTAAAAGGAGACCTGCGAATTCTTTTTTTTTTTTTTTTAAAAAGAGCCTGACCTTTGCTTTTTAAGGTTATAACATATACATATAATAAAGTGATCAGAAGGATTGCATGATTCTTTTTCAAAAAGTGATTCTAATATATATATTCGATTTATATATATAATATATATATATATAATATTCTTAATAATTTTATAATTAAAATAAAGAGTTTATTTTAATCTTAAAATTGGATTTCATGCGATTTAAAATTGTCCATTAAATGATACTCATATATATATAGAATGTTTTAATTCATGAGATGAATATTGATTTATTAATGTATATGGTGATATATATGATAATAAATGGGATTGATTATGAGACTATTGACCAATGTGATTAGATTTTATTTTAGTTGAATGCTTGAATAAATGAGTTTTATTAAATGGGGTCTGCGTACATTGTCTTCTCTAGTTTTTTCTTGATGTAAAATTCTATCTCCCTCCTATGTACTTCCCCTTGACTGTTGATCAAGGTTTTTATTTAAATTAAATAGTTTAATATAATATAAAGAGTTAGAATTATCTTGAAGGAATTGGAGACCAAGGAGCAAGGAGCGCATGAAGACCCGTTTGTATGGAGCCCTGGTTTAAATGTAATAGTTACGTTTAAATTTAAATTCTTGCACTCCTAGGTTTGACCTTTTGGTTCACTTGGTGTTTCTAGTGAACCAAATTAGAATAAAAGTTCCATAATCAATCCGAGTATAATATAGTATTCTATATGTGCATGCTAAATATTATATATATTATATTTTATACAGACATGCTTCGCATGTTTAATAAAATGATGCGTATTTTATATATATGTGCATGCGCGCTAAACAAGATGAGACAAATAATAACAAATCCCTCAAAGAAATTATATTAAGTCCAAAGCGTTCAAAGATATTTGGAATATCGAACGTCGCCATCTAGCATGATAAATTAATAGATTATTAAATATTTAATACGAGTTTGTTGTGCACACACAAGGCGAGTATTGCGTATTTAAGATATTAATTTAATCACATTTGATGCTTATAAAGTTAATTGAACAATATTATTTTGTTGTGCACACACAAGGACAATATTTTTCTTTTTCAAATATATGGAGTGCTAGGTTGGACTTAACTTAAATTATTTTAGTTTGGATGTGCACACACTTGACCATTATGATTTAAGAGGCAAAATACAAGGAGTCACATGTTAATGTGATTGACAAGAGTTGTCTACCTATTTATTTATATATCGTTTGTTGTGCACACACAATGCTATATATATTTGAAATGGGATCCTTAATATCACTAGCAAATCTTTAATTAGATGTTGCCGAACTATATAAGTGAAGGTAATATAGTTTGAAGAAAATAGTGGGAGATACCAATTTAAAATAAGACCTAATTTATTTTGATATATAAAATTAATTAAATGAATGTTTGCTAAAATATTGTCTTTTCACATACAGAAATTTAAAAATATCAAAATCACCAATTTCACTGCGTAGTGTACTTGATGCTAACAAACTAACTGGTCCGAATTACACAGACTGGTTAAAGAATCTGAGAATAGTTCTCACTGCTGAAAAGATTTTTTATGTCCTAAATTCACATGTCCGTTGAAATGTTCCAGAAAAAACCTCTGAGGAAGAGATTGCCACCATTGTAAAGTGGTAAGATGATGCATCTGTGGCTCAATGCATCATACTCGCATCCATGAATAACGAGCTTCAGTGTCAGCATGAAAACATGGATGCTCCTACTATGTTGCTTCACCTCAAGGAGTTGTATGGCGAACAAAGTAAGACTGCTAGATATGAGATATCTAAGGAGCTCTTCCGATCTCGGATGACCGAGGGCACTGCCGTAGAGACTCATGTCCTAAGGGTGACCAATCTGATTGAACGCATAGGACAACTTGGGTTCGTCATGGATGGAGAGTTGAGTCAAGACTTGGTCTTGTAGTCACTCTCTGAGACCTTCTCGCAGTTCGTTATAAATTTCAACATGAATAAGTTAGATGTCAGCTTGCCTGAATTACTTAACATGTTGAAAACTGCAGAAGGTCACTTTTCATCCAAGAAGAATTATGTCTTAATGGTGGATGATTCTTCTAAGAAAAGGAAGAGGCCCAATGTATTTTCTAAAAAGAAGAAATCTAAGAAGGCTAAGGGTAAGGTGAACATAAAGGAACAAAAGAAACCTGATCCAGCTAGCAAAGGAATGTGCTTCCATTGCAATGAGCCGGGTCATTGGAAGAGGAACTGTAAGAAGTTTCTGGTAGAAAATAAGCTTGGAGAAGGTTTGACTTCCAATCAAGGTTTATTCATGATTGAAATTAATTTTTCAGAAAGTCAAAATTCTACTTGGGTATTGGATACTGGCTGTGGTTCTCATATATGTAATACTGTGCAGGGACTGGTCAGAAGTAGAAAACTGAACAAGGATAAGGTTGTCCTACGAGTGAGAAATGGAGCAAAGGTTACTGCATTAGTTGTAGGCACTTATTGTTTAGCACTGCTTATGGGCAAGTCCATTTATTTAAATAATTGTTATTCTTCCGAATATCATTAGAAGCATTATTTCTGTTTTTGTATTAGATATGGATGGATTTGACATTATAATAAAGAACAACAGTTGTTCTATTTATAATAACAATGTTTTATATAGTGTTGGTAATTTGCGAAATGGACTTTATATACTTGACTTGCATAAAAATATATTTCAAATTGAACAAACTAAGAAAAGGAAAAAGAGATAATGTTAATTATACCTATACGTGGCATTATAGACTCGGTCATATCAATGAAACAAGATTATCCAAGTTGCATAAGGATGGGCTCTTAGAGCTATTTGATTATGAATCATATTCAACTTGTGAATCTTGTCTAATGGATAAAATGACTAAATCTCCTTTTAGTAGAAAAGGAAAAAGAGTTACAGAGTTGTTATCGTTGGTTCACACAGATGTTTGTGGACCTATGACAACGAATGCACGGGGAGGGTATTCTTATTTTATTACTTTCACTAATGATATTTGGATATATGTATTTAATGAAATACAAATCTGAATCGTTTGAAAAGTTCAAAGAGTTCAAAAGTGAAGTAGAGAAACAAACGGGCAAGAGTATTAAGATTCTTCGATCAGATCGAGGTGGAGAATACTTAAGCGGTGAATTTCTTAATTGTCTCAAAGATAATGGTATAATCTCACAATGGACTCCATCAGATACACCACAGTCAAAATGGAGTATCTGAACGGAGAAATCGAACATTGTTGGACATGGTTCGTTTCATGATGAGTTTTACCGATCTTCCAATTATATTTTGGGGTTATACCCTAGAAGCGACTGCATATCTACTAAATAAGGTCCCCTCAAAATCCGTTCCCAAGACTCCATATGAGATGTGGACAGGGAGGAAACCTTGGTCTTAAGCATGTTAAGATTTGGGGATGTCCAGCTTATGTGAAAAGGTTTCAAAATGATAAGCTTGGGACAAGATCTGATAAGTGCACATTTGTGGGATATCCTAAAGAAAGTTTGGGATACTATTTATACAATCTTATTGAGCAAAAGGTGTTTTTTGCAAAACACGCTGCCTTCTTGGAAAATGAGTTTATCCTTTAAAGGGCTAGTGGGAGGAAAAATAGATCTTGAAGAAATTCAAGAACCACAAAACACTACAGATTAATTGGATGAACCTGTCCTAGTAGAACACCTACTGTACAACACCCTATTTGTAAATCTGGAAGAGTACCCAAGATACCTAAAAGGTATGGACTCGTCATAGAGGATGACGATGAGGTACACGTCATGAATGATGATGATCCATTGAATTACGAACATGCTATGAGTAATTAAGACTCAGAGAAATGGTAGATGATCATAAAATCTAAAATGAATCTTTGAAGCAATGCACAAAACCATTTGGATTTTACTTGCGATTGCAGCTTATTATTACTAGATCTGGCAAAATGGACGTGGAGACACCCTTTCTCAAATATATATTATTAAAGGAGAAGTATGTACGATACAGCCAGATGAATTTGTTTCAATGGTTGAAGCAAATCATGTATATGAGCTACAACAATCCATTTATGGATTGAAGCAAGCTTCTCGTAGATGGAATATCCGTTTTGATGAGACAATCAAAGAGTTTGATTTTATCAAAAATGAGTATGAACTATGTGTGTACAAGAAGGTTAGTGGGAGCGTTGTTTTATTCCTTGTATTATATGTTGATGATATATTATTGATAAAGAATGACATTCCTATGCTGCAGTTGATTAAGATCTAGTTGTCAAAACATTCCTCTATGAATGATTTGGGTAGAACATCCTACATTTGGGGATATAAATCTGTATAGATAGATTTAAAAGGATGTTCGGCTTATCCCAAGAAACATATATTCATTAGATGTTAAAGGCGTTTAGCATGGCAAACTCCAAAAGGTGTCTCATGTTGATGAACCATGGAGTGTATCTCTCTAAAATTGTCCTCAATAAAAGAGAGATCGCATGAGTTACTATTATGTATGCAATGAAATATACGAGACTTGATGCTGATCAGTCATATTCTGGAAAAGATCACTGTAAGACAGTAATAAATATCTTAAAGTACTTAACTAACACTAAGAATGTCATCATGAAGTTTTCAAACTGACCAAGACGACAATAATACCACTTCAGGGTATGCCGTTACCTTGAAAGGTGGTGCAGTGAATTGAAAAGTTTCCAAACAGCAAAAGGTTGTTGGTTTAGTGACAAAGACAAAGTATATAACTGTAAGTGAAGCTGCAAGTTGATGTTTCGGATGAAAAGTTCAATACAGAACTAGGAATAGTTCTTAAGTCTCATCTTGAATCCAAACATGTGTTGCGGCACTTTGATTAAAGAAATCATTGAAAGAGGAGAAGTTACTAGAGATAGTGAACTCTCAAGATAACATTGCAGATCCATTTACTAAAGCTTTAACATAACAGCAGTTTGATTGTCACTTAGAGAAGATGGGTATGAGATACCATGGCGATTGGCTTTAGTGCAAGTAGGAGATTGAAAGTAGTATGCATACAAGTCAATAATGTATGATGATAAAGCATATACTTTGGAGACGATCTTATTTATTTATTAATAAAAGTAATCATTATTTAAAGGCATTTAATTATCTACATGATGCTATTTTTATAATATATAAATAACTCATAGTTTTAAGCAATATTTTTAGAATCATGATGTTGATCATGCTAAAGAGATCTAAATTCTTAGAAAGCTTAAAACTAAAATAGTTCCTAATCGTTGGATTACTAAAAAGGGGATTAGTAAATCTGGATAGATTGGTACATATGTTGCTTACTCATTGGATGAGGATGACTGATCTCATGATCATTTGTATGGAGACACTAAAGTAAGTATGTAGGTGCTTATTGGAAAATAGGTTCACTGGACGTGAGTCGCTATGGAATACCTAATAGAGTTTTACTTGCCTGTCAATAGGAATTCCTAATGTGATAGTAGTACAAGTGATCCTTGGACTTGAGATCATCATAGTATCTTGTATGTAATGAATTATGCTTTGACTTATTCCTTAAAAACCCTTAGGGTATATCAAAAAGTATGCTTGGGTATAATGAGTTACATATGGAGATAATGAATGATCAATAAAGAATCTACCACTTCTAGTAAAAGAAGAGATATGTCCTATATGATTCGTTAAATGACAACCCAGTAATCCTTGGCGAAAGCAGAATGAAATTAGAAAAGAGTTTCTAATTTGTATTATTTGGAGTTGTGCATTTTCTAATCGAAATACATATAATTAAATAAAATAAGACTGGACAGTAATTCCATGTCTTATATTTAATTGGGACATTGTATTGTGGAAGGATTGAATTGTACGGTAACTATTTACTCACAGGTTCTTTTATGATTAATGTTGAAATCTATATTATCTAGAAAGTCGTTGATCGCTAGGGAGGCTTATCCCTATTGTAGAATAAATATTATTTATTTAAATAGATTATTAGTTTAATTTATTTATTTAAATAATATTAGAATTGTTTTAATTGATTTATTCACAACCGGTTTAATATGGAGAACCTAAAGGATCACATCATAAAAGGAAGAATAATTATTTAAGAAGGTAATGGCATAATCGTAATAATGCATTAAGTGTAATTAATTTAATCTATGTTGATATAATAAATTAAATAGCTTAATGCTTATTATTTAATATTTTGGATATATTAAATATAAATTAATAAGAGGAGTCTTATTAATATTATTATTATTATTATTATTTTAATTTCTAAAGGAGTTTAGGAATTAATTTAATATTAGTACTCACATTTATTCCTATTAAGATTAGGAGGCAAATTAGTTAAATGAATTTAATTAATTATTCACAATGTGGTGCGAATCCTAAATTAATTAAAGGAGTTTAATTAATTAAATGAAATCCCATGTCTAATAGGATTAGAAGGGTTGACCAATATTTATATAAGAGGAGTCTTATAATAGGTATCAGTTGATGCAATTCCAATTGTTGGAGAGTACTCCTTTTCTATAGAGGATAGAAAATTAGGGTTTAGCCAACCACCCTCCTTTCTTGATAAAATTCCAATTCAAGGAGATCACGAAGAATAAGGAGTTGAACTCGTACTTGTGGAAGCTTCGTTCTACAAGGGTATGATTACATAACTTCTTATTTATCGTTTTAAATTAATAATTTAATGGTTTTGTAGAAATTTTTAAAACTCTGATATACCATGCTTTTACTAAAATTTTGCAATTTGATTGCGTCACGATTTTGTACAAACCCAAGGCCTTCATGCCGAAAAGCCGCGAGAGTAGCCTAAGATAGGTCAGCCTCTGATTAACCAAATCCGAAGGGAAGCTTCTTCATGCCTTCCTTTTTCAATTCAATGTGAAGTTTCCAATTTCAATGTAAATATCATAATGTACATTCCATGTCTTGTAAATCCTGTCATGCTCTCCTGTCATTCAAACAACTGACCTCTATTTACAGGATAAGATTAAAAAACCTTGTAAATAAATACGTTACATGGCATGCATCCGACCAATACTTCCATTCATAAATTAACACCTACGATTGTTGTAGGTAAAAGTTGGTCCTGTCACTAGATCAAAGTCTAAAAAAGCACTAAGTCCATCTTCAGACATGACTTTAAGTGATCAACCAAAATCCACCCCTGTATCTAGGGAAGAATTTGAAAGATTAAAAAACCAGATAGCCGAATTGGCTATTTTCTTGAGAGAACAAAGTAAAGCTCTTAAAGGAAAACAATCACAGGGTCATACAGAACCAGGTACACCCGGTGGCAGTCAAGAGACTGGAAAGTAAGACACTCAAATTCTTGAACAACAGAACTAGGATACTACCAACAAAACCACCGAAGTCACCACCTTCAACAAAGAACAGGAAGCTGGTGACATTCTGAAGAAAGTCCAACAGATGGAAGAAACTATTCGGTCTATCAAAGGGACTGGGGCATTTGGTAGTGTCAATTATTCAGACTTATATATTTTCCCTGGGGCTCGTTATCCCAAAAAATTTTGAGTTACTAATTTTGAGAAATACGTTGGATTGGGAGACCCCTACACTCACTTAAAGGTGTTCATTGGAGAGCTCGGATCCTATACAGAGGACGAGAAACTCCGAATGCAATTATTTCAAAAAAGACTGACTAGATAGGCTTGAGCCTGGTATGCCTGTCTGGACAACTCTAAAATTCACATCTGGGAAGAGCTGGCACATGCCTTCCTTAATCAATACAGTTTCCAGTCTCAACTAGCTCCCGACAGATATCAAATAACTAAAATCAAGAAACAAAGTGCTGAATATTCAAAGAATATGCTCAATGCTGGAGACGAATGTCGGCACAAGTCACTCCACCTATGACTGAGTCTGAGATAGTCATGACCTTTATCGACATTCAAGAAGCTCCGTATTATGAAAGGGTCCTAGCAGGCATAGGAAAGCCATTTTCAGAGATGATCAAGCACGGTGAAATGGCAGAAATGGGGCTCAAATATGGGAAGATAAAGGATTTGACCGCCTTAGAAGCTGTTGCCGAGCATATCCAGTTCGGGAGTTACGGTAGTAATCCCCAGAGGACACACAAGAAGAATGATGAAGAAGTGTCCTTAGTATTACAAGGACAGAATCAGAAGGGGGATTCAAGCAGCGTACCCATTCAACGTAGAAACTATTCCCCTTTTCAAACTTCAGCACAACTTTCAAACCCACCATTCCAGAAAAATTTGGAGGCCAGGCGTCGAAGAACGTTCACCCCATTAAGGGATTCACTCGAGAATGTGCTAAAATTGTTGACGGTACAGAAAAAGATTATGCAACTCCTTCCACCAACCAACACCGGTGGACGGAATTTTGACCTGAGTAAGAAGTGTGCATACCATTTCGAATTTCCAGGCCATGATACACAAGATTGTTGGTCTCTCAAGCACAAAATCCAGGACTTGATAGACAATGGAGAGATCGTGGTGACCAAACCTGAGCAACCGAATGTACAGGATAATCCCCTCCCTTAGCACAAAGAGGAGGGTGTCAACATGGTTAGCATGCAAAATGGAGAAGGATCCAAATACCTCCGATACGTCGGAGAAACAACTCAATCCAGCAGCAATAGCCCAAACAGTTGGGAGTTATCAGAAAGGCGATTCCTAATAAAATAGAAGATTAAGTCTATTAAGGAACAGATTGGACAGTTAGCAGAGTTGGTCATATATTAGTATCAGGTAACCAGACAACTAATAAACCAATCCAACCCGTCTGAAGCAAGTCCTCTTGCACCAAAGATCAGCCCCATCGCAATGAAGGATCACTACCGGTTTCATAAGCATGAACCCTGGGCCGATAACGTTGCAAAGGAGGAGAAGTTTCAAGAAGATAGGGAGTTTGCCTTTCAAAGGAATTTAACTGACCTAAACCAGCTGATGAAGGAAATCCTCCAGATGTTGATCAATGAGGGGATGGTTACAGATCTGTTACCCCCAGTAAATCCTCGATCCAGGAAATTCAAGCTTGACCGAATCTGTCAATATCACTCCAATGCACCCGGTCATGACACCGAAGATTGATGGAGACTTCGTCACTTAATTCAAAATATGATTGAAAATGGTGAACTAATCAGGGGGAGTCAGGATTATATCCTCCCAGATGAAGAAACTCTCTTTATTCCCACTGCGTGGAGTCAGGATATAGTGGCTATTATTTCCTGTGATAAGGAGCCAGCCCTCACACTCCTAATACTACCAGGGAAAGGGATCCAAGAAACACAAAATTATGTTAAGTTGGCGGTGCCCGAACCTTTGATATTATCTTTTAGACCCTGGTATCCAGTGATCAGTCTGAAGAGAGTCCTATGGAACTATGGGAATGATGAAGGTTCCACCTCCAACAACATTGCCATCGTACCAAAGAAGAATCCATTGTACCTGCCTCAGCGGGTGATCAAATCAGTCATCATGGCCAAAGAAAAGGTGGCTGAAAACAAAATCAAAGAGTTCCTCAGTAAAATGGGACACAATGAAATCAAGGTGGTGCAAAGTTTGAAGGATGCACCCAAGCAAATATCCATCCTAGATTTGGTCTTATCCTTAGTAGATCATCGTAACATTCTGGTGAAAGTACTGGAAGAAGCCCATCTGCCCAAAATAGTGGATGCCGAGAAATTTCGTCATGTGGTAGAACACATCTTTAATAGTAATGTGATATCTTTCACTGACGATGATATACCCGCAGAAGGGACGGGCCATCATAAGTCACTGCACATAGTGTTGATGTCATCAGGGTATGTGATAGGAGGTGTTTTTATAGATGGAGGATCGTCCCTGAACATCTGTCCCTACGATACCTTGGAAAGAATGAAGATCAATCCAAACCGAATCAGAACCAGTCATGTGGTTATCCTGGCTTTCGATGGATCTCGCCGAGACGCTGTGGGAGAAATTGAGCTGCCACTAGAGATTGGTCCCCACACCTTCTATGTATCCTTCTAGGGACTTAACATTGCCACCGGATACAACTTATTGCTAGGAAGACCGTGGATCCACAGGGCAGGAGCAGTTCCATCAACCCTTCATCAGCAGCTTCAGTATATTATCAATGGCAACCTAATCACGGTGAATGCCGAACCAGAATACCCTGTCTGCATATAGGGAGACATGCCCGTGATCAGCCTGGATCCAGGGATCGAACCTGCAAGTTTTCAAGCATTGGTGGTGAACAATACTCAGTACCTACCTGTCGGGGCACCAACTCTGAAACCAAAAATCTCCCCTGAAGTGATGACAGTGGGCAGGAGATGGTATCTTTGGGTTTCGGCCATGGAGAAGGGTTAGGAAAGAATCAACAAGGTATCGAGAGTCCGGTGCAAATCTTGAGTCAGTCAAGGAAAGCCGGATTGGGCTATTCATCTGGGTCAAACCACCGGAACCCACATAAGCATCCAAAGGCTCATGCTTCTACGATACTACTGCCAAACCTCACTAATGTCGAATTCGTGATGCCAATGAGGAAGATTCCAGCAGTTGTGTGAGCCATGCTATTTCCTCCAATCATATCGGTAAGTGAGAGGAAAGCCCCAAAGCCTGAGGGGGATAGCAAAAAGGGAAAAGAAAAGTTCATGTACGAAGGACGAGACCCATTTGCTAACATGCGTGTTCTCGTACACTACGAAGGTATGAATGATGATATCCCCGATAATGATGAAGAGGATCAGATTAAATTCCTCGCATCAAGAAGGAAAAGGGAGGCAGGTCAAAGAAGAATCATGGCCCTGATCTGAAGGATGTCTTAGTCATCATCCGAGATGAGGCTGACGAGCACAATTCCTTAGTCCTCCCTATTCATGAGGATCTGACCCTGGACAACTGGAGCAGCGTCCCTTGCCTCATTCAAAAAGGGTAAAAGGGCATAGAGTCTGTCTGCCCTGTCACATGGTTTCATTTACTGCTTATTTTATTGCACAACTATAGCAGTAACTTTTGCCATGCTTTGCTAAATGCTTTGTATATTTAAGTAATTGCATATATTAAATTGAAAGCATTTTGTTTTCAAGACTCCAAGATTGGATTTGTTTGTCCCTACTGATGAGATGCCAACTTATCATAGTGACTACAACTTTGATGTAGAACTGAACTTTGACTTGATGGAGATTGATCAAGAAGAGGAAGATGACTATGAGGTGCCCGATAAAATCAAAGAATGGGTCAAAGACAAACCCAAACTAAACCTTGACTAAACCACCA
The DNA here is from genome assembly GCA_020205555.1 of Panax stipuleanatus. Taxonomy (NCBI): domain Eukaryota; kingdom Viridiplantae; phylum Streptophyta; class Magnoliopsida; order Apiales; family Araliaceae; genus Panax; species Panax stipuleanatus. The sequence continues at coordinate 26,845,233 of CM035123.1, forward strand.
CTGTCAATATCGAAACCCTAGAAAACCTCAAAGAAATCCAGATAGGCCTAGACCTCACCACAGATCAAAAAGCTGACCTGATTGAAATCTTAACACAGTTCCAGGATGTGTTTGCATGGCCGCATGAAGACATGATTGGCTTGTCTACTGACATTGTCATCCATCGACTTCCCATCAAAGATGGATTCAAGCCAATCAAGCAGAAGCTTAGGTGATTGAAACCTGAATGGAGTCTGAAAGTCAAAGAAGAAGTTGCATATATTAAAGCAAAAACATTTTGTTTTCAGGACTCCAAGATTGTATTTGTTTGTCCCTGCTGATGAGATGCCAACCTGTCATAGTGACTATAACTTTGATGTAGAACTGAACTTTGACTTGATGGAGATTGATCAAGAAGAGGAAGATGACTATGAGGTGCCCGAGGAAATCAAAGAATGGGTCGAAGATAAACCCAAACCAAACCTCGACCAAACCACCACCGTCAATATCGGAACCACGGAAAACCTCAAAGAAATCCAGATAGGCCTAGACCTCACCACAAATCAAAAAGCCGACCTGATTGAAATCTTAACACAGTTTCAGGATGTGTTTGCATGGTCGCATGAAGATATGATTGGCTTGTCTATTGACATTGTCATCCATCGACTTCCCATCAAAGATGGATTCAAGCCAGTCAAGCAGAAGCTCAGGTGATTAAAACCTGAATAAAGTCTGAAAGTCAAAGAAGAAGTTGTCAAACAATTCAAGCATCATCATGGTATCAACATACCCGGAGTGGCTGTCAAACATAGTTCTCGTGCCTAAGGCCGGAGGGAAGGTATAAGTATGTGTGGATTATCGGGATTTAAACAAAGCTTACCTCAAAAGATAATTTCCCGGTACCTTTCATCCACATCCTGATAGACAACACGATGCAGTACGACATGTATTCTTTTGTGGATTGCTTTGCAAGTTACCATCAAATCATAGTTGTTGAGGAAGAAAGGGAGAAGACAGCTTTCATCACTCCCTAGGGAACCTTCTGTTATAGACGTTTATCCTTCGGCCTCATCAATGCCGGTGTCACGTATCAGCGAGCTATGATGGCCCTGTTTTATGATATGATGCATAAGGAGATAGAGGTTTATCTGGATGACATCATCGTCAAATCCCAAAAGGAGGACGATCACATCAACCATCTCAGAATGCTGTTCAATAGGTTGCATAAGTACAACCTCAAGTTAAATCCAGCCAAATGTGTTTTTGGTGTCAAATCGGGCAAGTTGTTGGGATTTCTGGTGAGTAATAGAGGCATTGAGTTGGATCCTACCAAGATTAAAGCCATCACAGAGATGCTCGTACCACGAATAGAAAAGGAGATACGCGGGTTTCTGGGAAGGATCAATTTCATAAGCTGGATCATTTCCCAGCTCACGGTAACTTGTGAACCCATCTTCAAGCTACTAAAGAAGAATTCCTCCACGAAATGGAATGAGGATTGTCAAAAAGCCTTCCTTGCCATCAAGAAACAGCTGATCGAAGCGCCTGTCTTGGTACCACCGAGGGATGGAGTTCCCTTATTTATGTACCTGTCTGTTAATGCCAATGCAATGGGTTGCTTGTTAGGACAAAAAGATGATAGTAGCAAGGAGAGAGCTATCTACTACGTTAGAAAAAGATTCAGCAGCAGTGAACAGAAATACACCCTGATCAAGAAGACCTGTTGTGCGTTAGCATGGGCCGCCATGAGGTTACAACACTATCTGCATGGGCACACGACCTACCTCATATCCCGCATGGATCCACTGAAATACGTATTCAACAAGCCAATGTTAAATTGTCAATTGTCCAAATGGAAGTTGATCCTCTAATAGTTCGACATTATCTATGTGACTCAGAAGTCCATCAAAGGTCAAGGCATTGCAGATTAACTATCCGAAGCACCATCAGGAGGGTTCAAACCTCAGGAAACTTATTTTCCAGATGATGGGATCATGACAATTCAGTAAATCCGACAAGAGAATATAGTCCAACCATGGAGAATGCATTTCAATGGACAAGTGAACATGGAAGGTGCCGGAGCTGGGGCAATCCTCATCTCTGGTACAGGAGAGCAATATCCTGTGGCTTCCAAGCTACAGTTTGTCAACACCAACAACACAGCTGAGTATGAAGGCTACATAATGGGGTTAAAATTAGCCCAATCCATGGGTGTCAAACATCTATTAGTCATTGGAGATTCAAAGTTGGTTATCAGACAAACCACCAGGGCGTATCACACCAAAGAACTGCATTTGCTACCCTATCACCGGCAGGTCATCAACATATCCATGAATTTTCAAGAGATAACCTTCATCCATATCCTTCGTGGAAGGAACGACTTTGCGGATGCATTGGCAACATTGGCTTCCCTGATCAACATATCAGATAGGAGGGGAATTCCTGACATCAAATTCACAAACCAAAAGACCCCAGCATACTTGAATTATATTAGAGAAATATCAGATGAAATACCTCCGATCAAACAGCCTTGGTATCAAGACATCAAGGAATATCTCCGAGATAGATCTACACCCGCTGAGGCGAGCCAATCCGAATGTAAGTGGATTCACAAAATGGCTATGAAGTTCTATCTGAACGGAGATGCACTCTACAAAAGGGATGCTGGAATAGGCCTATTACGATGCTTCGATAAAGAGCAAGCCCAGAGATTGATGGATGAAGTCCACGGTGGAATCTAGTGGTCCACACATGAGCGGTCATCTGCTGGCCAAGAAAATATTAAGAACAGAGCATTACTGGATCTCTCTCAAAGCTGACTGTGATGACCACGTCAAGAGGTGCTATCAATGTCAAGTCCATGGAAATGCCATCCACGCTCCTCCAAATGAGTTGCATAATATGAGTTCGTCGTGGCCTTTCTCTATGTGGAGAATAGATGTGATAGGTCCAATAGAACCCAAAGCCAACAATAGTCATCGATTCATCTTCACCATGATCGATTACTTCACCAAGTGGGTTGAATCTGCCTCTTTTCCCAAAGTCACCAAAGAGGTCATCATTGGTTTCATCAAAAATAATATCGTCTATCGATATGGACAACCGGAGGTGATCATATCAGACAACGCCAAGAACTTAAACAATCAGATGATGAGAGACTTATGTAGCAAGTTCCACATCAAGCATCTTAATTTCGTCATCTATCGGCCCAAGATGAATGGTGCTGTCGAAGCAGCCAACAAGAACATCAAAAAGATCATGCAAAAAATGTCCGCCAATCACAAAGAATGGCCTGACATGTTACCTCTAACCCTGTTAGCATACAGGACGTCAATGCGTACCTCTACTAGGGGCTACCCCCTATTCATTGGTCTATGGCATGGAAGTAGTCCTTCCCATACAAGTAGAGATGGAGTCCTTGCGAGTATTAATAGAGGTTCAGATGGACGAAGACCAGTGGTTGCAAGAGCGATACCACCAGCTGTCTCTCATAAATGAAAAGAGGGCTATAGCCCTTTTCCACGGGCAGTTATATCAGTAAAGGATCGCTCGATCATACAACAAGAAAGTCCGAATCTGATAATTCAAAGAAAATGACCTAGTGCTGAAGAATGTTTTTGCCAATCAAAACGAAGCTAAAGAAAAGTTCGTCCCAAATTAGGAAGGCCCTTTCATTGTCAAAGAGGTGTTGACAGGAGGAGCTGTTAGATTACAAGAGATAGACGGGAGCGAATTTCCCTAACTCATCAACTCAGACACCATAAAAAGGTACTATGTCTAAAACACATGCCAGCCACCATCCTGGTCCAGCAAATCGATCAAATCAGTTCAGTTTTCAATAGAAAAAATTGAACTACAAATGACCTGATCTCCCTCAACTCGGGAGTACGTAGGCAGCCATTCCTGGTGCGGTCAAACCAAATAAAATACTCAAAAAAAACTCAACAAACCAAACTCAAAATAGACACTGCTCAAGCCTCTCTCACATAAAAAACTAAACTATGAATGACCTGATCTCCCTCAGCCCGGGAGTACGTTGGCAGCCATTCACAGTGCGATATAACTTTCAAAGAAAAACAAAAACTAATAAAACCAGTCCAAAGACACCAAAACATAAATCCTATCAAGCCTCCCTGATCGATAGGCCCATCTAAGAGATTCTCCGGCATCTCAATGTCAATCCGTTAAGGAGAAGTTCATGATACATCAACAACAGCAACTCATGAAAGAAGTGGTAATCACTCAGCAATGACAATACATATCCAAATAGGGAAGTGAATCAAAATATATTTCTATGATAATAATACTGTTTGATATACACTGTGTCCTGTACATAACAAAAATGGTTGATCTTGTATGTGCAGGAAAAACAAAGCTAGCCTATGGACCCATGGACAAGTGAGATAACAGTGCCAGCATGGCATCTCTCTCTGAAGATAGAGGAGCAGTTGCAAGTGCAATACCCTCAGCCTCCATACGAGCAAGCACATCCACAGCCATCTGCATAGTGGCACTGTGACCGTCGATGAAAGCACTCATCTCTCCAACCAGGCTGTCTGTATATAACCTAAGGACTATGCTGTCAGCAATATATACATCTCGAGTGGCTATGGCCTTGTCCCTATCCATAAAACAGCATCCCTGATAATCAAAGTCTCCTCCATCCCGATAAAAGCAGCATCTTGAGAAGATCGAGCCTCATCTCTCTCGACCAATGTCATATCCCGAGTGGCTCGAACCTCATCTCTATCAGCAAAAGCTATATCTCTGCCGGACAGGGCAGTCAACATCAGTGCCCTAGCCTGATCTCTCTCGAAGGTCATCTGAGCTAGTGCATCAGCAACAGCTGGATCAGTCCCGACCGGAATGATCGGAGGGTCACTAACTAAAGTCGTTGTCGAGCCGGTGAACAACTCATCCTTTGTGGGAGAATCAGGATCCTCCATAGGCTCCTCCTCATCTAAATCAATAATCAGAGCTGACTGGATAATTACAGCTGCTACTATATCGGTCTCCAACCACGCTGAATACTCCACAGAGCGATTCAGATGGCTAGTAAAGAAATCTGCCCTCTTTTTATGAGTACAACACTCATAAATCCTGATCAGGTCGGCTGACGATAACAATGAAGCTGATATCTGCTGATCCATGGCCCCCTCAAACTGGTGCAGGCTCTGGAACTGATCAAACTGTAACTGCCAACGAATGGTAAGTGGTTACCCCTCTCAATCTCGCCAGAGGCAAGTAGTCCATGCTGGATGCATGGATGATGAAGCTATAAGGGGAGACTATTCTTGAGCATGGCAGAATCAAAAAAGGATGCTCAAAATCTGATAGAAAAGCTGACCATGTCTCTGCATCTGAACACTTGATAAGTATAAAATATTCATGATTTGTTGTTCCTTAATGTTTGGTTTTATTGCATGTTTTGTGAGTATATGAGCTTAAAGAGTTGTTTAATTATTTTCAGGTGAATTAATGCGTATAGGAATAAAGTAGGCCAAAAGGAGTGAAGCTGAGCTTAAAAGAATAAAGGAGGCATTCTGGCAGACAGGCGCGGGGTGCGCGCCCATAGAGCAAACCAAGTGCGGGCCACGCCGAAGAAAGATCAAAGTTCCTACCATACTAGCACGGGGCGCGCTGTCTTGTGAAGAGACTGGGAGCAGGGCGCACCAAAAAGGACGAGCTGTCAAGATTTAGGTACTAAAATTACAAAGTTGATTAGGAAAAGGATTGAGGACTTCCCTAATTAAACTAGGGTTTGTCTAGGCTATAAATATCAGTTGTTTTCCTAGGTTTAGGCATCTTTTTCTTTTCATCTTTTCTCTTGTATTTTGATCTTTCATCTATTATCTTAGATCTAGGAATGCTTGAAGACATGGGCTAATTCTTCTAATTCAATTCTGAAGGGAGGTGAACCTTACTATCAATTACTGGTTTGATCAATATATTATTTATTCTTTCATGAGATTTATTCTGTCTATCTACATAAACTTTCATGTATGCTATATTAAGATATATATTAAGCAAATGATGTATGTCTAATCCACGTAGCAATTAATGATATTTTATTATGGTCAAGCTTTGAAATATTGTTAAGATTTTCAGAAGACAAGTTAAATAGTTCCTGATTGTGTAATTATTGCTTGGAATAATCTAATTCTCATTCTTATTGCTTCTATCATATTAAATCTAGACTAATAGTTCTAGGTTATATGTTAGTTAGAATCTTTTGTTGGCGATCGTCGCATTAGATCTACACTTAAGGAGAATTTTAGGTAATTTGCGATCGCAGTTATCTAGGGTTATTAATCTCATTGGAAGATAAATAGTATAAATACTTGGTTAAATCACAATTGTGAAAAGGGGATACTGAACTGAAGAATTGAATTCTTTTACTCATTGATATTTTATTTATAATTCACTTTAGTTAATTATATTGATCATACTGAAAACCCCCAATTCTTTGGAAATACTTGGATAACTAATAAACAATTCACTCTCTATGGGATCGATCCTTGCTTATTACTATACTAATTCTTGAGTTAGTTGAATAAAGAGTAAGGTAAATTTAGTAGTGTAAACGACAGCTACCAAATTTTGGCACCGTTACCGGGGAGTGTTATTTTTTTTTTATTCAATTGTTTTCAAAAAAAAATTATTTTTATGAATCAATCTTCTCACTCTATTAACTTAAATTTTGATCAAGAAATAGAGAAAACTGCAGATACAAAAGAAGCTCTTCTTCCAACACTTGAAAAGGAAAAGATGGCGGTGCCGAACAACAACCGGACTTTAAAAGAACTGGCTACTTCTGATCTTAATCAACCATCTTTGTGTATTGAATATCCTACTTTAGATGTTGGTTTTGAACTTAACTATGGACTAATTCGTCTTTTGCCTATTTTTCATGGTCTTATTGGTGAAAATCCATACAATCATCTAAAGGAGTTCCATGTGGTGTGTTCCACAATGAAATCACAAGGAATGCCTGAGGAGCAGATCAAGCTTAGACTTTTTCCTTTCTCATTAGTAGATGTGGCTAAAGACTGGTTATACTATCTTCCTTCAGGATCAATAAGATCATAGACTGATATGGAAAGGTTATTCTTGGAGAGGTAATTTCCTGCTTTGAGAGTCGCCAACTTATGAAAGGAGATATGTGGGATCAGGAAATTTAATGGAGAGAATCTCTATGAGTATTGGGAAAGGTTCAAGAAGTTGTGTTCCAGCTTTCCACCTCACGGAATCAATGACTATCACCTGATTCAGTACTTCTATGAGGGGTTGCTACCAATGGATAGAAGCATGATTGATGCAGCAAGTGGAGGAGCACTGGTAGACAAGACTCTAGAAGTTACAAGGAACTTAATTGCAAACATGGCAGCTAACTCGCAGTAGTATGGAACTAGGATGGATCATACACCTCAAAGGGTAAATGGGGTAAGTACAAGTAATATTGAACAACAGATTTCTGAATTAACTACTTTGGTTCGTCAAATGGCTACAGGGAATATGCAAGTTGTAAAAGAGCCTGGAATTTGCTCAAAGTCAGGACATACCAGTGATGCTTGTCCAATATTGCATGAGGATGAAACGGAGCAACATGTCAATGCTGTGAGAACATTCTTAGGACATCATCTGCATCAATATGATCCTTGGGCAGAAAATCACAATCCCGGATGGAGAAATCATCCCGACTTGAGCTACGAAGTACCTACTAATTCTGGAACGTCTATGGAGGATATGTTCAAAGCTTTCATGAATCAGACGCAACAGTTCCAGCAAGAGACAAGGACTTCTACTCGCAGGTTAGAGAATAAGATGAGTCAGCTTGCTACCACAATTAGCAATATGGAATCTCAAGGCTTAGGGAAGTTAACTCCTCAATTTGTTAAGAACTTAAGTGCAATGGGATGTGACGAAGAGGAGCAGGAGGATTCAGTGCTTACTTCAGGAACAGATAGTAATATAAAATTTGATAAAGAGAAGGAACAAGAGGAAGAGGGGAATGATTTGATAAGTTCTGCAGATCTCTACAAAAAAGAAGTGGATTCATCTCCATCAATACAACCAACAGAATCAATGAGTGATACACACCATCGAACCTTTACTATGGAATTAGACAATGCAAAGTTCTAGTTCAACGCATATGAGGCTAAAAGGTATCTTGGTAATGTTAAATCTATTTTTGCTATTGATGTTATGGATTATTCAGTGCAAGAATCTTTTGATCGAATACAATTATACAAGAAGGATTTGGTGGCTGAAAAAGGAGTAGGATTATGGAGTACAAAATGTTCCTCATTTAAGGATGAAACTGTTACCAGTCCACTTAAAGTTCACAAGTCCAATTACATAGAATGAGAGGAAGATGTCAAGCCAATGACAATAAACAAGGGCAGCTGCTTGGGAGGCAACCCAAGAATTCAGATTAGATCTTTCTATCCCTTTTCTATTTAATTTGTTAGTTGTAATTCTTTCTTCTTTGCATGATTTTCTCACATTGGGGACAATGTCAAGTTTGAGTGTTGGGGGAAAGATTAGGTTTTTATGATTATTTAGGGATATTTGATCTGTCGATGTTGATAGGAAATAGGAAAATTTTGATGCCTTGAAAATTTTTGAAAAATTTAAGTTCCATAATTCTATTTGCCTATGTGTTCGAAGGTTAAAGTCAAGGATTGAGAATCAATGCTAAAAATTCAAAATCTGTTTGATGCTTAATTTGTTAATGATTGAGAAAAAACTAAGTCATGATCCATAGTAATTGGTTTGAATTGAATTTAGGTCTCATGAACTCTTGAACATGTGATATATGCTTAGTTAGCTAAGTTATCTGTGGAGTTGTCTATGTGCACTAATCTCATGCTCTAGAACTATTGAACTGCTTATGTTTTTTGCAGGACCATGTGAAAAAAATATATCAAAAAAGTTGAAAACAAAAGAAATTGTTGAAAAAGAGAAAAAAAAAAGCAAAAGAGAAATCATGTGGTGGGATGAGATGGAGTTTAAAACGCACTCTCCCATAAACACGTGCGAATAAGTGAGATGGAGCATAAAATGCACTCACTTACAAAAAAAATATTGAGGAAGGTAAAACGGAGCATAAAATGCATTCGTCGGAAACAAAGAGTAAAATGAAAGGGTTCTGGTAAAAAATAAAGCAGAAAAAGTATGAATTGAGTTTTGAGTGGTGTGCACGGTTTTTGCTCCATGGTAACTAAGTTGAGTAAGTGTGTGGATCATAAAAGAGTGCTTATGTGAATACAATTTAACTTAATGAAATTAAATGGTGAAAAGGCATGGTTGTTAATTTGAATTGATGAAGCATTGATTATGTTTTTATGGGTTTAGTGTTGATAATCATGATTTGATCTTGAAATCTTTTGACATTATGGTTGAATAGAGTTTTTGGAAATTAAATTTTTGGTTTACACGAGGACGTGTAAAAGACTAAGTGTGGGGGAATTTGATAAGTATAAAATATTCATGATTTGTTGTTCCTTGATGTTTGGTTTTATTGCATGTTTCGTGAATATATGAGCTTAATGAGTTGTTTAATTATTTTCAGGTGAATTAATGCTTATAGGAATAAAGAAGGCCAAAAGGAGTGAAGCTAAGCTTAAAAGAATAAAGGAGGCGTTCTGGCAAACAGGCACGGGGCGCGCCGCCCATAGAGTAAACCAAGCGCGGGCCGAGCCGAAGCAAGATCGAAGTTGCTGCCATACTAGTGCGGGGCGCGCCGTCTTGTGAAGAGACCTGGCGCAGGGCGCGCCAGACGGACGAGCTGTCAAGATTTAGTAGCTAAAATTACAAAGTTGATTAGGAAAAGGATTGAGGACTTCCCTAATTAAACTAGGGTTTGTCTAGGCTATAAATATCAGTTATTTTCCTAGGTTTAGGCATCTTTTTCTTTTAATCTTTTCTCTTTTATTTTGATATTTCATCTATTATCTTAGATCTAGGAATGCTTGAAGACATAGGCTAATTCTTCCAATTCAATTCTGAAGGGAGGTGAACCTTACTATCAATTACTAGTTTGATCAATATATTATTTATTCTTTCATGAAATTTATTCTGTCTATCTACATAAACTTTCATGTATGCTAGATTAAGATATATATTAAGCAAATGATGTATGTCTAATCCACGTAGCAATTAATGATATTTTATTGTGGTCAAGCTTTGAAATATTGTTAAGATTTTCAGAAGACAAGTTAAATAGTTCCTGATTGTGTAATTATTACTTGGAATAATCTAATTCTCATTCTTAATGCTTCTATCATATTAAATCTAAACTAATAGTTCTAGGTTGTATGTTAGTTAGAATCTTTTGTTAGCGATCGTCGCATTACATCTACACTTAAGGAGAATTTCAGGTAATTTGCGATCGCGGATATCTAGGGTTATTAATCTCATTGGAAGATAAATAGTATAAATACTTGGTTAAATCACAATTATGAAAAGGGGATACTGAACTGAAGAATTGAATTCTTTTACTCATTGATATTTTATTTATAATTCACTTTAGTTAATTATATTGATCATACTAAAAAACCCCAATTCTTTGGAAATACTTGGATAACTAATAAACAATTCACCCTCTGCGGGATCGATCCTTGCTTATTACGATACTAATTCTTGAGTTAGTTGAATAAATAGTAAGGTAAATTTAGTAGTGTAAACGACAGCTACCAACACTCCGCTGGCTGAAAGGAGTAGGACATAGTTATCTCGTGGGTGAAGCAGTACCCCCGATGTCTGAAGAAGCCAATCGGGCTCAAATGGGTCATGAGTCATACATACAATAAGACAGAGCTACCTCTAAAAAACCCCTCTAGATGGGTACTGCAATAGGTAACTGATCTCAATATCTCGGCCAATATCATCGGCAAGATGGTGTTACCCTGCCTAAAGGCACGGGCCACGACCATCAAACCAATATCTAAATGGTCCAAGTATAGTGGCATGTATACGTAAGCCGTGACGCACATCAGCAAGACGTCTATCCGGGCCGAATGCCACTCCTCTGCCGAGATAATAAAATCCCCAGCGTGTCGATCGTAGCTATCTAGTCTGCCGAAGTGATCGATTAGAAAGTCGATGGAGAACACATGGCCTGAAATGATCTCATCGATGACTACTCTGTGGCGCAAACCCGACATACGCATGAATGGTCTCTTCATGTCGCTAATAGTTGTGCAAGCGCAAGGCAGTTCCAGTGCTAAACCTATAAGCCACTCATACTCCTCCAATGTCGGTGTCAACTCATGCCGCCAAAGCAAAACATCTGCCTCTCAGGTATCCAACAGGATAGAATGCCATCTACGAATTCGTATGGGACCTGAAAATCTATAAGGGCCAATGAATGCCCCAACATCCGATCTACTGTCCCTCTGGCTAGGAAGGGCAGGCTATCATACCACGACCTCAGTGAGGATGCCACCAAGGATGGTGGGGAATGCTCGATGCGGCTAACCGTCGATGACGACATCTGTATCACCGTATCACAAGACTATCCAAGGGTCAAATCTGAACTCATCTGTCTAAATGCATATCCATGACATAATATATGCATAATGACAATGATAAACATGATGCAATAGATAGAAAATATCATGCATATCTAAAATAAACTATCTACTGCAAGCATCATCTCTGTCTACTAATAAAATACAAAATAAAAAGTATAGGGATATGGAGCACAGTCGCCCAACTACTAACAGAGGCCTATCAAAATAGGGCACAACCGCCCAATAACTAAACAGAGGCCTATCAAAAGATATAGCGAGTAAAACTATCAAAAGAGATCCAGAATATCTATCTCCAGGCTATCAATCTGCTCCAGCTCCTCCTGAGACACAATATCTAGGCCAGTGGGAATGTCCGGTCGATATAAGGGAAGATCAGCACCGACAAAACTGCTGGAAAATGGACCTAATGAGGGGCCCGCTCCAGAGCTGGAATGATCAAAAGAATATGCCTCTGATGGATCTCGGCCAAGATGCCCGATAAACAAATGAGCTCGCTCCAACTGCTGGGTCAGTCCTATAATCTGGTCCAAGTGGGTAGGCTCTCGAAGGCACACTATCCAGTCTGTCATCATCACAGACCCCGACACCATATCTGCTATGAATTGGGTAGCACGAGTCTGAGCCCTAATAGTACGAGGACTCCACCAGCTGCTAAATGCCTCCTGGATGTATGGACCCTCTGACAGGGTAAAGCCATCTACTGCCCACCATAGGAATGTCTATGAGCGGCTGAAATAGTGGCCAATGATGCCAAGTAGGAGGAACAAAGGGAATGCGGATCTGCCCTGTGATGCTCCTAATAGCACGCTCTCCTAAATAGAGCTCCCAACCTCCCTTTGTCAAAAATGGGACTCTGCGGGTAGATAATGCAAACTCCTGGCCAGTGGGGAAACCGCCCTTAAACCCGACTATCAAAAAGTTTGAGGTATACGGTACCCATGAGATCAATTCGACCGTCAAAAGCTCAAGCTGTAGGCTGGAATGGGTGAATCCGTCAGTTACAGGGACCTCCGTCAGAGTGGAGTTGTGCCAACGCTGTCCCCGAGGATAAGTCTCCAGGCCTAAAGTGGTGGCAGGACGTAGGCAAGGAAGCCTCTCATATGCCCAAAATTGGTCATGCAAATATCAAAAGTCCTCAGTGACCAAGACTGACAAATGTAAATGCAGAAATCAAAAAGGTATAAGAAAGATGTACTCACCAACAGTAATGGGTAGAACCCTAACCAAGCCTCCGTCACACCCTCCGAGCGTATGCCCATACCTCGGAGAAAATAGGCAAAGGTATAGGTACCCCAATCAAAGTCATTGAGGCTCTCCACATGTCGAGTGGCACTGACCAGGGCAAAGGACATTGTCCCTAACCCTCTGATCATCAGGCAAAGGCTCAGTCAAAGCCCCACTCTGGGCATCTACGCTCAAGGGACCAGAACGGACTGTCCGACCCTTGATGGCTGTCACAGGAACTCCTAAAAGGGACCGAATGGCAGTGGGTGTAATGTCAGCAACAATAGGCACTGGCTCACCCTCAAACTCTATCCTGGTGATGAACCTCCAATCCATAGGCGTCATCATCATGTCACAATCCAACAAGTGGAGATACTGAGTCTGGTGGAACTAGAGCTCAGACAAAGCCCTTATATACCCAGGGCAACGGCAGGGAAGGATAGAAAAGAATTCCTAAAACCCCCAGGTGTCAACAATGTCCCTGTAATCCTGGTGCAGAGTGTGGTAAAGAGAATGCACATTAAACCAGTTCCCTCTAGGCTGTGTAAAGCCAGGAACCTGCATCAAAAGCCAACCCATATCAAATCTGTGCCCCGAAAATGACAAAAGAAAGAAAGAAAATCTAGAAAGAAGAAAGCTTTAGTCACCTCATTGGCATGAAGGAATCTAAATGGATGGCGACTCAAATCTCCCAGCAGATCCTGAAGTGGCACTACAATGCCTGGGAGCTCCGCCCGTGGAGCCTGAGCTGGGACAGGAGCAACAAATGCAACCTCCTCATCATCTATGTCAACAGGCAGCTCAGCACGAATCGAACGGATCGCTAACTCAGCTAATCTACGAGGCGACCGGGCTGGCCGTGGCTGAGGGACATCAGAGACTCTCTTTCATCTAACTCTTGAAATGACCCTGCTCGTACTTCGGGGTCTATCTGGCTCCATCACCTAGAAAAAATCTCCAAATCACCTCAGAAAGGGTGAGGTAAGCCTAAAACCTGTGGCTTATTAATTTAAATCAGTATTTTATGCATTTCTTAGTCCTAAAACATGCATGGGTCAGTCAAAATCCCCAGTAGAGTCAAAATTGCATGTTTATTAAATGCTCAGGCTTTTGAAATTTTTTTGTCATAATCTTCTTTGCAAAATGGATTGTCCGCATGCACACAGGCATGTCTAGGTGGCCATTCAGTAGCACACCTTCCCAAGAACATAAATAGTTTATATTTATAAAGAAGAATCAAAAATAAACTTCACATGGTAGCCAAATTACCATAGACATTTTTTAGTTAAAAATCCAGACTCACTAGGCCACAAAAAGGATGAGTAAACTGATCAAAAAAAGCAAAAATTGACTATCTCAGAATTTAAATTTTCTTACATCAAAACGTGCATCGCAGTAAAATATGCATACTTATGAAGTCAAAAAAATTTTATCAAGTCATATAAGCATATATTTTTGATACATTGCGTTCAAAAGCACCCTACGTGGTTTACACAATTCTACCAGTTAAAACTGGAAAAGAATGGATGAAAACGTCACCTGAGACGTGCAGAACGCGTGGCCGCTGATAGAATCTGAAAAAAGCAGCCTGAACTCCGTAGTTCTGAAAAAAAAATTGGATTTCTATTGAAACTCAAAACTAAAAATGAATTTGAGCGCCCCCACGCTACCCATTATAAATTCGTAAGAGGAAATGGGTCCACCTGCGGCTGCCTCCACTCTACATGCGTCTCCCTAGGGTGGGCCCCACTCCCTCCGGCTTGGTCCAATTCGAGTTAAAACAGAGTTTACAAGAGCTAAAAAGTCAAATCTGAGAAAAAATTGCTACGCGATTGAGCGTTTTGTCCTGAAATCCTGCGTTTAAGCAGCTAATTACTGACAAACAGAGGAACTTCATTTGAAACATTGGTTGTCATCTCGAAGTAATATTCGGGGACCAATGGTGAAAACTGCTGAAAAACTGCACAAAATGGCCGAAAACTGCCACTGTCGATGCATCGGGTACAGACCAGTGACACTTCAGTCGTTGGCTAAACCCCAGTGATGCATCGGGTACAGACCGGTGATAGTTCAGCCGTTAGCTCAACCCCAATGAAGCATCGGGTACAGACCAGTGACAGTTCAGCCGTTGGCTCAACTCCAACAAAGCATCGGGTATAGATCGGTGACAGTTCAGCCGTTGGCTCAACCCCAGCGAAGCTTTCGGGTACAAACCGGTGACATCTCGACCATTGGCTCAACCCCAGCAAAGCATTTGGGTACAGACCGGTGACATCTTAGTCATTGGCTCAACCCCAGCGAAACATCGGGTACAGACCGGTGACATCTCGGCCATTGGCTCAACCCCAGCGAAGCATCAGGTACAGACCGGTGACATTTCAGCCATTGGCTCAACCCCAGCAAAGCATTCGGGTACACACCGGTGACATCTCAGCTGTTGGCTCAACCCCAGCGAAGCATTCGGGTACAGACCGGTGACATCTCGACTGTTGGCTCAACCCCAGAGAAGCATCATTCGTTGGCACAACCCCAGTGAAGCAGCAAAAATGGTTCGATGACATTCAGTCGTTGAAGGCCACTTCAGCGGTGGGCAGATTTCCTGACACTATCAGCCGTTGGCACAACCCCAGCGAAGTATCAGGAATGGTCCGATGGCGGAAACAGTAAATCAATCCATCCCCATAGAAGATAGATGATGGAATCTGTTATACAAATCCTTAGAGGGAGCACCGAGAAGGATTGGTGATTCAACCTCATGTTGCAAACTACCGGTGTAAATTATCATCAGTATAGGCATCGGAATCACCCACTGAGGTAAGTCGACAACAGAGGTATATCCCCAGCAGAGGAGCCTTCAGAAATGTACAACGGCATTAGCCGAAGGAAAATATGCCCTACGGAGAGTATTGATAGACGAGGGAAACCATTGGTTTCAAACCAAGGTAGCATCAATAATGTCATCCCCATTAGAGTCGACAGGTCCATCACGAATAACGTCATCCCTAGCAGAAAGTGATGAGAACAATCTGTGATAGCCTAACTCTGATAACCTACCAGTGGTACCCTACTAACACCAAGGGCTATCCAGGATAACGTTATCCCCAGCAGGTAATGACATGACCAGTCAGTGATAGCCCTATTCCCCTCGAAGGTATCTAACATTCATCACATATCATGTCGTGCATTGCATTACATCTGTATTCATCATATTCCCAGTGTCTAGAATTCTTTATCCTGTTCATTTCATTACATTGCATAAACATGATAAAGAGGGGCATCTGTAGACACTCAGAATTTTATTCAGTTCTGTTGTAGACAATCGAGATTTTATATTCCTGTTACTAACTCTGTAGGAGGGTAAAACAGTTAACTCAACCCCGGTCTCAATACCGAGATGCCAGTTCAACCCCAGTTTCAATAATGGGATGTCAGTTCAACCCCGGTCTCAATACCGGGATGTCAATTCAACCCCGGTCTCAATACTGGGATGACAGTTCAACCCCGGTCTCAATACCGAGATGCCAGTTCAACGTCGATCTCAATACTGGGATACCAGGTCAACCCCGGTCTCAATATCGGGATGCCAGGTCAGCCCCGATCTCAACCCGGGAGGTACAGGTCAACCCCGGTCTCAATACCGGGATGTCAAGTCAGCCCCGATCTCAATCTCGGAGGTACCGGTCAGCCCCGGTCTCAACCCGGGAGGTACAGGTCAACCCCAGTCTCAATACCAGGATGCCAGGTCAGCATCAGTCTCAACCCGGGAGGTACAGGTCAGCCCGATCTCAACCCGATAAGTACAGGTCATCCCCAGTCTCAATACTAGGATGCCAGGTCAGCCCCGGTCTCAACCCAGGAGGTACAGGTCAATCCCGGTCTTAATATCGGGATGCCAGGTCATCCCTGATCTCAACTCGGGAGGTACAGATCAGCCCCGGTCTCAACCAGGGAAGTACAGGTCAGCCCCGGTCTCATCCCGGGAGGAACAGGTCAGCCCCGATCTCATTCCAAAAAGTATAGGTCATCCCCGGTCTCAACCTGAGAAGTACAGGTCAGCCCCGGTCTCAACCCGGGAAGTACAGGTCATCCCCGGTCTCAACCCAGGAGGTACAGGTCAGCCTCGGTCTCATCCCGGGAGGTCAAATAAACTTCAAAGACAACCCCAATGCCTCACATCATCTCCATGGACAAACCTAGAAGAACCAAGTCTGCCTCAGAGACAACCCTGAGGATAAACAAAATTGGCTGGGATCCAAATCTCGGAGACAACCCAAGGAAATCAGCCGAAGGGCCATGCCAGCACTGAGGGCAATCCCGGGAAGGGCAAAATGGACATTTCACCAACTTAAAGCCAATTCAGTCAAACTTGAGCCGAATTGATGCCACCAAGGTCAAAAAGAACCATAACAATGATCCCGAGTGGAAACCGCGTAAGACAGTTCAACGGATAAACTGCGAGGAATCGAAGACCTGGTTATGAACCCATTTTTTTGAACTCGGAAAAGGTTTAATCCCATGTCATTTCGACACTCTCGGCGCGGGCTTTTCAGAAAGGTATAGCACGCCTCAAACGAACGCTCCAATCAAAAGTTAAAAAGTTTTGAATCTAACCTCACATTGCTCGGAGTGCACGTACTTCGATGCAACAGGACTTGCCATGTGGGCCCTGCCACGTGGAGCCGCAGGTAGACTTGCGGCTGCAACGGGTAGGCCCGCTTCCATTGGGTCTATATATATGAGTGCACCCCCAGCTCATTTGATAATTCAAAAACACTCTGAACCTCTGCCCGTTTCCTCAGCCATACACTTGTACTCCAAACCCAAATTTTATCACTCTAACACATAGATATACTCATATACTACCACATACCAAAAATTAACCAGTGGAAATGGACGTTTGAAGCCTACCAAGTGGCAAAAAGCCAGTATAGCAGTCCATTGTGAGTATTTTTACTATCAAAAAGTTCATACTACTTCATTGCGCATTTATACACTTGCACGTTAAGTTTTGTTTTCTGATTATGCCTGGAACTCAGTTCCGTAGCCATTTTTGCTTACGTTTTCGTACATTTTAGTATATACACACGTTTTCTGGCATTTCTATAGCTCGGATCGTCGATCCGTCGCTTTTAACAGATTTCATATATATATATATATATATATATATATTCGTGTAGAGCAACTTCGTCGGACTGGGTTATCTTTCTAGTCCCGGTTTGGCTTTTTAATGTATATATTTAACTATATATATACTAACTTTTTAATTCTATCAAGCCCGGATGTCAAATCCGTGGTAGCTACTACTTTTATATATATAACTATATATAAAAAAATTTCAGACTTATTTGGGCTTGGATTTCTACTTCGTGGCCATTTTATTGCTTTAATATATATATACTAACTGTATATATATTAACTTTTTACATTCCAGTTTGGCTTGGATCATTCTGTGGCCTTTTTACTACTTTTATAAATATATATATATACTTTTATTTCTGTCCGGGCAAATGATAGAATGTCCGTCGCCTGTTGGTCCGATTAGATGACACAATTAACGCGCAAGTATACGCGGCCAACGAGTAAGTAAAGATATCGTCCCATAGAGAATTAATGGATAAAAGACACCAAACCACTAGCACATAATCATCTCAGTCTTATTTAAACGGATGGTAAAGAGGATGAATTAAAACTAAGTTAAACTAGGCAAGCAATTAACTTAAACTAATTAATTCTAGAGTTAAAATCAGATAATGAAGACAAGAGATTCCAATTTTTCCTAATGATTCATCTAAATCGACATACTTCCAATTAGGTCAAATTAATAGCAATGTTGTTAGCCGAGAACACGAAAGTGAGAGAAGGCCATCTTTCGATGCACCTAATCCATATCACGTGCAATCCACAGATGATAGAACGCACGTGAACACCCACATTACCTAAACCACTATATGTCTATGTGATTTACAAATAATTAGAGTTTAAGGTCAAGTCCTCTATTGACTACGAGCGGCGCTTCGGTATATGTCTATCCTAAGCACAAATCATACATCCAACGCCATGTGAACATACAATCGCCCGCTACTACGATTAGATTTATCCCACACTTCGTCTTTCAATCCCATGTGGGTTATCACAGTAATTGGTCATGACTCAATTAAGCATTGAAAGCATAAATCACAGTAGACAATCACATAGCAATCAATAAGAACCAACCATGGAAGGAAATCAATATAGACTACTCATTAGGTTCCATTGAAACCTCAAAATATAAATTAAGTCATAGACAACTCAAGTATATTATCCACAAGATTCAATAACATCATCTAAATATACAATGTAATAGCAAAGAGAGATTAAGGATAGAGCTTTCAAATCTTTCTCCAAGCTTGGACCCTTGATGTCAATCCTCTTGCTTCAATCTTCACACACTAACAAAACCCTAGAATCTAACTAACTAACACTAAAGTAGCACTAATCTACTCTCTAATCTACTCCTAATCTAGACTAAACAAGATGTAAAGGAAGAGAAGAGAGGAACTAGGGCTTAGGGCCAATATATCATCCTCTTTCTTGCCACAAACAAGCCCTCTTATATCCCAATCAAAAGCCAAGTCCCGTGCAATTGAAAAGTGGAGTCTGGTACAGCTGAAGATTGGCGCGGCCGCGCCCAAAAATGTCTTAGAGTCCGCGCGCCTGCGTCAACACTTTTCTACTGCAGAGTCCTCTGGTAAAACGGCCATAACTTTTGATCCAGGAGGAGTTACGAGGCCTGCCACCTGTCAAATCGAAGCTATCAAAGAGATCTACAACTTTCATTCTTTGAGAATTGAGAAATAATGGATGGATGAAGGCTGAAATTGAGCTCCAAGTGACAGCTATGCAATGAACATCCAAAACCGTGAAAGTTTGACGTCCATTGGTATACGGGGCATAACTCTCGCCTCTGAACTCCGATTGGGATGATTCAAGATGTTCCAGAAAGCTTAGAAAACGCTATATAATATGAACTAAGCTCTAATCCAAGAACATGAAATGAACATAAACCCCCCAAGCGATGTCCGGATTGCATTTCCTTCCCATTTGGTCGCTTGCCTTCTTTCCATTGTCAAGCCATCAATCCTTTTAGCATTCTTTGCATCGTTTTGGCCTCAAACGCACCGCGAGAGTTCCTAAACATAAAATCTACAAAATAAAGGAAAAACACGTGAAACGCACAACGATACTTGAGTTTCGGCAACAGAACAAGCTGGTTACTATCCGAATAAGTGGTCATAAAGACGACTTATCAAATACCCCCAAACTTAAATGTTATTTGCCCTCAAGCAACCAAAACAAAACTAAACACAAGATGCAATGCAATATCTACAATGTATTCAACCTACACTATCATGAATGCGAATCCATGTTCCCAGCCAATATTGAACTTTCAAAGCAATGCCTCAGAAAACCACGAGATAGTCGAACAGATAACCTACCCAAAACAAGACCATAAGGCATATTCTGCAAATCCAAAATTGTCAACACTGATGTATTGTGCGTTGTGTGCTTAGCAACCATTAGATATGCATTCATATAAATAACTCACCTACTATGCTTCTTAGGGGAAAAATAAGTTTTAACTTAAGAAAAACAGTAAATCATATAAGTTCTAACTAAGACCGTGCATTACTAGAGTTAAGAGTCAACAGGGGGTTTTCATTAAGCTTTTATTACTCACGAGGGCGTATTCGCACTTTCCCGTGTACACAATCGACTATGCAATGCCTAGTCCTCTTAGGCTTTTCAATGATACCCATGTAGCGAGCTTTCAACCAACGACTCCCAGACCAGACGGCCTTAGGGCGCTGGGTGCAGAGACACCCCGAGGGCTTACTTGCTCGAATATCAAAGGCCACAGAACTCGACGTAGCCGAAGTGTTTATTCTATTTTTTTCCTTTTTCTTAATCTTTTCTTTTGTTTTTTTTTCTTTTTCTTTTTCTGCAAGGGAGTGCGTCTTACGCTCCATCTCCCAGCATAAATCATGCATGTCCCCTGTTTCCCCCAAACTTAAGCTTTTAACAGTCTAGTTATTATTATATGCGAACTGAAACTCTTTTATTAAAACATAGTTTTTCCACCATAAGACAAGTATGTAAACATTTAAACTTAGCATATCATGGTGTTTACTCTATCGTGCTTACTGGTTACACAGTATCTAACAGGTAAGGATTTACATATATGACCATGAAATCAGGCTTAAGTCTCAAATCAGTTCAACAATCAAGTGATTTCAGTTTCTTCACAGGCAACATACATAACTAACCAACTGAAAACTGGATTCATGCAGTATGCTCTAACACAGAATGTAAAAACAAAACAAAATTTTTAAAATTTTCACAAATTTTAACTATTTACAACCTACATACACTAAATAGACAAACACAATATGCAATATAAATGCAACTACCCTATATGCAAAATAAAGCCAATACCCCCAAACTTAAACTATTCAATGTCCTCATTGAAGGTAAAGGTAAAAAGAAAGAAACTCCCCTACTCGGCTTCTGATGCTGCATGAAATGAAGTGGCATCCTCTCAGAAGTTTCCCCGTCTCTCTATGCTCTTGGCAAAATAAACCCCGCTCAGCACTGTACTCAACGAACCAATCCAACTCCAAATCAATCTTGCTCTGCTATAGATCCCACACTCACTGTCTCAACTGATCAGGTTGAGAGGATGAGGTGGATGGGAATTGGTACTTTGGATTGAGGAGGTAGGAGGTTTTCAAAACTAAGGCTTGTAGTGGGGAGGGGGGAATTGCATAAAATGGAAGAGATGGGGGATTGCGTTAAGGAACTGAGGGTTTGGGATTATAGGGACTGAGGCTTGGGGGCTGGTGATAATTGATATGAATTGGTGCCCCCCAAAATCTGCAAGATTTTTTCCAAGTCAGGCCCAGCCTGCATGTGGCGCGGCCGTGCGTGGTAATGCCTTGAATTGGGCGCGGCCGCGCGGGCTGCCAGATTTTTATTTCTGCAGAATTTTTCCTATACACTTGGTTGGCCCTTTAGTTTGGCTTCTTGCAGCATGCATTAATCCTGAGAAAGACATATAACCTTTATTAAGCCCTCATACACTATCAAAAGTATATTATCTATTTATATTAAGAGAATGAACATGGAAAGATATATGCATTTAAATTTCTAAAAATTCTCTAAGTGTGTATAAGCAATGCAAGTGCATCAAAAATATGCTATAAGCTTTTTAATCCCAAAAATTATACGCATTCATGCCTAAAACCAAAAATGTAGGCAATGAATTCCTAATTGCTAAAGTATGCAAAAACTTTAAACTAAATATTAACTACTAAGAATTAAACGAGGGGGAGGGAAATGTGATAGAAAGCATGTAAATAGAGAATTAAACATAGAGATAGAGAGAGGGATGATGGGAAGTAGGTAATGGAGAATTAAATAAAGAGAGAGAAATGATGGGGTGCCTCTTATCGAGCGCTTGATTTATAGTCCTATAGCTGGACTGTGTTTGACCACTGCTATCCGACTCCCCGACGATACTGGAGAACCCCTCCATCCATCAGAATAGCCATGTAACTTTGGCGGCTTCCCAGTAGGAGCGGATGCAGATTTAAACTATCTAGCATTGGATAAGTAAAAGAATTCCCCGTCCTGAAGGTTGGGGAGCTAGGCAATGGTTCTGTTGTGTATGTGAAATGATCGGGGCATGGAGGCATAGAACACACAACGGACTCTTCTTCTATTCTCTTTTCTTCTGACCACCATGGTGTCAAGACTACGGAATCTCTCGTGTCATCGAGACCTGTCTCTGTGATGTGGCTACCAAGGGGGCAAGGGTGTGCAAACTTCGCTGGTTTTTTCCACTTAGGCTGAGGAGGCTCTTGGGGTATTGTCACTGTCGGCTCACTTTCCACATTCCCAAAATACTCCTCTGTATCCATTGCCTTGTGCTTGTCCAGCTGAAATCGCACTTTGAATTCTCCATCAGTCTCTGCATCCATCCCATAGCACCAATCCTTCTGAGGGTCATAACTTACGGCTTTGGTCATTGGAGGCACAAAATCTTGCACTGTTGTCTCTTTTTCACATACCTCCTCCTTCCTTAATGCCGTGCTAATCTGCTCCACCCAAATCTAAGATCCTCAATCGATTGCTCTTGCTCAATCAAGGTCTCCTGTGTTGATGCTAATGAGTTCCCCCACAAACTATCCAATCCTTCTTTTTCTATTTCAGCCATGGGATCCATGTACTGAGTCTCACTAGTAGAAGCATGGTTGATTGGGGCCATCTGATATTGAAAATTTTGGCTCGATTCTTTTGGGCTCCCAAACAACTCCTCTTGGTTTTCTGAGCTTGCATACATGAATTCCATTAAAGACTGCTCTCCTTGTAAACACGGGGGTTGGTATGTGGGTTTGGGTGCATAAATTGGACTTGGCTCATATTGTTCTTGATAGCTCGCAGTATTGGTCAGAATCCCTTGTTCTTCCTCTATCATCAAGGCCTTTCTAATTTGCTCTGCCCAGTTCTGGATATTCTTGACTGACTTCTGTTGCTCAATCAAGATGTCCTTCAGTGATATGTCACCTCCTTCCTCCAATCTTGCATTTTCTATGTCACCCTCAAAATTGTATTGAGGCTCGTAAACTGGAGTCTGGAAAGTGCATTCTGGGGCGTAAACGGAATTTGGATCCCAGTACTGGTCTTGATAATAGTCTGATGAAGGGTTTGCTGAAGGGTCTGGGTGATACCCCCAATCTGGCTGATACGTGGGATAAGGTTCATTGTGGAAGTACTCACCCCCATACTGCTCCTGTCCAAAACTGATAGGCTCCTGATGGCTCGTGCAGCTTCCAGCACCATAGTCATACGAAATAACTGGCTCTCGACTCTGTTGGGCTGAAACAGTATCCAACTTCCTCGAGAGAACCTCCAATTGTGCTGAAAGTGTTGCAATTGGGTTGACGCCATCATTGTATGCTTCCCTTGGTTGCTCTTGCCTTTGGTTCCTTGGATAGAAATTCAAGTCCATTGTACCTGAGAAGAGAATATAGGAAGAGAATTAAATAAAAAAAATAAAAATGTTTAAATTAAGACTAATTTGATTGAAACTAATGTTGGCAAACAGTTATCCAATTAATTCCCCGGCAACGGCGCCAAAAACTTGTTGGTCCGATTAGATAACACAATTAACGCGCAAGTATACGCGGCCAACGAGTAATAAAGAGTAAGTAAAGATATCGTCCCACAGAGAATTAATGGATAAAAGACACCAAACCACTAGCACATAATCATCTCAGTCTTATTTAAACGGATGGTAAAGAGGATGAATTAAAACTAAGTTAAACTAGGCAAGCAATTAACTTAAACTAATTAATTCTAGAGTTAAAATCAGATAATGAAGACAAGAGATTCCAATTTCCCCTAATGATTCATCTAAATCGACATACTTCCAATTAGGTTAAATTAATAGCAATGTTGTTAGCCGAGAACACGAAAGTGAGAGAAGGCCATCTTTCGATGCACCTAATCCATATCACATGCAATCCACAGATGATAGAACGCACGTGAACACCCACATTACCTAAACCACTATATGTCTATGTGATTTACAAATAATAAGGGTTTAAGGTCAAGTCCTCTATTGACTACGAGCGGCGCTTCGGTATATGTCTATCCTAAGCACAAATCATACATCCAACGCCATGTGAACATACAATCGCCCGCTACTACGATTAGATCTAAACTCACACTTCGACTTTCAATCCCATGTGGGTTATCACAGTAATTGGTCATGACTCAATTAAGCATTGAAAGCATAAATCACAGTAGACAATCACATAGCAATCAATAAGAACCAACCATGGAAGGAAATCAATATAGACTACTCATTAGGTTCCATTGAAACCTCAAAATATAAATTAAGTCATAGACAACTCAAGTATATTATCCACAAGATTCAATAACATCATCTAAATATACAATGTAATAGCAAAGAGAGATTAAGGATAGAGCTTTCAAATCTTTCTCCAAGCTTGGACCCTTGATGTCAATCCTCTTGCTTCAATCTTCACACACTAACAAAACCCTAGAATCTAACTAACTAACACTAAAGTAGCACTAATCTACTCTCTAATCTACTCCTAATCTAGACTAAACAAGATGTAAAGGAAGAGAAGAGAGGAACTAGGGCTTAGGGCCAATATATCATCCTCTTTCTTGCCACAAACGAGCCCCCTTATATCCCAATCAAAAGCCAAGTCCCGTGCAATTGAAAAGTGAAGTCTGGCACAGCTGAAGATTGGCGCGGCCGCGCCCAAAAATGCCTTAGAGTCCGCGCGCCCGCGCCAACACTTTTCTGCTGCAGAGTCCTCTGGTAAAACGGCCATAACTTTTGATCCGGGAGGAGTTACGAGGCCTTCCACCTGTCAAATCGAAGCTATCAAAGAGATCTACAACTTTCATTCTTTGAGCATTGAGAAATAATGGATGTATGAAGGCTGAAATTGAGCTCCAAGTGACAGCTATGCAATGAACACCCAAAACCATGAAGTTTGACGTCCATTGGTATACGGGGCATAACTCTCACCTCCGAACTCCAATTGGGATGATTCAAGATGTTACGGAAAGCTTAGAAGACGCTCTACAATTTGAACTAAGCTCCAATCCAAGAACATGAAATGAACATAAACCCCCCAAGCGATGTCCGGATTGCATTTCCTTCCCATTTGGTCGCTTGCCTTCTTTCCATTGTCAAGCCATCAATCCTTTTAGCATTCTTTGCATCATTTTGGCCTCAAACGCACCGCGAGAGTTCCTAAACATAAAATCTACAAAACAAAGGAAAAACACGTGAAACGCACAACGATACTTGAGTTTCGGCAACAGAACAAGCTGGTTACTATCCGAATAAGTGGTCATAAAGACCACTTATCATCGCCCTTTATAGTTTATATATATATATTTACTTTATGTTGAGCATGAACATTTTCATGGCTCTTTTACAGCTTTTATATATATATTTCCATTCAGTTGAGCCTAGATCATCTCGTGGCTCTTTTACAGCTTTTATATATATATTTTCATTCTGTCAGGCCTGGATTACTCCGTGGCTTTTTACAGCTTTTATAAATATATATATATTTACATTCCAGTCTGGGCACCGGAGTGAAAACTCATCGCCCTTTACAGCTTTCGTATATATATAACTGTATATATATCTTTTATTCATTGTGATTAAATTGCTGCTGTAAATATTCATTTGACATAAATCGGCGCTGACATCTTTTTGGTAGAACTAGATTTCTTTAAATCTCGCCAACTCCAGCTTTCAAACGATTCAAAATAGGTCCAAACAGAACCGGGAAGCTAGAATGGCTGAGACTTACTTAAGTCTAGCAGTTTTTCTAGTTTCATTTCTGAAAGCAACCTCGCGGCCCTTAGATCGCTATCTAGTGGGAACAAGACGCTTCGGCTACGCGCACACCAGGATCGCTATCTAGTGGGAACGAGACGCTTCGATTACGGCCCTTAGATCGCTATCTACGTTTCATTTCTGTGCATATTTTGAGTTGTGCAGCTTTTATTGGCTTCCCCCTATGAGCCTAGGAATCGTGGGATTCATGATCAAACTGATCAGAATCTGATTCCCACGATGGACAAACTCTACTTTACAAATGTATCCTGCCAATTTTTCTGTAAAATGTACATCCAAAATACCTTAAAACGGTTATCCGGGTTTAAGGTCTCAACATAGTGAAAATATAGTTTATCGTGTCAGAGTCACTCTAATGGCTGTCATGCCCATGAAAAGACCGACACTTATATATATTCTGTGGTCGAGGATGCTTCGCAACCCGACAATCACCATTTAAATTGAGCTAAAAGGCTGAAAAGATAAAAATGGAAGTATCAACATGCTTCAATTCCTATGTTAGAGTAAGGGTTTGAAAACCTGCTTTCAAAACATCATTTTAATATCTTGTCTAAATAAAAGGACTTTTGTAAATCAAATCAAACCTTTCGTATGTAGGTTCAACGAAGCATGTCCATACTTTCAAATCAATCAAACATAGGCCCAATTTCTTCCAGCATTCCCCCACGTATTAGAGATTTAAAAGGGAAATATTGAAAAGATATGGTACCGTGTTTTCACAGGAGTTATGGGGTGCCTAACACCTTTCCCACACTTAACCAAGCCCCCGAACTTAGAACTTCGATTTCAAAGATTCAGTTTCGACAGTGTCCAGCAATTGGGCCTCCTTTCAAATAAAATTCAGTTGAGTTGGTACAACCATTTCAAATCTACCAACTGGCAACTCTGTAAAACGTTCAAATCGTCGACATGATACATGTTGGCCTTTTCCTAAAAAACACTTCCAAACCTTTTTCACAAAAAAAGATAAAATAAGGGTAGACAAAACTTAGGAAAAGAGAGAGAGAGATTCGGGTCCAACTCGAATAGAATTTTTTCCCAACGTCGACATGGATAACGAACTCCTTGGGGCACAAGTAATGTTGCCATGTCTCCAAACCTCTAACCAAAGTATACAACTCCTTGTCATAAGTAAGGTAGTTCAAAGCTAGCCCACTCAATTTTTCACTAAAATACGCTACTGGCTTCCCTTCTTGCATCAAAACAGCTCCAATCCCTAAACCTGAAGCATCATACTCAATCTCAAAAGTTTTAGTAAAGTTAGGCAAAATAAGTAATGGAGCATTAGTCAATTTATCTTTGATCAAATTAAACGCTTTTTCCTGTTCATCACCCCACTTAAAGCTCACACTTTTCTGGATGACCTCAGTCAATGGTGCTGTAATCTCACTGAAATTTTGAATAAAGCGTCGATAGAAACTTGTGAGTTTACATTGGTTGGACTCGGCCACTCACGGATTGCACGTATCTTCTCCTCATCAACTTGGACTCCCTGTGAACTCACAAAAAAGCCAAGAAAAATAACTCTATCCTAACAAAACGTGCACTTTTCCATGTTAGCAAATAACTTTTCTTTCCTAAGTACATAATGTAACGCATGATCCTCCAAGTTTTTGCTATAAATTAAGATATCATCAAAATAAACTACGATAAATTTTCCAATGAATGGACGCAAAACATGTTTCATCAATCTCATGAAAGTGCTGGGTGCATTAGTTAAACCAAAAGGTAACACTAACCACTCATAAAGACTATATTTAGTTTTAAAAGTCATTTTCCATTCATCACTCTCATGTATTCTAATTTGATGATAACCTTTTTTTGAATCAATTTTTGAAAAGATACAAGACCCATGCAATTCATCTAATATATCATCTAAACGAGGAATGGGATGTCGATATTTTACCGTAATATTATTTACCGCTCGACAATAGATACACATCCTCCACTTTCCATCCTTCTTGGGTACTAAGATCACCGGAACTGCACATGGACTCATACTTTCTCTCACGAACCCTTTTCCCATGAGTTCGTCAACTTATTTTTGTAACTCCTTCGTCTCCTCAGGATTACTCCGATAAGCCGGATGGCTTGGAATGGTCGCACCGGGAACAAAGTCAATTTGATGTTCGATTCCCCGAATAGGTGGTAGTCCTTAAGAAAGCTCCTCGGGAAATACATCTTTAAATTCCTGCAAAGGAGATGAGACAACACTAGAAAAAGAATCATTAGTCTTAGTATTCAAAAGCACCTCTTTATACCGAAGTAAAATTATAGGCTGTTTAGAAACCAAAGCTCTTCTCACATCACCCCTTTTTTCCAATATATTTGTTTTTCTCTCCTCCTTCTTTTTCTCTCTTTCTTATTCTCTCTTTTTTTCTTGATTTTTCTTTTCTTAACTTTCACTTTTTTGAACACTATCTTTTTGTAAATATATTTGGTCCTCATATACATGTTGTGGTGACATAGGACATAAAGTAACTTTCCTTCTATTGCGTACAAGAGAGTATTCATTAGCAAAACCATCGTGTCTTACTCTTCGATCAAATTGCCATGGCCTACCAAGCAATAAATGTCCCGCTTGTATAGGTACCACATCGCACAATACCTCATCCATATATCGGCCAATAGTAAATGGCACTAGTACTTGCTTGGTCACTTTAATATCTGAACTGTCATTAAGCCATTGTAAATGATATGATTGTGGGTGCTTGGATGTAGACAACCCCAATTTCTCCACCATGGCAGTACTAGCCACATTAGTACAACTACCTCCATCTATCACAACACAATAAACCTTCCCATTCACAAGACATCGAGTATGGAAAAGATTCTCTCGCTGTTCACTTCCTTCCCCTTTCACCTGTGTATTAAGTGTCATTCTTGTGACTAACATCTCACCATGTATAGCGACCTCCCTATCATCTATCTCCTCTAATGGTGGCATAGAATCATTGTAACTTTCTTCTCCCTCCGTTTCCACCTCTCCATTATCAAGTAATAACATAGTCCTTTGATTTGGAAATTGACTAGAAATATGTCCTCTACCTTGGCATTTGAAACAGACTATATCCCGATTTCGATTAAAAGAAGGTTGTTCAGTTTTACTTTGTAAACCCCAATTAGTCGTTCCTGGTTTAGGCTCCACCTTCGGCTTGTTCATTGCTAGTTTCTCTTCACGCTTCCCAATATTAGATTTCCATGTTGAACCTGTTGTAGTGTTTGAACGCTGGTTGCCTCTCTTATTAAGTTATTTCTCAATTTTGATAGTCATATGTACCATATCCCCCAAATCCACATAATGTTGTTGTTCCACTAGATCCGCTATGTCCCAATTTAGCCCTGCTAAAAATCGAGCCATTGTTGCCTCACTATCCTCATCCATGTTACCCTAGTCATTTTGTAAATTTTAGAACAAATCTCAATGGTAGTGACTCTTTACAAATCTCTTTTTCATCATAGTCTTCATCTCTGTCCATGTCTCAATCGAACGCTCACCACATCTTCTCCTGTTAGTAGTCAACTGATCCCACCAAGTAACTTCATAATCAAAAAATTCGATAACAGCTAATCTAACTTTCTTGAGATCTGAATAATGGTGATAGTCAAATACCGATTCTATCTTTTTTTTCCCACTCTAAGTATGCCTATGGATCGCTCCTCCCTTGAAAAGCTAGAATTTTCATTTTAATGTCGCTTAAGTTGTCATCATCCCTATTCCGACCACCTCGTTCTCTATCATCTCTTTGCCTTCGTTGTGGACCCTCAGATTCACTGTCCTCCTCCTCACCAAATTCACCTTCACAGTGAGTTTCCTCCGCTCTAGCTTCTCGCTGATGTGTCCTTCCTTTCGGATGCCCACCAGGAAGGTTTTGAGTTTGTCCCATTCTAGCATCACTCATCTGATCAATTCAATCATGCATCTGTTCCAGAACATACTCAACTGTCTGGTAAATTCTTTCATCATAGCCTCCAACATAAGCTTTGAATCAAAATTTGATGTAGACTCGTCCACATGCGCTTTATCTTTTGAGTTAGACATATTTCTTGCAAAACAAGGGCTAGTCAAAAATAATTTCCTCACCACTCACTTACGTGTTTCGCTTGAATAAATGATTTCTCTCGTGTATTCACTCAATAAATTGGCTTTTACCCTCAATTAATCTCATAACTAAGCCTTTTACCTCTAAATATTCTCTCTAATAGGTTCTTTTTGAATTACCTAGCAAATCTCTTGGTTTTACTAATCAATTCAAAAGTAACTTGTCACGAAACAATTATAGAAGGTAGGAATCCGCGCAATAGCATGCAATCGACAAAAATTTAAAATAATAATGAAAATTTTCTATATTCTTTTTTTTTACTCAACAACCTCAAACAAAAATTTAAAGGATAAGTAACTTGCTAGGAGACTTAGCTTTGATACCAAATGATAGACTCTATGGCACACTTGCGTGAGGTGGTCGTCGCCCCGATCGTTTCTAGCAAAGTTGTAGAACGGATTGCTTGCAATACCTTAACCCCTCGTCTATATGTTGACGGTAATCTTGGTACAATTGCTCGCGTTTAGAAATTCGTGTTGAATGAACACCAACGACACCTTGACCCCTCGTTTATATTGAAGCAGTAATCTTGGTACAATCGACGATTGATGCGGTAGAAGATGCCACACACAACTATAAATTGTTGTATGATAAGCCAAATTGAATATCAAAGAACAACTAAAAAATTAGCTTAGAAATTCTTTAAAGAACCAAAAGTAGAGAATAATTCACTCAAGAATTAATAAAAACTGAATATGATTGAATGTTGTATGAATTACATTCATAAGACTTATTTATAATAATAAGCAAAATCCTAGAATCCAATAAGGAATTGATAACTAATTTAGGAACAAAATTCCAATCTAAAAAGTCCTAAATATATTAGAAATATGAAAGGTATGTAAAATCCTAAAAATAAGGAAAGAAATCTGATCAAACAATCCCAAAAACACATCCTCGATTTTCGTGTCAGTCGACCGACGTGGGGCGCACCGCCCATAGGCCTGCAACAGCGCGGGCCATACTACACCTGCAGAAACACTGTAGCTTCGGTGCAGGGCGCGCTACATGGGCGCGGAGTCACACTGAAACACCAGACCATCTGCCACTCCGGTGCGGGGGGCGCTGCCCACAGTACTATCCTGGCGCGGGGCGCGCCAGATGACCAGATTGGTTTCCTGACTTGGTTTGATTGACTCGTCTTCCTGTAACACATTAATGAACTTCCCCATCGTGGAATTAAAATTATCAATTGTTGTTCGTGAGCCAATCTCTTTCCAAACTCCATGAATCAATGCTACAAGCCCATCCTTGAAACGTTTAGCTTGTCCTCTCGTGACGGGTCCTACGGGAACTTGCACCGGATCCGATCCATGACCTCCACTAGAATCCAAGCTAATTATGCCCTCATCAGGCACTCTCTCAGACTTCATAAAAAATATGGAAGTTCAAGCACTCACCAATCACGCCTCTATTGTTATGGAACATGAGCACGCCACTGCTTGTCAAAATGAAATTCGGGCTGATATTACATTGAGGACTACTCAACTGCAAGAACTTGTTGATGTTTTTCAACGTCTGTCCAAATTTTTTGATGCCAAAAAGGGGGAGGAAGAGAAACGACAATAAGACAGAAACAAAGAGGGAGGAAGTCAATCTTAGGGGGAGAAGAGAACACGAAATCAAAAGAAAATATCCATTACCTCTCCGATCTTTAGATCGAGATCACCTCCTCATGCTCCGTCAGCTATTCCTCTAGAGCAAGGAAGATTCTTCTCAAGATAAGAATCATCAAGCAGAGTAACTCCTATTGGCATCCAGATTCCTACTGGGGATCCTACATATCTTAGGAGAAATCATGAAGGAACGCACATCGTAGGAGAAGAAACAATGGATGCATGAAACCTTGCCCCAAAGATTCTACTAAAGAAATTAGAAGAAAAGCCAATGAAGCTAGAATTCGAGTTGATCGCAGAAGAGAATCTGAAAAGAAATGACTCTCAAAGGAAAAGGGATTAAGGAGGTGAAATTGAATATGCTCAAAATTGTGTGTCATATAATATCTAAAATTGTTGTTATCAGATATTAATAAATTCATGCTTTTGATAAGACCAATACAGTAGCTCACTCTATTCTAAGACATATTTATTTTCAAGTCACTGCATTATAGTTCTTAATGAATGTTATAGAACTACTAGTTTTGTCATCATCAAATAGGGGGAGATTGTTAGAGTTTGCATATTTTAATTTAATGATAAATAAGCTTAATGTATATTTATACCAGTATATCATTTATACAATCCTTATAAAGAATTGATTATTTGTAAAAGGACTTAGAATAGAAAGATCAAATAATGTTAGGTTGATCTTAAAAGAAGCTGAACTGTTGTATAGTTGATAGGATGTTGTAAGATCGTAAGGTTCCCCTGCTACTTGAAGTACAAAATCATAGAGGAAGCACAAGATCACATGTACATCAAGAGGATCACCGAACTACTTGAAGTAATCAAAACTCTCTACTTCATAATGTTACTTCAAATCGTTAAGTGAACAAGTGATCCTTCTAGCCAGATAAACGATCATTGATAAAGACTCGATTGTAGAGCAGTCAAGTCTGACAAACTAACTGACATTAGAGCGTTGCAAGTTAAAGGTCCCAATGCACTCTCAAAATAACCTTTGCGAAAATCGAAGATCAGATTATGTGTCTACCAGCTAGTTGGTGACAGTGACACGTCAAGGGTGTTAGGTGAAAAAGCAGACTGATGTGACTGGTAAGAAACTGGGAACTGTCTCATAGGTTTAAATATGTTAACATCAAGAATCATAGTATATCTGAGTATTAAATGCACCAATGGGCAATTTGCAATGGGAAGATTTCTCAACAGAGTATAAAGGGCTACAAGGATCCAACGTTGAAATTGACGAACAACTGATCAAAAAGCCAAAAATCTCTGCTAACGTCAAAGAATGAACTCAACGATCCTTTATACAAGTTCGAGCTGCTAAGTACCTGAGAAGAAAAGCTTAACGCAAACTTAGCAGCACCTCGCAACAAACATCAATCATCAGAGCATCCGAGAGCAAAAGTGTTGTGACAAATGAGAATTTTGTAATTTAATTTAAATATTTATTGAATTAAATAAATATTTTTGATGATTTATTGATTAAGTTATCGATGTTTTAATTATTGAGTTAAATAATTATTTGATGGAATTGTGGTAGATTAATTTAATTATATATGTTACATTGATTAAATTAATGTGGAGAATTTTTATAGTTCAAAATATGTATTTAATTGAGTTTATTTAATTAAATGAATTATTTAATAAGGATAATATTATTTTAATTAATTTAATAATTAATTAGAGAGTTAATGATTTGATATAATTAATAAATGAGAATTTTAATTACGTGATGATGTGATTTAACGTGGAATATTATATTTTATTTAATTGAATTTAAATAAGATTATTTGATTAAGTAAAGTGTGACAATTAAACTATATAATAAGCACTTTAATTAAATTAAATGGGGAAAGAGTTAATAAGTGCCTAACCAAACATGGCCTTAGTGAGTGGGAGTGTGACGCCCCCAAATTCGGGTCCCTATTATTACCTCGAATCCGGTGAAGTCACGGTATAACCATCGTCAAACTATTACATCTTTTATTCATAACTTAATGAATATACATTGATTATTACAATCTAGAATATAATTTCTCTTCATTATCAGGATCTTGTATAATGACTCTAAACTTTTATAAGTTACAATCTTGGTCATTTACCATTCCTGTCTTATATCATATTCGATATTATAAAAATGCGGAATAACTTAAACTTTTTCAATCTCCTTTGAATAAAATCTTTTATTGATTTCATAACTTGAATCGATTACAAATCTTTGAATCAATTATATGATATGATTCATCCTATTCGAATTACCGTGTAAACCTTTACATCTCAATTCGATATTCCCTACATTATTGATAGTTCAACTTTACAGCTCAACATGTATTAAACATTGTAAACTACAATCATATACATCTCCTAGAACCTAAATATGGTTCAAGCAATTAATCTAAATAGTAATCTTCGTTGCGATACTATTTAACTTTATCAATCAAGAAGCACGTAATCTTTACCTTGAGTCCTTAACCTGCAAAAATGGTTATTTGCAAGAGTGAGCTCAACAGCTCAGCAATTCTAACAGTTTTCATGCATCACATAGCATATAATATCAAACTCAGTTCATGCATTCATAATCAATTAATATTTCCTACGAATGTTACTTCTCACTTAACAGGCATAGAGATTCACTTCACAAGTATATCATTAAAGATCAACTTTCAATCTCATACATATCCCATATACATTTCATATATAGACATCAATATTCTCATAACATAATATAATTCAATTAACAGTTATAGAATTCATGTATCAAATAGAAACTGAAAGACTTGCCTGATTCGAAGTTTAACAACTACGACTTAACTGCTTAAAGATATCTGCACTTCATGTAATCCTACACAGTTATATAATCATGGATTTCACACTCGTCAGTTATACACCTCCATACATTTCATACGCTCTAAGTATAAGAACAATTGTATATTATTTTCTAACTAGGTTTGTACAACCTTCTTTTCACTTTCTCATCATGTTCTTAGAATAACTAAGTATGTATAGGTATACCTTAACTATTCACACTTGACATCAATATTCATATATATTTATCCCACACTAAACTATCTATGTGTTCGACACATATTTTAAAACTCATAGATACACAATTCACATTATCTTTATGTTTCTCAAACCTTAGGAAAATTTATCAATTCTGGGTTTCCTATCATCATTACATCAATAAACACTCAAGGCATCATTTAGACTCTGTTCTATAACTCAGAATAACAATGTACGCATACTACCAGTTTCAGATTACTTTTAAAACTGTCAAGCAAAATTGTCCTATGACGCCCCCAAATTTAGGTACTTAAAACCCGAACTTGGTGCTACACAATATCATTTCTTTGAGCGGAATAATATAAATAACAAACTTAATTTACATATCAGATTTGTCTAAACCCAGGCACACGACCTTTAAATCATTTCATTATATGATAGATAATAAATATTATCATCTTAATAAAGTCTAATTACTATTACATAAGATACCATAAAACTTATTCTGTCAGCTTTCCCTTCCCTTTGTCCTTGTCAGAACCTTCAGGTCGATCACGCTTAGCTGAAAATATTTAATTTAAAGCAAGAATGAGCATTCAATTACTCAGCAAGTAATAGCAGTTAATGTAACGATTGAGAATTTTATGTATTAATTATAAATATTTATTGAATTAAATAAATATTTTATTAAATTTATTTGTTGAGATAAATAAATAAATTATGTGATTGTGTGGACTGATTTAATTAAGAGTAATATTTAATTAAATTGATATGTTGTAGCATAATTCTAATTTAATTAAGAATAGTTAAATTAGATTTAATGTTATGTGCTAAGTGTTGATAATAATTTGTTACATGAATTATGTTTAATAAAGGAATTACAATGGTGTAACAATTTGGTATTATGTGTTTTATTAAGTTATGAATGTTAGCTTTTATTTAATTGAATTAGAATGTTGTGATTTAATTAAATAAGTGTAGTATTTAATCTATGGATTAAAGATTTATTAAAAAAATAGAAAAGGGTTTTTAAGTGATTTATCAAACAAGGTCTTACTTTTGCTTTAATTTTATTTTACCAAACATGGCCTTAGCAAATAAAAGAATTATTTTTTAAAGGATTTTGTTTAGCCAAACATGGCCTTATACTTTTCAAATTCTTATAACTTATATATTAAATTGTAGTTAGTGTATATATTTAATATATAAGAGTTATATGTTTTATATAAGTTATATGTATAATATATGTATATTGGATATATATGTTATACAAAAGTACGTTAGTTTTTACAAAACAAAGAAAGAAAACAAGAGAAGGGTTAGAGAGAGTTATCAGAGAAGAAGAAGAGAAAGAAGAAGAAGAAGAAGAGAGACTTTGAAGAAACAAGAGGAGAGCTCTATATCATCATCTTCATCTCTCTCTTACTTCAAACTAGTAAGGTTATAACCCTAACTTTTCTAATTATAGAATCAATGTGTATACCTATTGTATTCTTTGTCAAATTAGGTCTTCATGAAATTGTATAATCATGAATTTTATATGTATATATGGTGTTCATATGGTATTCGTATGTAATTGTATGCCATGAAAGGATTTTTAGAATTCAATTGTCTTAAAAACAAGTTTTTAGTTATGTTCTTCTATTTTCATAGTTTTAGAATTCTCTGTAAAAATCTTTGTGAAAATCCTTGATTTTGATATGTATATGGGATGTGTACATATATATGTATATATATATATATATATATGTTTACATATGATTTTTATAGTTGTTTAAGTGTTTCAATTCACAAAGATATAAGGAACATGAAGAAATCATGTTCATAGTGTTTTATTATGAAGTTAATTTGAAAATAGTTCTTAAATTGTCAAAGAAATTGATGAAAACATGAAGTTATGTGTAATAAGTGATATAGCATGATTATATATGAATTATATGGTTGTTTTAACAATTCAATTCATGAAATTTTGATAAACAAGAAGAATGGTGTTTATAGTAATTTTCTGTGAATTAATTTTTGAAAAATGGCTTTTAAAACTATCAAATTGATGTTTGATTTTGAGTTATTGTTAAAATTGATCATTTATTATGTTAGTATGTTAAGAATAGAAGTTATTACAATTGGAATTACTTGAATTGATCGAAAAACAAATTCGTAATAACAATTTCCGTCAAGAACGCTTAATAATGTGTTTTTCTTCAAAAATCATGAAATCTTGGTTTTGATTATGTGATGTATGGATTTTATATGTTATAATCATGTTAAAGAGTTTAAAATATTGTTTATATCAAGTCTCATGTTTATCATGTTGGGAAAAATCAAATTCGGTGTGAAGGAATAAGCCAAATTAGCTTATTTCTCCACCAGTTCGCGAACCAGTCCTTGTGCCAGAGGGAGGACCCGCCCCATCGGGGCTTTTGCCCTTGGGGGACCCGCCCCAGCAGGTTAGGTTGCTATCCGAAAAAGTTGATTTTTGATTTCTGAGTTTTCATGCCCTGTTTGTTTAGCTAACTTATTTCTATGACTTGATAAATGAAATAGGTAATAAGATAACATATTTTTGATGTGTTTAAGATGGATTGAAGTTGTATGTGAATGTGTTACATGTGTGTGGGTGTGTTACTTTCATAAGGTACACAACACGATTTAAAGCGTTATAAGCTTATGAATGTATGTCGTGAGTATATATAGACTCACGTACTTAAACTAGTTAGCAACCAATGTGGTAAATTACATTGTGAGTTGGACTTGGATATGAAGTTCGACGGTTTGAACGTTGTAGTTGGATACTAATAGATGTTTTAAACATAATGTGAATGTGTAGGGTAATTGTGGAAGTGGTTATAGTTATTAAAGTGTAGCTTGCGCTTGAGGCAAGTTTCCTATCTCTAAACTTATTATTGTGCAAGTTCTCTTATCCTTATTCTATTATGTTAAGCAAGTTTTCTAACTTTAAACTTGTTATTTAAATTGTGCAAGTCTTCTAGTTAAGCAAGTTTCCATTTCGAACTTGTTGTTTACTTTGTCCAAGCTTTGTTGTATTCTATTATTCCTAATGCTCAAATATTGAAGTATTATTGAGGTATTGTGATCTTGACTTAGTTGTTCAAGCAAGATCTACTTATTCTTTCAGTTGCTTTGAGTTACTTCTAAAGCATGCCTATCTATTATGTAGATTTGTTCTATATCTTGCAATTGGTTCATGATTCTTATATTATCGAACTGTTAAAGTACTATAAGTCGATTCAACTACTCCTAGTTGATGATAGTTGAAACTCTAAAGTTCCCTTATCTATCCAAACTAAACTTTCTTTGGTGCGGACTTATATTCAAATACTGAGAATGAACAACCCTAATTACTAGGGGACATTTATGCGAAAGCGTTAAGATGGTTGTGCACAATTCATGATACAAAGGGTTGATCCCCCTGCGTACGAGTTAAAGGTCCATAGTCTTATTGACTGTTAAAGGTTTAAATAGAAATATTTATAACCTAGGACATAGTTCAAGGTCTTATGACCCTCAGATGATTCTATATTCGAATTTTACGTATTGATGAAAGAATTATAATTCAATTCTTTATTTTGATGAAATTAAAGTTGCTCAAACTCTTTTGAAACTATTCAATTATATCATATCACTGTTGTATTTCAAGTGAGCCTTTGTTTGCTCACTCTTGCATATTTTACCACCCCTTGCAGTTGAGACCAAGAATGTTGACGTACCGTCAACAAGTAAGGGAAAAGGGAAGTTGAACAAGTGAAGGCTTGTGTTTCGAAGTTCTATTGTAATAAGACTTGGTTGATAATATTTTATTTTTCGCAGTTTATTTTGGTTTGATGTTAAGGTTTAGTTAACCCTGGAATTTTATTTGGACAAGTTGTAATCCTTTATCAAGGAAGATTTTTATTAAGGTTCTATGAAGGTTGTAATTTACTTTACAAGTCTTTATATTTGGGTAGATGTATGTTTTAATTAGAAAGTGAACACCAAATCATGTGAAAACGAAGTACCTGAAATTGAGGGTGTCACAGTTAATAAATTTTAGCTGAAAGAAGTAAACGTTTCCTTTGAGGTATACTTCTACAACAAATCAATAGTTGTGAAGTCTGTCGAAACATATCTTAATAACATATCAAATCGTTTAAAATTTTGAAACGACGTAGTGACTATAAATGCTGAGCGGTCAAAGGACCATGAACTTTTATTTTTTATTTTCGAAAAGGTTTAAATAGAAATTCATCTGCAAACCGCTCTGGGCTTAAGGACATGTAGGGTGATCAGCTCCGATATGTCCTATATTGATCAATACTATCTGTTTGAACGATAAATGCGTTCACTTTTTTTGCCTTGGGCACAAAAATAATTTCTCCTTTACGGGTTGTTCATACTCAGTCTGGAGTCCTAACTAAACAATTTAGTTGGACGACTTTATCATAAACAATAATATTCAATAGCACAATTCAAACTATGTCTAACCGAGTCAAATAGCTTAGACAGTCTTTAAACCATAACTACATACCGAAGTTTAATAGTATGTAACAAGATTTGTCATATCAAAGAATTTTCAGTTCAAGAGTTCTTGCATGAATACAACAGTTCATACAAGTGGGGACACTTGTATGATAAAAGACAATAATGAGATAACTAATAACCGAATAAAATAAAATTCCACAATATAAGAATAATTTCATAAATGAATCATGGATATCATTATGGATATGAATAATTTACAATAATTATTCATGAACATGCTTTTAGCTTACTAGGATCCATCGCATAAAATAAATGCAAGAAGTATAGATATTTGATCAATAATAAATTGAGTAAAGAAACTTGCACAATGAAAGAGAATAGTTCAGATACTTGCTCAATAAAAAATTGAGATAAGAAACTTGCTTACAAAATACATTGCATAAAGTAAATGCAAGGATTAGGATACTTGTCTTGGTCGCTGTTTACTGCTACGTAGTATAGCTTAAGCTTTTATCTTTAATATGAAGTTCTATCATCAATAGAATTATTCTTTTAATTAGAATAATATAACTTAACACATAATACTACTTATTTGTATTCATTATACAGCTTAAACACGTTGTCACATATCCATAACAGTCATTAAAGCATTTAAGAATAGTTACCAAGTCAAACTATGTCGATTTGATTTGAGTTCGGTATCGCTTCGGTATCCCAATTACATTATCGGATAATTAACGAATGTCTTTTTAATGAAACTTGGTTCAAGAACTTAAATATTATATTAGATAATTTAATTATCATTTATAATATTTTTCCAAACATTATAATAATTTATAATGATTTTTAAAACACTTATATCATTTTTAATGATTTAATTGTTAAATAATTTTATTATCATTAATATTTAAATAATTTAAAAATATTAATGAACTTCATGTCAACACTTTTAAAATTATAATCTGGAAATATTTTTAAAACCATAATATTATCTTTAAATGAATTTTAAGATATTAAAATTATTTTTAAATAATTATCATTAATATTAAAATATTAATTTATTTCATCTCCAAATATTAAAAGTTATTTATTATAACTTAAAATATTTTTAAAACATTAATATTACTTTCAAATGATTTTTAAAGTATTGAAATTATTTTTAAATAATTACCATTAATATTAAAATATTAATGTTATTCATATCAAAATATTAAAAGTTATTTATTATAAATTAAAATATTTTTAAAATATTTATTTCACCTTTAAATGATTTATAAAATATTTAAATCATTTTTAAATAATTTATTTAATATAATTATTAAATAAATTTATTATTATTAATATTAAAATATTAATGAACTTCTTATCAAAATATTATAAATTGTTTATTATAACTTAAAATACTTTTTAAAACTTTAATATTATTTTTAAATGATTTTTAAAATATTAAAACCATTTTTAACTAATTTATTTAATACAATTATTAAATAACTTTAGATATCATTAATAAATTAAAATATTATTGAAATATATGTCAAAATATTAAAAGTTAATTTTTATAACTTAAAATAATTTTTAAAACTTTATTATGAATTTCTAATATTTATTTTCTATTTATTCTATAAGTTTCGTCCAAAGTTGGGGTCCTCCACGGAAACGCTTGTAGACGGAAATCTACAAGTCCGATTTGGGCTCACTTAGTATCGTTAGAACCGTGATTCCACAAGCTACGTTTTAGGATTGATAAACGGTCCATTTGGCTCGGTATACCACCCTGAAAACAGACCACTACCAACTGACCATTACATGCCTTGTAAACATTTTCAGTTTTGGAGTCTCTTACGAAAACATTTATAAATAGAGATCTACAACTCCGATTTAAGTCCACTTGGTGTCGTTGGAACCACGACTCACTGAGTTATAACAAAATAATAACAAAAAAATTTTACATAACACATAAAGTGCCGAAATGGGGCTGTAAGTCAGACTGTCCCCGAGTTTTGGCTAGTTTGAGGTAGTTTAGTAATAAATTCATAGATCCTTCATTTTTCATCCTTTTTAAGTGATTCAACTTGGGTAAGGTCATTAACTCACGGATATAACACTACCAAAAAGAATTTCCAGAAAACTCTTTGTAGATCTTACAAAACAAAAGTCATTTCAATACCTTTTAAAAATAATATTTTAACTAAAAATAATTTCTTCCATTTTCTTTCCATAAACCTAGCATACAGGCTATGGGTCTTCCAAATAAATCATGTAAAACCACGTAATCCACCATAAACAAGGCTTCTAATAATAAATCACAAATAAATCCCATGATCCATCAGTAGATCAACATAAAAATACATATAGCATACAAGAGAAAGCTTTTTCTTCAACCTTTTTGTACAAAATTTGTTTTTCTTTGTTTGAATCTAACTTTTGATTTAAAAATTGGTTTGATTCACATATGAAATACTAATACTCATGTAGATCATAAGTTTTTAAAGATCCAAAACAAAAGTTTCACATTTCATTAAAATCTAACAAAAGAGAGCATTAAACTTGAAAATTTTAATTTCTTACTTTGATCTTTGAGATGTTCTTCTTTTCCTACCAAAGTATGTGATAGATCTTGTGTTATCAAGGATCACACTCCCCTTCTTTGAACTCCTTAAGCTGGCCAAAATTTTCAGCCTTCTTTCTCTCTCTATTGTTTTGTTTTTCTTTTCTTAGCAACTTGAAAAGTGAGAGAGAAAATGAGAGAGAATGAAGTATACTTGCTCTTTTGTTTATTGTAAGCATACATGAATGTATCTACCAACAACTTACTTCCTAGCTTGGGTTTACTTGCACAAATGAATAAATGTGTTGGGCATGATCACAAAGTGACACATATGGAGGTTAGGTACGAGTCAGTAAGATATAACTATCCTTTTGGACAAGCTAGATAAGTTTTAATTTTCTCCCCAAAACAACCTCCTACTGGCCGAATTTTTCACCCTTATTTCATCCATTATTGATTTATTTTATTAGTCAAATTAAGCTTAAACAAATGACTACAGTGTCATTCTTCAAGTGGGCTAGGTTTGGGCCATTCTTTTAATTCCTTTGGGCTTCCAATTTAATTGTTTGAGCTATGTAAACTAACATGACCCAAAACTTTTATTTTATTTTACCCTAATTAGTTACTTAGGGTTTTCATTCCATCTAATTTGGAATTTAAAATGTTTGCTTTTATGCATTCAATCTCATTACCCAATGAGACATGTCTCAATTAGGTTTAAAATAATTAATAACTTGAGATAATAAAATTTATCTATTAGGTTAGTATAATCTTACATACTAACATTCTTTATTAGCACATAATCATAGTCTTTTATCATGCACGCATTATTATATTCACTTTGGTACTTAGTAAAAATAATATTGTTATATATAAAAAAAAATTATACGCAAAATTTCTTATTTAATTGTATCAAAAATATTGGGTTATTACATTCACCCTCCCTTATAAAGATTCCATCCCCGGAATCACCGTTTCAAAACTTATACACACAAGAGTAAATAACATACGCTTTCATTGCATAGAGATCTCGATCAGATTCGATCGAACTAATCTTCAACTATTCAACATAAAGCTTGTCTATCTGATTAAACGAAATCTGATTTCTAATAGAACTCAAATTCCTCCTTCAAAATTTCTTAATAAAACGATTTATTATTTATAAGAAAACCATATATAAGAAGAAAAAAAATTATTCGAATAATACCTGGAATTCCATCCCCGGCTGCTACCGTATCTTGAACCGTTATATTGAAGGTCCTCACAGTTGGCTTGCTTGTCGGAGTTGAATAAGTGATTGCCAGCTTTCCACTACTTTTCCCAGCATTCGTATTTCCCCCATCGGCATTTCTTAAGAGATTTCGTATTACGAGTCCAGAACTACTGCGCGTCTTGATCCACTACTTACAGTCTACTTGCACCATGTCGTTTAGTGTTTCCTTACGCTTGAGACTTAGTACGATAACGCTCCCACCACATGATTTTTATTATTCTTTTTTTTCAAAAATCCTTTCATTAACGAGTTATTTTAACCCATTTTCTATTTACTAATAATCTTCATTATCTATCCTTTACACATACCAATACATACTTTTCACAAATCATACATAACAAACATTTTTATTATCTGGTTATACAAAACTTAAATTATTATCTATTCTTTCATATCCCTTTAAGTCACATATTATTAATGGTATCCTAAAAGCTCTAACACAAATTCTAATCTCAGACCAATTCAGCTTGCTGGATTAACAAATTGTCATTTAATCATCAACATACTATCTTAACATATAATAATATCATAATATTTATATTCATATTCAAACAGTACATAGTACTTATCATTACACAGCGTATACTGCTATAATCAGTTACTATCCCTTTGCGACAAAAGTCTGGATTCATTACAA
Source organism: Panax stipuleanatus (assembly GCA_020205555.1). Lineage (NCBI taxonomy): Eukaryota > Viridiplantae > Streptophyta > Magnoliopsida > Apiales > Araliaceae > Panax > Panax stipuleanatus. The sequence continues at coordinate 26,889,091 of CM035123.1, forward strand.
TAACTTATACAAAAGTTAGGATTAGTACATCACACATATATATATATATCATACACACTTCATCTATCACATAATCATAGAATAATTATCCTACTTCTTTCCACTTCCTTCAGCTAACTTCTTTTCGGACAATCTCTTGCTTGATGGTCTAACATTCCACAGATAAAATATGGACGCAGCTTTGGTTTGGGACAACGAAAAGAAAAATGCCTCCCTTGTCCACAATTATAGCATGTCTTCTGTCCTTTCTTGCATACGCCCCCATGCCCCTTCCCACAGTTCTTACATATTTTCTTCTTTTTAAGATTATCTTGGTTATTTCCAGAATTTCCTGGATCACTATCGTTCCATTTCCTTTTCCCCTTCTTATTTGAAGCTTCACGCGGTACACTACATTCGATTTTAATTTTATCCATTTGAACCTTCATCTTATTCCGTTCCTTTATTACTTCAACTAATGCCTGATGTAAGTGTTTGTTCAACAGCCTTTCCATTTTCAACATTTCTTTCAGGGAAAACACCTTATTTTCCAGATCTTGCACTTCTTTTGTTGCCGGTTCTAATGTAACTGCCACCATATATTGTTCTTCTTATGTTTCTTCATTCAGCTCTATTTCTGTATATTCATCATAATCACTGCTTATATCTACCCTTGGTTCATCACTTTCAATGTAAGCCTCTACTTTCGCTATTGGCTCGAGTATAGGCTCGGGTGAAACGGTTTGCTCCTCACTAGCGACATGAGAGTCTTCTAATCCTTTCTTTCCTGACATCTATACACAAATTATCTTGATTAGTACACAAGATATACACATAACAAGCAATAGTTTATATAAGTTACATTTATTTTATTTTACGATGAATTTTTTTAATTCATCTCCTTTAAACTCTATTTGAGTTATTTGTTTTTCAACGCTTCTATCTAGCTTAAAGTTGTAGCCTAAGGTATCCCCCACCTAAGGTTTCTAACCTAAAGCTCTGATACCAACCTGTGGCGCCCCCAAATTCAGGTACTTAAAACCCGAACTTGATGCTACACGATATTATTTTTTTGAGCAAAATAATATAAATAACAAACTTAATTTACATATCAGAGTTGTCTAAACCCAGGCACACGACCTTTAAATCATTTCATTACATGATAGATAATAAATACTATCGTCTTAATAAAGTCTAATTACTATTACATAAGATACCATAAAACTTATTCTGTCAGCTTTCCCTTCCCTTTGTCCTTGTCAGAACCTTCAGGTCGATCACGCTTAGCTGAAAATATTTAATTTAAAGCAAGAATGAGCATTCAAATGCTCAGCAAGTAATAGCAGTTAATAAACTTTAGCTGAAAGAAGTAAACGTTTTCTTTGAGGTATACTTCTATAACGAATCAATAGTTGCGAAGTCTATCGAAACATATCTTATTTACATATCAAATCGTTTAAAATTTTGAAACAACGTAGTAACTATAAATACAGAGCGGTTAAAGGACCATGAGCTTTTATTTTTTATTTTTGAAAAGGTTCAAACAGAAATTCATCTGCAAACCGCTTTGAGCTTACTGACATGTAGGGTGATCAGCCCCGATATGTCCTATATTGATCAATACTATTTATTTGAATGATAAATACGTTCACTCTGTTCGCCTTGGGCACAAAAATAATTTTCCCTTTACGAGTTGTTCATACTCAGTCTGGAGTCCTAACTAAACAATTTAGTTGGACGACTTTATCATAAACAATAATATTCAATAGCACAATACAAACTATGTCTAGCCGAGTTAAATAGCTTAGACAGTCTTTAAACCATAACTACATACCGAAGTTTAATAGTATGTAACAAGATTTCTCATATCAAAGAATTTTCAATTCAAGAGTTCTTGCATGAATACAACAGTTCATACAAGTGGGGACACTTGTATGATAAAAGACAATAATGAGATAACTAATAACCGAATAAAATAAAATTTCACAATATAAGAATAATTTCATAAATGAATCATGGATATCATTATGGATATGAATAATTTACAATAATTATTCATGAACATGCTTTTAGCTTACTAGGATCCATCACATAAAATAAATGCAAGGAGTATAGATATTTGATCAATAATAAATTGAGTAAAGAAACTTGCACAATGAAAGAGAATAGTTCAGATACTTGCTCAATAAGAAATTGAGATAAGAAACTTGCTTACAAAATCCATTGCATAAAGTAAATGCAAGGGTTAGGATACTTGTCTTGGTCGCTGTTTACTGCTACGTAGTATAGCTTAAACTTTTATCTTTAATACGAAGTCCTATCATCAATAGAATTATTCTTTTAATTAGAATAATACAACTTAACACATAATACTACTTATTTGCAGTCATTATACAGCTTAAACACGTTGTCACATATCCATAACAATCATTAAAGCATTTAAGAACAGTTACCAAGTCAAACTATGTCAATTTGATTTGAGTTCGGTATCGCTACGGTATCTCAATTATATTATCGGATAATTAACGAATGTCTTTTTAATGAAACTTGGTTCAAGAACATAAATATTATATTTGATAATTTAATTATCATTTATAATATTTTTCCAAACATTATAATAATTTATAATGATTTTTCAAACACTTATATCATTTTTAATGATTTAATTATTAAATAATTTCATTATCAATAATATTTAAATAATTTAAAAATATTAATGAACTTCATGTCAACACTTTAAAAATTATAATCTGAAAACATTTTTAAAACCTTAATATTATCTTTAAATAATTTTTAAGATATTAAAATCATTTTTAAATAATTATCATTAATATTAAAATATTAATGTATTTCATCTCCAAATATTAAAAGTTATTTATTATAAATTAAAATATTTTTAAAACATTAATATTACTTTCAAATAATTTTTAAAGTATTAAAATCATTTTTAAATAATTATTTTTATTATTAAAATATTAATGTTATTCATATCAAAATATTAAAAGTTATTTATTATAACTTAAAATATTTTTAAAATATTTATTTCACCTTTAAATGATTTGTAAAATATTTAAATAATTTATTTAATACAATCATTAAATAAATTTAATATCATTAATATTAAAATATTAATGAAATTCTTATCAAAATATTATAAGTTATTTATTATAACTTAAAATACTTTTTAAAACTTTAATATTATTTTTAAATAAATTTTAAAATATTAAAACTATTTTTAACTAATTTGTTTAATACAATTATTAAATAACTTTAGATATCATTAATAAATTAAAATATTAATAAAATTTATGTCAAAATATTAAAAGTTAATTTTTATAACTTAAAATAATTTTTAAAACTTTATTATGAATTTCTAATATTTATTTTCTATTTATTCTATAATTTTTGTCCAAAGTTGGGGTCCTCCATGGAAACGATTGTAGTCAGAAATCTATAAGTCCGATTTGGTCCCACTTTGTATCGTTACAACCGTGACTTCCCGAGCTACGTTTTAGGCTGGAGAAACAGTCCATTTGGCTCGGTATACCACCCTAAAAACAGGTCACTACCGACTAACCATTACAGGCCTTGTAAACATTTTCAGTTTTGGAGTCTCTTACAGAAACATTTATAAATAGAGATCTACAACTCCGATTTAAGTCCACTCGGTGTCATTGGAACAGTGACTCACTGAGTTACAACAAAAAAATAACAAACAATTTTTACAGAACACATAAAGTGTAGAAATGGGGCTGTTAGTCAGACTGTCCCCGAGTTTTGACTAGTTTGAGGTAGTTTAGCAATAAATTCATAGATCCTTCATTTTTCATTCTTTTTAAGTGATTCAACTTGGGTAAGGTCACTAACTCACGGATCTAACACTACCAAAATGAATTTCCAAAAAACGCTTTGTAGATCTTACAAAACAAAAGCCATTTTAATACCTTTTAAAAATAATATTTCAACCAAAAATATTTTCTTCCATTTTCTTTCCATAAACCTAGCATACAAGCTATGGGTCTTTCAAATAAATCATGTAAATCACATAATCCACCATAAACAAGGCTTCTAACAATAAATCACAAATAAATCTCATGATCCATCAGTAGATCAACATAAAAATACATATAGCATACAAGAGAAAGATTTTTCTTAAACCTTTTTGTACAAAATTTATTTTTCTTTGTTTGAATCTAACTTTTGATTTAAAAATTGGTTTGATTCACATATGAAATACTAATACTCATGTAGATCATGAGTTTTTAAAGATCCAAAACAAAATTTTCACATTTCATTAAAATCTAACAAAAGAGAGCATTAAACTTGAAATTTTCAATTTCTTACCTTGATCTTTGAGATGTTCTTCTATTCCTACCAAAGTATGTGATAGATCTTGTGTTATCAAGGATCAAACTCCCCTTCTTTGAACTCCTTAAGTTGGCCAAAATTTTCAGCCTTCTTTCTTTCTCTCTCTATTGTTTTATTTTTCTTTTCTTAGTAACTTGGAAAGTGAGAGAGAAAATGAGAGAGAATGAAGTATACTTTTTCTTTTGTTTATTGTAAGCATACATGAATGTATCTACCAACAACTTACTTGCTAGCTTGGGTTTACTTGCACAAATGAATAAATGTGTTGGGCATGATCACAAAGTGACACATATAGAGGTTAGGTACGAGTTAGTAAGATATAACTATCCTTTTGGACAAGCTAGATAAGTTTTAATTTTCTCTTCAAAACAACCTCCTAGTGGCCGAATTTTTCACCCTTATTTCATCCATTATTGATTTATTTTATTAGCCAAATTAAGCTTAAACAAACGACTACAATGCCCTTCTTCAAGTGGGCTAGGTTTGGGCCATTCTTTTAATTCCTTTGGGCTTCCAATTTAATTGTTTGAGCTATGTAATCTAACATGACCCAAAACTTTTATTTTATTTTACCCTAATTAGTTACTTAGGGTTTCCATTCCATCCAATTTGGAATTTAAAATGTTTGTTTTTATGCATTCAATCTCATAACCCAATGAGACATGTCTCAATTAGATTTAAAATAATTAATAACTTGAGATAATAAAATTTATCTAATAGGTTAGTATAATCTTACATACTAACATTCTTTATTAGCATATAATCACATTCCTTTATCATGCACGCATTACTATATTCACTTTGGTACTTAGTAAAAATAATATTGTTATATATATAAAAAAAATTATACTCAAAATTTCTTATTTAATTGTATCAAAAATATTGGGTTATTACATGCCCTGTGGCGCAGCTGCGCCACATTTAGACCTGGGAGAGGCGCAGCTGCGCAGGTCCCTGTCCAGACCATATTTGGCTTTTTGATCTCTGATTCTACTTTGGTTTTCTAGCATGCATAGGTACTACACATAACATGCTAAAAATCCTTCAATACACATGCTCACATACATTCTATCTATTTACATATAGTTTGTATGGTTCATCTCCAAAACTTACTTTAAAACATGCTCGTACAATGCATAACACGGCTAACTAGCGAGGTGCACATACCAATCATGACTAGAGGTATACAAGTCTTATCATGCTTGCACATAAAGTCAGAATGCAAGTAACTCAATGTTGCCCATCTTACTTTCAAAACTTTCTAAGTTTTATTCTCAAAATCCTTATCATGCTTAAACTAATCATGTAAGGCTACTATGTTTGTCATGATACATGTAAGGTGGTTATATAATCTATTAATATGTATGCTCACAAATATTCTCATTATATACGTATAACTAGCATCATCTATTGCTTTAAAATATGTCTAATTCATGCTTGACTAACTTTCATAGTGTCTAACAAGGTGTGTGCACACATAGGCCATCTTAGTGATGTTAAGAGGACTAGTATGTATGTCAAAACATCATAATATAGTTACACTAAAATCATGCAACTTAGTTTTCCAAAACTTTCAAGTTTGGCTTTTGAAATAGTTTTAAACTTAAACCATGTATGCTAGTGTGTATTCAACACCTTAGACTAACATTTCATTCATACCTACCCACATACACATGCTCATATGGTCAGAATATAAACATAATACATATATGTCAAAAATCATTTCAAAAACTATAACTTTCTTTAGTAATTATATACTAACAAAATCAAACATGCTCATGTTATGTCAAGGTACTCATATATGCATGTTAAACCTGTTAATCATGTTCTTCATGCATTGCTAGAGTGATATCAACAAGTTAACATTTATCAGAACCTAACAGAACAAAAATATTCACTATCAGTGTTTGGCGCAGCTGCGCTGCGCTCCAGTACAAAACTGGCGCATCTGCCCCGTGTCTCGGTCTGAAGCAGAATAGCTTCTGTTCTGCAGTTAACAAACCCAACTACAAAAATTCCTTCACGAATCGACTCTAAACAAGTTACATTACAGTTCTATCATGCTCATTAGCTTATATAACACTTAACACTCATATTCCAATTCAATTATCATATAATCATACATAATTAGGAAGTTAGAATTTCAAAAATAAAGAACATAGAATGTGTTATACCTCTGCTAAAATATGCTATGAGTTTGCTAAGCTTGTTGCTATTTCCTCAACTGATTCTCTCTCTCTCTCTCTCTCTCTATATATATATATATATATATATATATATATCAGTATACTTATATTAGCTTCACTTTGGAATTCTCAGCAAATGAAAAAGAGAAGGAGGGATGCTTCATTTATAGAGAAAATATTATACAGACAATGCCTTTATCTTCCAAATCAAACCAACGGGAATGAAGGATTGTATGATGGTTAAGGAGGATTAGTTGAGTGGTTGGTGAATTCCATCATGATGCCCACTCCCCTTGAAATCATTGGCTAGAATGCTGAGTTTGAGAGATGGAGATAGGCTAGGCCATTGGCCTATTCACGGTTGGTGGAAATTTTGGGACAAAGAATATGGGACAAGCTCTATTACTCCCTTATAAAACTCAGCATTAGTATATAAGGTATACCATACTTAGATTTTATTTCCTTTGGACAGTACAAGGCATACTATGATAACTTAATAATATTCTTGATATCACTTCTTATAATACGTTCATAATGTAATATCATTACATTACTAATTCACATGCTCTCATATCATATATACTTGCACATTATATAATCCATGTACATTTCATAATACCGCATATATTCTAATTGGGTATTGTCACACCATTATATTAACCCATCTTTATTATTTCAATTAAACTATTGAAATAATCATTAAGTAACAATTATTTATTATAATATTCATGACGTACATATATAATGTAGCCACAAATCACATATTATCACCTATGCATCATTTACTTAACTCACACAATTCATTCAATCATAATATATAGTTCTTATATATTATATAGTCACATTAAGATGTCACACTACACTTGCACAAAGCAATTCACTCCCATAACATATATACTTTCATTTAGCAAATAAACTAACACTCTACACACCAATGCATGGCCTCTATTTATAGCCAAGCTATTACCCTCCTATGGTTATTACACAAGGGGCAAAGAAGAGTTGGTGACTAACTCCCACCAACTACTACTATTCATTGTACCCTAGCCATTTGGTTAACCATCATTGCTTTCACATGGGCTAACTTGCAAGCTTATATCTAATAACTTAATGTTATTACCATATGATATGATATGGTCACACATAAACCCAATCATATAGTCCATGTATATTTGACAATATTGAATATAGTTTAATTGAGTAGTGTCACACCACATTACTATAAGCTTTATTATTTCACTCATACTTAATCATTGAAATAATTATTATCAATAATTATTAATTTTGTTTAATATAATATCCTTCATAAAGTACACATTAATGTACCGCACATAACACATTGTCACATAGGTCCATTTATGTAACTCATGCGACTCATTTCACTTTATCATATAGTTTCTTATATTATATAGTTACCTTGAAGTGTCACACTTCATTTCATATTATATAGATGTAGCTACTATATAACATATAATTATATATCATTGCACATAGCAATTAATTCACATAATAATTCTAATTAATTTCTTTAATTATTCATTCATTAAATTATTTAATGAATGCTTATTCCACCACTTTGCCACACTAGGCATATCTCGCAAGCTTATATTAAGCTTATTCTCATTCTCATCACTTAACCATCTCATAATTTATTCATTTCCACCACATTACTTACTCATAATATACTCAATTTACTCTATTAATTATAAAATCTACGGTAAATTAATAACTTAAGTTATTTAATACATTAAAATAACTTAGTTTTCTTTTATTAATTAACTCTCTAGAAAATACATTAGAAATTATGTATTTTACCATAACATGACATAAAAATATTTTTATCATGTTTTCTCCTAATATAGGCATTAATAAAATGACTTACTCATTTTTTCAAGATATTATTTTAATATAATATCTAAGTATTATTAAAATAGTTATATGTATGACACATGTACACCTTTTATATAGAAAATAGACCATAAGTTTATTTTCTATTATGATAAATTATTCCCATCAATTTATTACATATAGCAAATATATTTATCATATTAATTAATCATACATTTTACCTCATACCGAGACATATAAGGTAATATTATTATTTAAAATAACATTCTCCCATTTATTAAAATAATCTAATATTAGAAATTATTTCAATATCCTTTATTAAAAATATATAATAATTATTTCTCTTTCCTTTCTATAAATTGCCCCAATACAATTTCTTTAATCTATACATTTAACCATATCTCAAATACTAATTAATTCTCTAATCAATATTTATTTAAAGATATATTGATTTAACAACGTATATATATATTTTATTAACGTCGTTCGCACATTCACATAATACCATGCCAAGTAATATATATAAAGGCACTTACTGTACTCACATACTCCACACAAGTATTAACTTAATATTTATTTAAGTGATCTTAAACCCCTTACTATATTACCATAGTTAATTAAGGCTTTAATATTCAAATTATATTATTCTATAATATAACTTTCAATTTAGTATAAATCAACCAATATTTATACTTATTAGTTAATTCCCTTAACTAACTCATGCTTCACTATCCTAATCTATCCATGGATAGCTTAAGCATTAATAATAACCTATATCACAATCATACTAGTTACTAGTATATATATTCAAAAAAAATGGTGATTATTCATCAAAGATATTTAATGTCACCAACTTACTATGATAAAATAATTCTATAAATTATCTAATGTCGATAGATAAATCTTATCTATCTTCTTACTAATTCATTTATACAATATATAACAAATATATAATAATAATATATATTTATTAAACACAAAATCACTTATTACATAGCTCATATTACCTTATGTAACACATTACTAGATACCTCGTATCACATATATATTCTTATTCGAACCCATCTCATGCTTTAAGAATTTTATTTATTAAATTCTTATTTTAATAATTCTTGAAAATTCGGGTTCTTACAGGGAGCAGTAAAACCCATTGAGGGGATTAACTAACAACCCACTACGTCTTCAGTTATTTCCCTATATGTAGTATAATATACATATATTATATCAATTTCATATATTATATATCAGAGAAAACTTAGACAGAAAATTTGGGAGAGATTGAGAATTGATGGAAGAAAAAGTTGGAAAATTAAAGTTTATATTAATCTTAACAGAGAATTGCAAGGGTAATTTTCTAATCCCAATTTTTATATTTACGTTATTTTATTTTCTCCATTAATGCCAACTTGAGTTCTCTTTAACAATTTTTGTGACTAATGCATGAGATATGATTATAAGTGTGTTAATAGATGGTTATCACATGTTTTATATTAATTATTCATGTTTTAAAACAATCAAAACCATGTAATTATGTTCTATTTAGAAATTTGAAAGTTACAGAGTATAAAGAACATTAATATGGCCCTTATGTACAATTTTTCATGATTTAGTTGTCTATTAAACGTTAAATTGATAATTGATTATTATTATGCATGTTAAAACGAACAAAAGGAACTTTAAACGGACAGATTCGGAGTTATAACGAACCGGTAATGATGAATTTGATAATTTCTCTCGAAACTTTACAAAATACCAAAAACAGTGAATTTAAGCATTCCAATTTGAATGATTATGTGATCTTAAGTGTTAAAAGCATGCTAGAAACATTGTATGATGCTTCTTTAAAGTTTATAGTTCATGGGTAACGTTAAAATTTGTTGTGTTAGTTTAATTTAGAATTTATTTAGGCTGATGAACAGTGCAGTCGCGAACTGCAGTTCATCATGCCAAGGACCCATGCCCTGGCGGGATTTCTAGTGTAGGAACCCCCGCCCCGGCGGGCGTCTTACAGCACAAACCCCCACCCTGGCGGGGATCACAAAGAAGAAATATTTTGCTTTGTATGTTTTTAATCCATAGCATGATGAGTTAACTTAATGTAATGAACATGATGACACGTTAAGCATATATTGAGATGTTAGAACAATTTATTAACTTATTTCACGTGATTAATTGATAAGTTAAATACGTTATGTAAACCCGTTATTCGTAAAGTCTAATAACGGGTTCAAAACTGATGTTTGTGATTCGATCAGACCTAGAATTAATTATTATTGCGAATGAAATGATATGTAGGGTTAATTGAGGAACGAGAATTTTATTTGTAGCTTGTGCACGTGGCAAGTGTTCTAAACTCAAACCTTTTTTTGAGCAAGTTTCCTAAACTTTACTTTTAATTAAACAAGTTCTTATCCTTGATTCATTATCATGATGCAAGTTTCTTAAACTCTAAGTTATTCATTGAGCAAGTCCTAGACTAATATTTCTATATTGAGCAAGTTCTTATTCTTGTTTATTCAAGTTGAGATTCCATATGGGATATTATAATTCCTTTAAAGTATTACTTCAGTTATACAATACTTATTCGATTGTATACTCTTGAGATTTATTATTCGATTTGAATATCAATTATTTTTGAACCTTGTAAGACTAGCGAGCCCTTATTGATTCGACTAGTCCATAGTTGATGAACGTTCTAAAATTCTAGAACTGTTATTGAGCTTATCTAAACCAAACTTCCTTTGGTGCGGACTCTGATGTCAAACTGAGATGAACAACCCTGTTATAGGGGATTATTTAAGAGTTAGCGTTGAGATGATGTACTCATTATGGTACTAAGGGCAGATCCCCCAAAGTACGAGTAGTAGAGTCCATATAGTCTTATGACTGTTAAAGGTTTAAAGTAGAGATACATGACAACCTGGGACATAGTTCTTGGTCTTATGACGCTCAGATGTACTTTTGATTCTTGTTATTCATTCTTGATTCAAAAGCCGAGTTTTCTTTTATTCAGAACTCTTTGATTACTCGCATGTTATTATTACTGTTATATTGTTATACTTGTGGGCAGTCATGCTCACTCTTGCATAATAACATTGTAGTCAAGAACGAAAGGTCCGACGAGCCTTCCACTAGCAAAGGCAAAGGAAAGGTTAACAAGTGTTGAAGACTTGTTATTTAATTTGAGAATGTTAGGTTTAAGACTTTGATGTTGTTAAGACTTATTTATTTGTTATATTTTCCGCACTGATGTTTAAGGTTAGTATAACCTGAAATTTATTTATTATTCGGATGTTGTAACCCCATAAGGGGATGATGATTTTATCTATTTCATGAGAAACATTTATTATGGGTAGATAGATATGTGATATTTGTACAGTGAACACCAAAATCGGTGAAAATTGAAGTACCCGAATTTGGGGGTGTCACAAGTAGGTATCAAAGTCGTAGGTTATGAACCTTAGGTGGGGGAAAATCTTAGGGTAGTAGCCTTCGATAACATAGTAATGATAAACTCTTATCGAGTTCTAAGAAAGATAATAAATTACCTTATGTGCTATGTGTTTATATTTATATACTTGTGCGAGTATCAATTAGCATCACGTAATAACTAAGACATAAAATTTTGACTGTCAGGATATCAGATGTTAGAGGATCCAGTCAGCCTAAGGAGGTTGTACTCCGAGTGGCTATTGAGGAGGAGCCCCGAGACATTCATCCAATCTGGGAGCAGTTGGTTCTTAGAAAGCCATCTTCTTTGATCACTGTTGTTAGTCAGGACCATGAGGCAGTGTTTGACTCAGAGGAGGACTTTGAGAAGATTGAGGTTGAGGCTGAGGCAGCTGATGTGACGCCCCCAAAATAGGTTCAATACCAACCCATTCTGAGTTACCAAATACATGGTACAGAATTCCAAATACAAATCTTTTATAACAAAAGGTCGTGAGAAATACGACCATACAACTGTGAGTGTCAATACAGACGTATATAATACGAAATATAAACACTCAAATTCAGTCCTCACTAATTACAATTATTATCACACGATTTTACAAAAATAGTGAGGACTACTACTGCTCTACTCTGACCATCACACTATTTTCTGACTAGTTCCCGCAACATTCTCATTCCCTGAAGAGGACAATAGATAAAAAGGGTGAGCTCAACTAGCCCAATAAAGAATATTATGACTAAGATAATGAAAAATAAATTATCGTTAGCCTTCAATAAATCAGATAAAATATTATGGACAACAAGTTTTAGATCAATATTCGCAGCGGAAATAACAATTCATTAGAAGAGTTAAGTAGAGAATGAAGTCTACTATCTTCTATGATTTAACAGTCCATCATCAATAGTTTATCCCTGTAACATCAATTAATATACATCTTGAATCAAATATTCATCTTTGCACTACGAGTCAAAGATATTCATTTGTATCACCAGTTGATCATGTTCATCTCAACACATGTCCATCTTTGCACTACGGGCCAAAGATATTCATAAGGTAATCATTCATCTTTGCTCTACAGGCCAAAGATATTCAGTTATATCACCATTTAGGACTGAGGATGATGAAAAACACTATAAATAACGAATCCAGTGAGATAAAGGACAAAGATTAGGGATTCATAATTTAGTTTATCCAAGTTCAAAAATACTCCATAATAATCAATTGTGGATCAAAATTCAAGAATGAAGTTCAAATCATGGATACAATCAAAGATAGTAACCTTAACAGACAACTTGGACAAATAAAAGAAAATTTAATTTTTTTGTGAATAGTGCCGTATATGTGAATAGTGACGTATACGTGAATAGTGCCGTATACGTGAATAGTAATCCCGACATGAAAAGGTAAAAATTTCATAATAAAATTCATATCAACATTCCAATGAAATGATACTAGATGAAACGCAAAATTCGAAGAATTTTTTATCATTTCAAGAATTATAGAAACAATACTTACCGTAGTAAGTTTTAATTTGGGTATATAAAATGAAATATTATCGCTTTCATAATATAGAATATGAAAGAAAATAATATTCTTTATGAATATTGAAAGAAAGTAACATTATTTACGAGAAAAATAATATCCCCTACCTTAAAAGGAGAGTATTTCTGACTGGTATGACGGGAATATTCTTGAAGAAAATTTATACTATTTTCTACACTCAAAGCTTCCTTAAACTCAAAGAAAATACGCTCAATATTATAGAAGAGAAATTCTCTGATTCTGGTGTGATTTTTATTTCTAAACTAAGCATCCTATTTATAGGAGAATGGCAGGGCACTATTTGAATAAAAATCACGGGTGCACAGAAGAAAATTTTCAAGGGCGAAATTCGACGAGAAATCTGATTTTTACTATTCATTACTGTGCAATAAAATATTTTAATAAAACAAAAATTTTAAATAAAATATAATATATTCTATTTATATATATATGCCCCTCACCCTACGGCACTTACTAATATATATATATATATATATATATATAAACCCTGCACCATTATATATATATATATATACCTATATATATATATATATATATATAACTGAGATAACTTTCTATCGATAATTTTAAAAAAATGAGTAAGTGGGAGTCCATATAATAAGCTAAATTTACAACAAATACTTCATAAAAAACTCCACTATTTATCTCAATTCACTTGGCTTCACCAAATACATTTTTTTTAATAACAATTAATCATCATTAATATTATATTATAACTTATAATATTAACAACCAGATCATTCCCAGAAAAGAGGGGGCTTTCCGATAAGGACTTCTCCTTATTGGCGCGCAATTAAATAACCTAACCCCTTTCCTCGACAAAATTTTCTAGACATTGTCAATAATGCAAATAATAATATGAATAATTATGTCGTCCCAATTATTGATTTAATAATATAAAATATTGTGCAGATGATACTGTGATAATAATTGAATCAATAATATGAGATACTATGCATCAACTACTGTGGCAATAATTGAATAAAACTGAGTGACTTCTCAAATAAGCATCAATAATCAAAGATACTGTACAATACCGTGTGCTACTGTGCAACCACACGTATTACTGTTCTTTTACCACCGGATATTTCAACAATTTTAACGGTAAAAGTTTTGTTGTTATTTATAGAAAACTTATTCTTGTCGTTTTCTTTATCCAAAAATTTTTCGTTATGGGGCCCACAAATGATTGTGTCGTCGCACGAATATTTCCCGACAAAAAGAATATTCCCCAACCAAACGAATATTCTCCAACACAATGAATATTTTATGACCACTTGCTTACTTTGTAAAATTTGCACATTTCACCTATAACTAAAGCATTATATCAAATCAACACCTTACTATTTCAAAATAATATATAGAGAAAATTCAATTTTATTCATAAAAGATGGGGTCTTACAGCTGAGGATGAGGATGAAGACCTTGATGAGTTCCCACCGAACTCTATCAGTGCTGAGATGTACGACGAGCTGTATGACAGTAACATTGAGTTACAGGATACTGTTCGGGAGCTGAAGTAGGAGACAGTTACTCAGCGGACTACCATCGAGCAGAAGGATGGTGTGATCGAGACTCTGGATACACGTCTTGGAGACGTGGAGTGGGAGTTGGTCCATGAGAAGGGCCAAAGTGAGCAAAAGTCAGAGGAGATAGAGAAGCTGAAAAATGATTTGCAAGAGGAGTCAGCGAAGTGTGCCACAGCAGAGGATGCTTAGATGAGGGCTTCACGACGTCCAGATATTGCTGAGGATAACGATTGGGCAAAGAAGGCTAAGATCGAGGAGATGGACTACACATTTTAGAATGCGATTGATAAGGCCCAGGATCGGGTTATGTGCTATCCAGTGCAGTTCGAAGATCTACCTTGGTATATACTAGATTGTAGGACGATGTTCCGCATTATGGAGGAAGAGCGCAGCAAAGCTGTTCGACGCCTTAGTAGGCCGTGATAGGAACAGCATGATTATGTGAATATTTCTTTGTTAGTTAATAAAGTAAATTACAATGTGATTATAAACAAAGGAATATGTTGATGATTTAATTCTTGAAGATTCTTTATCTTGAGATAGTTGATGTAAATAGCAGTGATGCTATCTTGTTTTGTTTAAAACTTTGGATTAAATAAAATATCAGAGTTGTTTGAGATGATATGTGTTAAGTGATTATTTCAAAATGTTTAAGCTAAGTCTTAAATATTTAAGAATTGAAAAAAGATCTAATAAGTGTGTATATTAACAGAAATATGTAGCCGAGAAGACGACCAAACCGTCAACTAGCCCAAGAAGGGTCAACTAACAATAATGACGCCAATGCCAACGCGTACCCCATCCAGCAGTTGGTGAACTTATTGACTGGAGCAATGGCCAATCAGCAACAAGCTCCACCGAATACAACATTCAAGGACTTCAAAGCAGTGGGACCGCCATTATTTAAGGGATCCATGAACCCAATAGAAGCACAGACTTGGGTCATGGAGATGAAGAAAGTTTTTGATGTCGCTAGGGTGAGTGAGGACCAGAAGACAGCTTATGCGACATTCATGCTGAAGGCGGAGGCCATCTATTGGTAGCAGGCAAACAAGGTCTGGGGAGGACAAGGTGTGATCACCTGGGAGAGGTTCAAAGAAATGTTTTTCGAGATGTACTTCCCAACAAGCTCACAAAACCAAATGGAGGTTCAGTTTCTGGAGCTAAAGCAGGGCAACATGTATGTGCCAGACTATGCGGCAAGATTCAATGAGTTGGCCAAGTTTGCCACGTATCAAATGCACACTGATGAGAGGAAGGCTAGGAGATTTGAATAGGAACTGAAGCCCTGGTTGTATAGCAAGGTGTTGATGTTTCAGTTGAACACCTTTACGGGAGTATTGGAGAAGGCTATCATCGCTGAAGGTGGGAGCGATGCTATGACCAAGTACAACCAGGAGCTGAAGAAGAAGAAGAATGAAGGTGAAGGAAATAAGATTAGTGGTAGCAACACTGGGGGAAGCAACAGTCAGAAGAGAAGGTGGAATGACAACTCATCGACCGGGAATCATCATAGAAACCAGAAGAAGAGAGTAGAAGCATGTCCGACCTGCAGGAAAAACTACCTGGGGTCTGTATGAAGGGAAAACGAGTTTGCTACAATTGTGGTCAGGAAGGCCACATAGCACCTAACTGCCCTAACCCTAAGAAGGGCCCCTGCTTCACATGTGGGTCAAAAGATCATCTAGCGAGGGATTGCCCCAAGAAGGTATCTGGAGGGGCAAGTGCAGGTGAAAACAGGGGAAGCAGCTGTGGCAACACTCTGACAATTACGGGACTGACATTAATCAACCGACCTACTGCTAGGACATTCAACATAACAGTGCAAGATGTTGTGCAGTCTCGCGATGTGGTGTCAGGTATCATTCGATCAATAAAGTTAATGCTTATGTATTATTTGATTCGGGTGATACTTGCTCATTTATATCCGATGACTTTGCTAAGAATTTAGAATTGCCTAAGGACGAGTTAGAATACCCTATGAACATAGAGATTGCGAATAGAGAAGTGATTCCTGTTAAGTACGTACACAAAAACTATAGGGTGGATATGAAGGGTAATGTGATGAACGTAGATCTTATTTCGATTAGACTTAGGGAATTCGACGTTATCTTGAGAATGGATTGGCTATTCAATTGTGGGGCGATAATTGATTGCCAGAGAAAATGTATTAACCTTATGACTCCGTCAAAGGTTGTTGGGAGCTGTCGTTTACACTCCTAAATTAACCTCACTTTCACTTCACGAATTTAAATAATTAGAACAGTAGTAAGCAAGGATCGATCCCACAGAGAGTAAGTTTGTTTTAGATTTATTCTACTATTTTAACAGAAAATAAAGATGGGGGATTTTTGAAATTGTTTTAAACTAAGAAAAACAGAATTTAAATAAAGAGATTAACCAAATATGTAAAAACTTCAGTTCTGTAGTTCAGTTTCACCAAGCACAGCAATCAATTAATCAAGTTATTATTCTTTACCCTTCAATGAAACTATTAACCCTAGATAACAATAAGCTCTGCTATCCGAAATTCT
The DNA here is from genome assembly GCA_020205555.1 of Panax stipuleanatus. Lineage (NCBI taxonomy): Eukaryota > Viridiplantae > Streptophyta > Magnoliopsida > Apiales > Araliaceae > Panax > Panax stipuleanatus. Next base: position 26,906,552 of record CM035123.1, read on the forward strand.
CCTTAGATATTCACTGTATGAAACAAGCTCTTCACCAGATTCAACTAGCATATAACCTAGAACAAGCTCTCTAGATTTAATATGATAGAAGCATTAAGAAATAGAGAATTAGGCTAATCCAAGCAACAAACACATAAGCTCGATTTGTTTAACTTATTTTCTGATAATCTTAGCAATACACAAAAGCTTGTCCACAATTAGTATCACTAATTTACTACTTGTGATGAAGACAGATATCAATTACACGTAATACCAATCTTAATCTAGCATATGATAATGATTAAATTAACTTAATTGGCCATATCAAATTAATTAGATCAATTAGCATGCAATCAATGAAAACAGATTATCAGAAGAAATTTCATACAAGAAGGAATAAATAATAATACTCAATTAATTAATTACTTGTAACAAGGTTCCACCTCCCTTTAGAACTGAATAAAGAAACTAGCCTGACATGCTCCAAGTCTGCACTTCAATGAGGTATGATAGTTGGTAGAAGATTGAATGAATAAAACCTTAACTATCATCCTCTATTTATAGTGCTAGACAAGGACCTAAATCCTATAAGGACTAGGAATCCAAATCCTAAAAGGAATTACAATTACAACTAGTTTCCATAAAGAAATTATTTATAACATTAAATTTGCAGCCCTCATCTCCCCTTCCTTATTTCCGTGACCAACTAACATTCCTTTTCCATTCATGGCTTGAAAATCCGTGAGTAGCTAGGATTTAATAAGTTGGACATACATGTGCTGCCCAATTCGTGACCCACCAGGATTAGTAGGAAAACTAAGAACGTAAGCTGCATGTGTATTACTTGGAATAGGAATACATAAGCTACTAGACGCATGGCCCACATGTGACATCCTTTTCCAATTTGATATAGCCTTGCATGCACTCCTTTGCTTAAACCGTCCATTTACAAGATGGTGACCCACTAGGAAAAGGCGTGACCCATTCAATCCCCTCTAGCTGCTTATTTCGAGGCCCATTCCGTGGTCCACTAGGAGTTCCCTTGCAAGCTGCTTAAATTCCCATGACCAGCCCACATAACATGTTATACAAGCTGCTTGACTCATTTGTTATATATATAAAACCGTGGGCCCATATGATTTCCTTTAGTAAGCTGAAACCGTGGCAAAGTTGACGAATGCATGCACTCCTTCTTTGTTGAATTCAACTTTCCAAAACATGCTGAACCGTGGCCCACATGCTTCTCAATTCGTGAACAAGCTGCTGGACCGTGGCATGTTATTGGGTTGCTAGTGTATCCTCCATTTAATTGCTTGCTTTAAACCCATGGCCCACTAGGTCATTCCCTTGCAACGTGAGCTGTTCTTCAACCTTTGCGGCATGATGATGTTGCATGTACTTCTAATTTCATGGCTCCATCAGTTGCGAAATTGGGTCAATCCAATTAGTCCCAAATTAAACTCTAATTTGTCCCGTTTTAATATATTGTTCCAAATAATCCTGAAAATAATAAACACAATAATTAATCCCATGTCCACATGAAATATGTAATAAACTAAATATAAAGGAATAATAATCATCGAATATTATGTACTTATCAAATTCCCCCACACTTAGCCTTTACACGTCCTCGTGTAAACCAAAAATTTTATTTCCAAAACAATTATATTCAACTATTATATCAAAAGATTTTAAGATCAAATTATGATTATCAATACTAAACCCACAAAAGCATGATCAATGTTCATCAATTAACTCACGATAACCACCTTGCCACTTCACCAATGAATTTCATTAAATCAAAGTGTATCCTCATAAACACTCTTCTATGATCCACACACTTACTCAATATAGTTACTATGGAGCAAAAACCGTGCATACCACTCAAAAACTCAAAACATACTTTTTCTGCTTTATTTTTTTTTCTCTTTCCAAGACCCTTTCATTTTCTTATTTGTTTTCGGTGAATGCATTTTATGCTCCGTTTCACCTTTCTCAATTTTTCTTTTGTAAGTGAGTGCATTTTATGCTCCATCTCACTTATTCGCACGTGTTTATGGAAGAGTGCGTTTTACGCTCCATCTCATCCCACCACATAACTTCTCTTGTGTTTCTTTTTCAACAATTTCACTAGTTTCCAATTTTTCTTATTATTTTTTTTCACATGGTCCTGCAAAAAGCTTAAGCAGTTCAATAGTTCTAGAGCATGAGATTAGTGCACATAGACAACTCCACAGATAACTTAGCCAACTAAGCATATATCACATGTTCAAGTACTCATGAGACACAAATTCAATTTAAATCAATTACTATGGATCATGACCTAGTGTTTCTCAATCATTAATCAATTAAGCATCAAACAGATTTTGAATTTTTAGCATTGATTTTCAATTTTTGACTTTAACCTTCAAACACATAGGCAAAAAAAAAACTCATGGAAATCAGTTTTTTTCAAAAATTTCAAAAGCATCAAGATGGTCCTATTTTCTATCAAAATCAGCAGATCAATATCACTAAAAATAAAAAAAAAAAATAAAAAAACCTAAATCTCTCCCCCCACACTCAAACCTTACATTGTCCCCAATGTAAGAAAATCATGCAAATAAGAAAGAACTACATGCAATGAAAAAAACTAAATAGTAAAGGGATAGAAAGATCAAATCTGGACTCTTGGGTTGCCTCCCAAGCAGCTGTCCTTGTTTATTGTCATTGGCTTGACATCATGTCTCCCTTCTCATTCTGCATAGACCGGATCATCAAGCTCCATCATCTCAATATTTTCCACTTGATGTCCCTCATAGAACGGTTTCAATCTATGTCCATTCACTTTAAAAATCTTTCCTGTACTTGGACTATGAATCTCGACTGCACCATGAGAAAACACATTAGTGATAACAAAAGGACCAACCCATCTAGATCTCAATTTACCTGGAAATAACTTAAGCCGAGAATGATATAACAAAACTTTCTGTCCCACAACAAAGGTTTTCCGCACAATTTCCTTATCATGAAAGGCCTTGGTCTTTTCCTTGTAAATCTTTGAACTTTCATAGGCTTCATTCCTCAATTCTTCCAATTCTTGTAACTGCAACTTCCTGTGTACTCCAGCTACTTCCAAACTCATGTTGCACTGCTTGATTGCCCAAAAAGCCCTATGCTCTAACTCAACTGGTAAGTGGCAGGGTTTCCCAAACACAATTTGATATGGTGACATCCCAATAGGAGTTTTGGATGCCGTTCGATAGGCCCATAGTGCATCATCTAGTCTCAAACTCCAATCCTTCCTGCTTGGGTTGACTACCTTCTCCAAAATAGATTTGATTTCCCGGTTGGACACCTCAGCTTGGCCATTACTTTGCGGATGGTAGGATGTAGAAACCTTGTGCAAAACATTGTACTTCTTGAACAAAGCCGCTAATACCCTATTACAAAAGTGAGTTCCGCGATCGCTAATGATGGCCCGTGGTGCTCCAAACCTGACAAATATGTTAGTCCTGACAAAATCTGCAACAACTTTAGAATCGTCAGTCCTAGTGGCTTTAGCTTCCACCCATTTTGAGACATAATCAACAGCTAAAAGAATATATACATTCCCAAAGGATGAAGGAAAAGGTCCCATAAAATCTATACCCCAAACATCAAAAATCTCAACAACTAAAATAGGAGTTTGGGGCATTTGATTTCTTTGAGAGATATTCCCCGTCCTTTGGCAATTATCACATATTTTACAAAACAGATAGGAATCTTTAAAAAGTGACGGCCAATAAAAACCACTTTCCAAAACTTTGTTAGCAGTTCTTTTTGGACCAAAATGTCCTCCACAAGCCTGAGAATGGCAAAAAACTAGAATAGATTGGAATTCATTATTTGGCACACATCTTCTAATTATCTGGTCAGCACAAAATTTCCATAAGTATGGATCATCCCAAACATAGTGTCTAGCATCACTCTTTAGCTTTTCTTTCTGGGATTTGGAAAATTCCTTAGGAAAATATGCACTTACCAAATAGTTCACCAAATCTGCATACCATGGAGTTTCAGCATGGATGGAAAGTAACTGCTCATCTGGGAAGGAATCACGCAAAGGTAGTTCATCCTCTTCTCTCAGCAACCTACTCAGGTGATCCGCTACCAAGTTGTCCGCACCCTTCTTATCTTTGATCTCCAAGTCAAATTCTTGAAAAAGGAGAATCCATCTAATAATCCTAGGTTTAGAGTCCTTCTTAGTTAGCAAATACCTGAGAGCAGCATGGTCAGAATAAACTATAACTTTAGTACCAAGCAAATATGATCGAAATTTATCTAAAGCAAAAACCACAGATAAAAGTTCCTTTTCAGTTGTGGAATAGTTTATCTGAGCTCCATTCAAAGTTCTAGAAGCATAGTAGATAGCATGAACAACTTTGTCAATTCTTTGTCCCAAAACAGCCCCCACTGCATAGTTGCTTGCGTCACACATGATTTCAAATGGAAACTTCCAATTTGGTGGTTGGATCACAGGGGCAGAGGTCAGCAATTTCTTTAAAATATCAAAAGCTTCCTTGCACTCATCATTAAACTGAAAGTCCACATCCTTTTGTAGCAACTTACACAAGGGCAATGCAATCTTCGAGAACTCCTTGATAAACCTTCGATAGAATCCTGCATGACCAAGAAAAGAACGAATCTCCCGCACACTGACGGGGTAAGGCAAAGCAGAAATAATATCTATCTTAGCTTAATCAACTTCGAGACCCTTAGATGATACAACATGACCAAGTACTATTCCTTGTTCTACCATAAAATGACATTTTTCCCAGTTTAGAACAAGATTAGTTTCCATGCATCTATCCAAAACACGACTCAAATTATCTAAGCATGCATCCAAAGAATCACCATGTATTGTGAAGTCATCCATAAAGACCTCAATGCAGTTTTCTAAAAGGTCTGAAAAAATGCTTACCATGCATCTCTGAAAAGTACCAGGAGCATTACAGAGTCCAAATGACATACGTCGGTATGCAAATGTGCCGAAGGGACATGTGAATGTGGTCTTTTCTTGGTCCTCGGGTGCGATCACAATCTAGTTATATCCTGAAAAACCATCTAGAAAACAGTAATAAGTGTGCCCAGCTAATCTTTCCAACATTTGATCAATAAAAGGAAGAGGAAAGTGATCTTTTCTTGTTACAGCATTTAATTTCCTGTAGTCAATACACACTCTCCATCCTGTTTGTATCCGTGTGGGCACCAACTCATTATCATCGTTCTTGACAACGGTGATTCCGGATTTCTTTGGGACTACCTGCACTGGACTCACCCATTGACTATCGGAAATGGGATAGATTATGCCGGCATCAAGCAGTTTGATTACCTCTTTTTTCACCACCTCCATCATGGGTGGATTCAATCTTCTTTGTGCGTCCCTCGTGGGCTTAGCTCCATCCTCTAACAATATCCGATGCATGCACATCGCAGGGCTAATCCCTTTGATATCCGCTATCGTCCAACCAAAAACTGTGACATGGTCCCTTAGGACTCTCAGCAATTTATCTTCCTGCATTTTAGTTAGATTGCTAGCAATAATAACAGGCAAAGTATCATTAGTCCCCAAATATGCATATTTCAAATGTACAGGTAATTGTTTTAATTCTAGGGTTGGAGCTTGCACAACAGATGGTAGTAACTTTTGATGAGAAATAGGTAATTGAATAGAGTGTACTGCTGACTTATCTGAGAATTTCGGCAATGAGTGTAGTGCAGCCACAATTTCATTCAATTCCTGAGTTCGCTCAACTTCATCTTCCTTGTCCATATCCATACTGTTGGTGATGACAACCTCCAAACTATCCCTATGTATTCTTTCCAAAGCTTTATGTACTAAGGAATCTCTCACATCAATAGCAAAAACCTGCCCTATATCACTAGGGTACCTCATGGCATCATAGATGTTAAATTGAATCTTTTCTCCATCGAATTCCATTGTCAAGGTCCCATTATGCACATCAATCATGGTTTTTGCTGTTTTTAGGAATGGTCGTCCTAACAAGATATGGGAAGGGTTTGGTGATATATCATCTTCCATGTCCACAATGTAAAAATCTGCAGGAAAGATTAGTTCGTTCACCTGTACTAAGACATCTTCAATTACCCCTCGGGGGTAAGTGTTAGTACGATCTGCCAATTGAATAATCACACCAGTATTTTTCAAAGGACCTAGATTTAAAGAGGCATAAATAGATAAAGGCATAACATTAATTGAAGCTCCTAAATCTAGCATGGCCTTTTCAAATCTGGTGTTTCCTATTTTGCATGGGATTGTGAACATTCCTGGATCTTTACATTTAGGAGGCATTTTTCTTTGAAGGACAGCAGATACATTTTCTCCAACAGTAACTCTTTCATCATTTTGCAATTTTCTTTTATTAGTGCATAATTCTTTTAAAAATTTTGCATATCTTGGCACTTGTTTGATTGCATCAAGGAGAGGGATGTTTACTTCTACTTTTCTAAAAGTTTCCAGAATTTCTTTTTCTTTTTCATCTTTCTTTGTGGTTTTAGAATTTCTGGGAGGAAATGGAAGAGGAATGTTTTTAAGCTGAGTAGGAGGGTTAGGTTGTACCTTGGATTTTTCTGTTTCCTCCTTAGCTGCTTCCTCCTCAAACTCTACGGGGGTAGGTGGTGTATGTAACTGTGTTCCACTCCGCAAAGTTATGGCACTTGCATTCTCCCTTGGGTTGACTACTGTTTGAGATGGTAATTTTCCCGAGTCTTTGGATTCCAATATCCCCACAGTTGTAGCCAGCTGTCCTACTTGGTTTCTCAAGTCTTGAACCGAAGCTTTTGTCTCCTGCTGGAACTGCTGTGTCTGATTCATGAACTGTTATATCTGTCCCATGAATGATTTGAACATATCCTCCAATGTTGTTCCAGTAGGTGCAGGTGCTGCTTGCTTAGGTTGATATTGGGGTTGGGCTGGTTGGAAGCCCTGCTGCCTCGGTGGGAACACTCCTTGTGTTTGTGGCCTGTTCCCTCCATAACTGAGGTTCGGATGGTCTCTCCAGCCTGGATTGTAAGTGTTTGAGTAGGGATCATATTTCTTTGGTTGGGTTTGGTAGTTACCTACTACATTGGCTTGCTGTGCATTCTCATCCTCTTGCAATGTTGGGCACGCATCAGTAGCATGCCCTGCCATTAAGCATAATCCGCAAGCCCTCGCAACCGGCACGTTTCCTGTTGTTAATTGTTGCACCACAGCAGTTAAGTTAGAAATCTGTTGTACCAATTCACTTGTGCTTACCTCATTTACCTTTTTCGGAGTATGATCATTCCTTGTTCCGTATTGTTGTGAGTTGGCAGCCATGTTTGCAATCAGATTTCTTGCAGCCTCTGGTGTCTTGTCCACTAATGCTCCTCCACTAGCCGCATCGATCATACTTCTTTCCATTGGTATCAATCCTTCGTAGAAGTACTGAATCAAGTGTTGCTCATCGATTTGGTGGGGAGGGCAGCTGGAGCACAATTTCTTGAATCTCTCCCAATACTCGTACAGTGTCTCTCCACTAAATTGTCGGATCCCACAAATCTCCTTCCTTATGTTGGCCACTCTTGAAGCAGGAAAATATTTCTCTAAGAATAGCCCTTTCATGTCGCTCCATGAATTTATTGATCCGGATGGGAGATAGTACAGCCAATCCTTTGCTAAATCTGCTAGAGAGAATGGGAAGGCTCTTAATTTGATTTGTTCCTCTGAAATTCCGTGTGGTTTCATGGTCGAGCACAACACATGAAATTCCTTTAAATGCTTGTATGGATCTTCACCTGTAAGACCACGGAAAGTAGGCAAAAGATGAATTAGTCCGGATTTAAGTTCAAATGCAGCATTTAAAGCAGGATATTCAATGCACAAAGGTTGATGAGTAAGATTAGGAGTAGCCAATTATTTCAATGTCCGATTGTTGTTGGGCTCCGCCATCTTTTCTTCTTCGTCTGATTCGGTGAATGATTTGTTGGAAAGTAATTCCAAAGCTAAGTTGAAGCCCGGTGATGATGCAGAAGCCTCGTCTAAATCTGCAGTAGACTGTTGAACTTTTTGCTTTCTTAGCCTCCTTGCAGTTTTCTCAATCTCTGGATCAAAATCTAATATAGTAGCCTGAGAAGATCGAGTCATAAAACCAAAAAAAAAAAGAAAAAAGAAAAAAGAAAAAAGAAAAAAGAAAAAAAAATAGAATAAAAACAAAACGCACGATTACTCCCCGGCAACGGCGCCAAAATTTGGGAGCTGTCGTTTACACTCCTAAATTAACTTCACTTTCACTTCACGAATTTAAATAATTAGCACAGTAGTAAGCAAGGATCGATCCCACAGAGAGTAAGTTTGTTTTAGATTTATTCTACTATTTTAACAGAAAATAAAGATGGGGGATTTTTGAAATTGTTTTAAACTAAGAAAAACAGAATTTAAATAAAGAGATTAACCAAATATGTAAAAACTTCAGTTCTGTAGTTCAGTTTCACCAAGCACAGCAATCAATTAATCAAGTTATTATTCTTTACCCTTCAATGAAACTATTAACCCTAGATAACAATAAGCTCTGCTATCCTAAATTCTCCTTAGATATTCACTGTATGAAACAAGCTCTTCACCAGATTTAACTAGCATATAACCTAGAACAAGCTCTCTAGATTTAATATGATAGAAGCATTAAGAAATAGAGAATTAGGCTAATCCAAGCAACAAACACATAAGCTCGATTTGTTTAACTTATTTTCTGATAATCTTAGCAATACACAAAAGCTTGTCCACAATTAGTATCACTAATTTACTACTTGTGATGAAGACAGATATCAATTACACGTAATACCAATCTTAATCTAGCATATGATAATGATTAAATTAACTTAATTGGCCATATCAAATTAATTAGATCAATTAGCATGCAATCAATGAAAACAGATTATCAGAAGAAATTTCATACAAGAAGGAATAAATAATAATACTCAATTAATTAATTACTTGTAACAAGGTTCCACCTCCCTTTAGAACTGAATAAAGAAACTAGCCTGACATGCTCCAAGTCTGCACTTCAATGAGGTATGATAGTTGGTAGAAGATTGAATGAATAAAACCTTAACTATCATCCTCTATTTATAGTGCTAGACAAGGACCTAAATCCTATAAGGACTAGGAATCCAAATCCTAAAAGGAATTACAATTACAACTAGTTTCCATAAAGAAATTATTTATAACATTAAATTTGCAGCCCTCATCTCCCCTTCCTTATTTCCGTGACCAACTAACATTCCTTTTCCATTCATGGCTTGGAAAATCCGTGAGCAGCTAGGATTTAATAAGTTGGACATACATGTGCTGCCCAATTCGTGACCCACCAGGATTAGTAGGAAAACTAAGAACGTAAGCTGCATGTGTATTACTTGGAATAGGAATACATAAGCTACTAGACGCATGGCCCACATGTGACATCCTTTTCCAATTTGATATAGCCTTGCATGCACTCCTTTGCTTAAACCGTCCATTTACAAGATGGTGACCCACTAGGAAAAGGCGTGACCCATTCAATCCCCTCTAGCTGCTTATTTCGAGGCCCATTCCGTGGTCCACTAGGAGTTCCCTTGCAAGCTGCTTAAATTCCCATGACCAGCCCACATAACATGTTATACAAGCTGCTTGACTCATTTGTTATATATATAAAACCGTGGGCCCATATGATTTCCTTTAGTAAGCTGAAACCGTGGCAAAGTTGACGAATGCATGCACTCCTTCTTTGTTGAATTCAACTTTCCAAAACATGCTGAACCGTGGCCCACATGCTTCTCAATTCGTGAACAAGCTGCTGGACCGTGGCATGTTATTGGGTTGCTAGTGTATCCTCCATTTAATTGCTTGCTTTAAACCCATGGCCCACTAGGTCATTCCCTTGCAACGTGAGCTGTTCTTCAACCTTTGCGGCATGATGATGTTGCATATACTTCTAATTTCATGGCTCCATCAGTTGCGAAATTGGGTCAATCCAATTAGTCCCAAATTAAACTCTAATTTGTCCCGTTTTAATATATTGTTCCAAATAATCCTGAAAATAATAAACACAATAATTAATCCCATGTCCACATGAAATATGTAATAATCTAAATATAAAGGAATAATAATCATCGAATATTATGTACTTATCAGTTGTGTTTTATGGCAATAAGTCGCCTAGATAAGCGAGTTATTTGACGATGATGCAGGCCAGGAAGTTGTTGAGATAAGGCTGTGTAGGATATTTAGCCTACATAGTCGATAGTCATAAAGAAAGCCCAAAGTTAGAGGAGATACCAGTCGTGAGAGACTTCGTGGACGTATTTTTGGATGATTTTCCAGGACTTTTGCCATATAGGGAAGTGGAGTTCGTGATCAATTTGGCGCCAGGAACCGCTCCAATATCGAAAGCCCCGTACCGTATGGCCCCGATAGAGATGAAGGAATTAATGGTACAGCTACAAGAGCTTTTGGACAAGAAGTACATACAGCCGAGTGTATCGCCGTGGGGAGCGTCGGTGTTGTTCGTTAAGAAGAAGGATGGGACGATGCGGCTCTACATCGATTATAGAGAGTTGAACAAGGTCACAATCAAGAATAAATATCCATTGTCTAGGATTGACGACCTATTTGACCAGTTGAAGGGTACGAGATACTTCTCAAAGATAGATCTGAGAAGTGGTTATCATCATTTGAAGGTGAGGACAGAGGACATTCCAAAGACAGCATTCAGGACTCGATATGGTCACTACGAATTTTTGGTGATGTCATTTGGTTTAACAAATGCGCCTGCAACATTTATGGACCTAATGAACCGAGTGTTCAAATCATTCTTAGACAAATTTGTGGTGGTGTTTATCGACGGCATTCTGGTATATTCGAAGACCAAAGAGAAACACGTAGAGCACCTGAAGGTGACATTGGAGGCATTGAGAAGAGAGAAGTTGTACGCCAAATTTTTGAAATGCGAATTTTGGATTGAGAGGGTGCAATTTCTTGGACATGTGATCGATAAGGAAGGAATTTTGGTAGATCCCTCAAAGATCAAAGCTGTGATGAACTGGGATCAGCCGAAGATACCGTTGGAAGTTAGAAGTTTTCTTGGATTGGCAGGATATTATAGAAGATTTATTCAAGACTTTTCCAAGATCGCAACTCCGCTGAAGAATTTGACTAAGAAATCGGTGAAATTTGTTTGGACGGAGAAATGTGAGGAAAGCTTTCAAGAGCTTAAGAAGAGGTTGAGCTCGGCACCTATGTTATCTCTTCCGGATAGTACAGGAAATTTTGTGGCGTATAGTGATGCATCGCATAAAGGACTAGGTTGTGTGCTTATGAAAAATGGCAAAGTCATTGCGTATGCGTCACGACAGCTGAAGGATTATGAGAAGGGGTATCCGACCCATTATTTGGAATTGGCTACGGTAGTATTTTCTTTGAAAATCTAGAGACACTATCTCTATGACGAAAAGTGTAAAATATATACAGACCACAAGAGTCTGAAATATATTTTTACACAGAAGGATCTGAATATACGCCAGAGAAGATGGTTAGAATTGATAAAGGACTACGAGTGTGAGATCTTATACCATCCGGGTAAAGTGAATGTGGTTGCCGACGCCTTAAGCAGAAAGGGTCGAGAGAAGTTGATGCTGTTGAGTGCCCAGGAGGAGTTAATTTCAGCGATGGAGAAACTAGAATTGGAGGTGAGATATTCGAAGGAGTCAGACGAGAAGTTGTTCCAGTTGGGATCTGGTACAACTTTGCTGGATAAGGTTAAGGAAGCACAACTTCAGGATGAAGACTATGAGAAGATAAAGAAGAAGATATTCGAAGGGAATGAACTGAAATTCAAGGTGGACAGTGAGGGACTATTAAGATTTGAGAGTAGAGTTTGGGTACCGCCAGTGCCAGAGATTAAAGAGGAACTTTTGAGTGAGGCTCATAGTTTGCGATATTCGATTCACCCCGAGAGTACCAAGATGTACCAGGATCTCCGACAGTATTTCTGGTGACCGAATATGAAGCGAGATGTTGCCGATTGTGTTTCCAAGTGCCTGACGTGTCAGAAAGTGAAAGCAGAACATCAAAGGCCAAGTGGGTTGCTAAAACCACTAGAGATCCCAAAATGAAAATGGGAACATATTACTATGGATTTCATAGTTGGCCTTCCTGACAACTCAGAAAGGATACGACGCAGTATGGGTTATCGCTGATCGACTGACGAAATCATCACACTTTCTACTGATCAAGATCAGATTCAACTTAGATCAGTTGGCGAAGTTGTATGTGAAGGAGATTGTTTCAAGGCACGGAGTTCCAGTGTCGATTGTCTCCGATCGAGATCAGCGCTTCACATCGAATTTTTGGAAGCGACTATAGGAATGCATGGGGACGCAGTTGAGAATGAGTACGACATATCACCCTTAGACAGACAGGGCAAGCGAAAGAGCGATCCAGACATTGGAAGATATGTTAAGAGCATGCCTCATGGATTTCAAAGGAAGTTGGGATGATCACCTACCACTCGTGGAATTTGGCTACGACAACAGTTACCACGCAAGTATTGGTATACCGCCTTTCAAAGCGTTGTACGGCAGAAAGTGCAGAACTCCATTATACTGGAATGAAGTTGGCGAACGACAATTGCTAGGACCAGAACTGGTACAACAGACAGTCGAGATCGTCAAGGTGATCCGGACAAGATTGGTAACTGCTCAAGATAGGCAGAAGAAATACGCCGATCCACACCGCAAGAATGTTGAATTTGAATCGAGTAGCTTCGTTTTCTTGAAAGTCTCTCTCTGGAAGGGAAAGATCAGATTCGGTAAGAAGAAAAAATTGAGTCCGAGGTTCATTGGACCCTTTGAGGTGCTACAAAGAATCGAAGAAGTTGCGTATGAGGTAGCCTTACCTCCGACGCTAGAGCATGTCCACAACGTCTTCCATGTGTCAGTGTTATGACCATATAAACCTGATTACAAATATGTGATTGGATATGAACCCTTGCAATTTGAGAAAGACTTATCCTATGAAGAAGTTCATGTCCAGATTGTTGACATGAAAGAACAAATTCTCAAAAATAAAGTGATACCTTCTGTTAAGGTAATATGGATGAACCACAACGCTGAAGAAGCTACGTGAGAACTCGAAGAACATATGATGAAGACTTATCCACATTTATTTGCTTAATTTATGTGTAAGCGATTCTGGGGACAGAATCTTTATAAGCGGGAGAATATAACGGGACGAATTTAATTGAACCGTGATTCTGAGGACAGAATCCTTTTAAGGGGGGAAAGATGTGACAAATGAGAATTTTATAATTTAATTTAAATATTTATTGAATTAAATAAATATTTTTGATGATTTATTTATTGAGTTATCGATGTTTTAATTATTGAGTTAAATAATTATTTGATGGGATTGTGGTAGATTAATTTAATTATATGTGTTATATTGATTAAATTAATGTGGGTAATTTTTATAGTTCAAAATATGTATTTAATTGAGTTTATTTAATTAAATAAACTATTTAATAAGGATAATGTTATTCTAATTAATTTAATAATTAATTAGAGAGTTAATGATTTGACAGAATTAATAAATGAGAATTTTAATTATGTGATGATGTGATTTAATGTGAATTATTATATTTTATTTAATTGAATTTAAATAAGATTATTTGATTAAGTAAAGTGTGATAATTAAACTATATAATAAGCACTTTAATTAAATTAAATGGGAAAAGAGTTAATAAGTGCCTAACCAAACATGGCCTTAGTGAGTGGGAGCAGTTAAACCCATTGAGGGGATTAACTGACAACCCATTACGTCTTCAGTTATTTCCCTATACGTAGTATAATATACATATATTATATCAGTATTCATACATTGTATATCAGAGAAAACATAGAGAGAAAACTTAAAGAGAAAATTTGGGAGAGATTAAGAATTGAAGGAAGAAAAGTTGGAGAATTAAAGTTTATAATAATCTTAACAGAGAATTGCAAGGGTAATTTCCTAATCCCAATTTTAATATTTACATTATTGTATTTTCTCCATTAAAGCCAACTTGAGTTCTCTTTAACAATTTTTGTGACTAATGCATGAGATATGATTATATGTGTGTTAATAGATGGTTATAACATGTTTTATATCAATTATTCATGTTTTAAAACAATCAAAACCATGTAATTATGTTCTATTTAGAAATTTGAAAGTTACAGAGTATGAAGAACATGAATATGAACCTTATGTACAATTTTTCATGCTTTAGTTGTCTATTAAACATTAAATTAATAATTAATTATTATTATGCATGTTAAAACGAACAAAACGAACTTTAAACGGACAGATTCGAAGTTATAACGAACCGGTAATGATGAATTTCATGATTTCTCTTGAAACTTTACAAAACACCCCAAACAGTGAATTTAAGCATTCCAATTTGAATGATTATGTGATCTCAAGTGTTAAAAGCATGCTAGAAACATTGTATGATGCTTCTGTAAAGTTTATAGTTCGTGGGTAACGTTAAAATTTGTTGTGTTAGTTTAATTTGGAATTTATTTGGGCTGATGAACAGTGCAATCGCGAACTGCAGTTCATCATGCCGAGGACCCACGCCCCGACGGGCTTTCTAGGGTAGGAACCCCCGCCCCGGCAGGCATCTTACAGCACAAACCCCCGCCCCGGCGGGCGTCTTACAGCACAAACCTCCGCTCCGGCGGGGATCACAAAGAAGAAATGTTTTGCTTTGTGTGTTTTTAATCCATAGCATGTTGAGTTAACTTAATGTAATGAACATGATGACACGTTAAGCATATATTGAGATGTTAGAACAATTTATTAACTTATTTCACGTGATTAATTGATAAGTTAAATACGTTATGTAAACCCGTTATTCGTAAAGTCTAATAACGGGTTCAAAACTGATGTTTGTGATTCGATCAGACCTAGAATTAATTATTATTGTGAATGTAATGATATGTAGGGTTAATTGAGGAACGAGAATTTTATTTGTAGCTTGTGCACGAGGCAAGTGTTCTAAACTCAATCCTTTTTTTGAGCAAGTTTCCTAAACTTTACTTTTAATTAAACAAGTTCTTATCCTTGATTCATTATCATGATGCAAGTTTCTTAAACTCTAAGTTATTCATTGAGCAAGTCCTAGACTAATATTTCTATATTGAGCAAGTTCTTATTCTTGTTTATTCAAGTTGAGATTCCATATGAGATATTATAATTCCTTTAAAGTATTACTTCAGTTATACAATACTTATTCGATTGTATACTCTTGAGATTTATTATTCGTTTTGAATATCAATTATTGTTGAACCTTGTAAGACTAGCGAACCCTTATTGATTCGACTAGTCCATAGTTAATGAACGTTTTAAAATTCTAGAACTATTATTGAGCTTATCCAAACCAAACTTCCTTTGGTGCAGACTCTGATGTCAAACTGAGATGAACAACCCTGTTATAGAGGATTATTTACGCGTTAGCGTTGAGATGATGTGCACATTATGGTACTAAGGGCTGATCCCCCTAAGTACGAGTAGTAGAGTCCATATAGTCTTATAACTGTTAAAAGTTTAAAGTAGAGATACTTGACAACTTGTGACATAGTTCTTGGTCTTATGACCCTCAGATGTACTTTTGATTCTTGTTATTCATTCTTGATTGTATTAATCAAAGAAGGAATTATTAAGCGAATAATTAATCTATATTAGTTGCTATCGTAGAATATCAATTAATTGTTATAGAATATTAATGGTGATTAATTAATAATATGTGATTATTATTATTGTAAGAAATATAATAATAATAATGAGCAACGTGTCTATAAATATAATAAGATTTATATTTATATACTGTGCGTGATAAATGAGCAATTGTTGTGAAAATTAATAATTTCAATAATTGGCAAGGAATGGATTAATTAATATTATTGTTAATTAATCGATAAGATAATTTATTTATTTGGCATTATGAATAATAAAGCAAATAAATAAGTTATTAATATAATAAGATTATATTGATTGTTATGTACAAGCATGCAATAATTAATAATATAAAGTATATGGAATACAACTATATTATATAGTGTGGTGCAACATTTATGTGACTATACTATATATGGACCATGTATTAAGATTAATTAAACTATGTGAGCTACATGATTAATACCTATGTGACAATATGTATGTAAGTATACATTAAAATAACATGAATATATTATAATCAATTGTTGATTGTAGAATTTAAAAATATAATGTGATAACATCCGAGTACCGGTAAGATAAAATGTACATGGATTATATGTGTGCAAATTACACTTACTACATTATATGAGTTACATTATGTCATTAAATCTACAACCTAAGCATGTATTATATGAATACAACTTAGGTATATATATATATGTGTGTGTGTGTGTGTGTGTGTGTGTGTGTGCAAGGTAACATAAGTGTTACGTATACTATTAGAATGCTGAGATTTCTTTGCTTGTCCCATATTATTAGTCACATTTCTCTCCTTCACGTGTATGGCAAAAAGGCTAGTCTATTTCTCATTTTCAGTAAACTATTAGCTTCATAGCAATCATCCAATGGGGAGTGGTTTTGATGATGAGCTTCAACAACCATTTACCAACTCTCTCTTAACCACCATGTAATCTAACATTCTCATTGGTTTAAATTGAAGAACAATAACATTGTCTGGTTATTGAATGTTATATAAATTGAGCTCTTCTCCTCATTCTTCTTTGCTGAGATTTTGCTAAGTGTTGAGAGGGAGAGCATATACATATATCAGTATAGTAGCATTGTGAGTGAGAAGTAGCAGCAAGTTCACATACATTTGACAGAGGTACAATTCCAAGTTTCGTATTCTTCATTGCCATTCTTGTTCTCTGTCAAAACTTCATTCTTGATCATATAAAATTTGGTGACAATTGGATGTTAGAATGCTTGTTTAATTGTTATATGGTCTTAGAAACATGTTTAAACTGAAATGTAGTTGAGTAGAAACGAATTGATTGTGGAATTCAAAAATTGGCCTAGTATTCTGCCGTAGCAGACTGCTGTCTGGGTTGAACCAGTGGTGGCGCAGCTACGCCGGTTTAACCCAGGGATGCTGCGCAATTGCGCCGGCACCCTGCTGCAATTTTCTGCATCCTGCTTGATTCTGCTAAATGTTGATTGTTGAGATAAATTAGGACAAGCATGCTAGCTTGAGTAATACTTATATATGAACATATTGAGACAATGTGAGCATGTTTTACTAAGAGTTGCATGCACACTTATAGTTTTGAGATAAACTTAGCGTTTTATAAACAAACTTCGATGTTTGGAAACGAACTCGATATGTATACTTGCCATGTTAATATTCTGACTTTACAAGCATATTAGTATGATATAAAGATGTATGAGAAGCATGTTAACTCGCGTATATAGGTTCTATAATGAAATGTGAACATGTGGACCCTACTAGTGCACATTCCTAACAAAAATGTATGTTTTGAACACAAACCTTGACATGCTATGCCATGTTAATATTTTGATTTTGCGAGCGTAGTAGTATGGTTTAGAAATGCACGAACAACCCATTAACTTGTGTTTATATAATTCGTAATGAGGCGTGAGCATGTTGAACTTGTTAGTGAACGTTACTAACAACAACATAAGCTTTAAATGTGGACTTTAACATATTATATTAGGACTCTACATTCTGATATTTTCAACATGATTGAATGTGCTTTGAAGGCATCATACATGTACGTACTTGTTAGATGTAATGCAAGTTAATCAAGCATGAGTTCGATTAAGTCACGAACAAGTAGCAGTGCTAGAATCACACATCCATGACATAGAAACATGTGAACATGCGTATCAATAAAATATATGACTACTTTATATGTCTAAATGATAAGCATGACAACTTATGTAAATTCATGGCGTTGTATAACCCTAAGTCGTTAGAGACCGTGAATTAAAACTAAATCATATATGATTGGAATTAGAAAGGTTGAACAAGCATGAAAGTATCCTTTAATATGTATACATACTTTGTGATATCATATGTTATGTGATACTTGAATCCAATTTAACGGTTAACTTACAATAATGCTATAACGTGCTAAAAAGAGTATGTTTGCTATTTGTTGTGATCTTATGTGATATTAATGATATGAGATTATGTTAAACTCAAAAAGAGGAACGTTAAGGATAAAAGTTATACTAGTATGATACTATATATGATATAACTGTGTAGCTAGGCTAAGACTTAGCTTGTGTGTTGATCGTATGTCCAAGATAAGACATGAAGCTATAATATATGACTAATGGATATCATATATATACGTAACTATATTACGATAGGGGTTCAAAAGTATTGATTTACTTTACGTGGATAGACTACGCTTAAGGCAAGTATCCTATTTTTGTGTTTACGTTATTCGAGGAACGTTGTAAGCAAGTTCCTAACTCTACTCTTTATTGAACATTCATTTAGCTTGCGATATTATTATACAAGTAAGCTTTTGAGATTGGAATCCAGATATTATGAATCATATACTTCATGGATAAGATAAAAGTCAATTTATATTCTTTGAACTTTAAATCTTGAGATTGAACTTATAATTGTTGTGATCTATGCCCTTTGATTCGGCTAGACTTATATTGTTGAAAAGCGACCCAAACCAATTGATTGGTGCGGGATCATGTGTTTGACTGAGATGAACAACCTTCTTTGAAGGGAAAATATATTTGTCGGGAGACCGACGTGCACACAATTTAGTACGATTGAACGATATGCATACCATAGGGTACTTTAGGCTGATCACTTGTTGTACTTGTTTTATTGGATTTTCAGTATATTACTGTTAATTCTAGTAAGAGTTCATAGTCCTTAGTGACTGCTCAGTATTCAGTTATCTTGAAATCTTAAATTGATTTAGCACTGAATCATATTGATATTATTCTGTCCTTAGCGACTGTTATTGAAAATTGTTGATATTCTTGCTATCCTTGAACTATCATATCCTGTTATACCCTTTTGGGATTCGAGAACTATATTACTCACCCTTATTACTATATTACTTCCTGAGCAAACTTGTTGCTCATTCTTGATTTTCCTAAAATATTTCAGTTAAGGCAGAGCAGTGCGGACCCTCGGGCACCGACAAGGGCAAGGGAAAGGCTACTGAGTAGCTTAATATTATGTAGGACTTATGATTGTAATAAGAACTTATTCTGTTATGTATTAGTTAAGATTATGTATACTTAAGTCATGTCTAAGCTATGTAGTCAGTGTTTAAGTTACGAGACCTTGGGACGTGAATAAATTATATTAATTAAATGTAATCTATTCAATAGTAGTTGTGTATTATTCCGTTGTGCGATGTGACATTTAGTCGTAATATTTATTGTGGTGATGGATTTTAGAACATGACAAACTGAATTCGAGTGACCAAGTGGCGGTCCGAATTTGGGGGCGTCACAGTTAGTATGACCTGGGATTTATTTATTATTCGGATGTTGTAACCCCATAAGGGGAGGATGATTTTATCTATTTCATGAGATGCATTTATTATGTGTAGATAGATATGTGATATTTGTACAGTGAACACCAAATTTCGTAAAAATGGAAGTACCCGAATTTGGGGGTGTCACAAGTTGGTATCAAAGCCGTAGGTTATGAACCTTAGGTGGGGGAAAACCTTAGGGTAGTAGCCTTCGATAACATAGTAATGATAAACTCTTATCGAGTTCTAAGAAAGATAATAAATTATCTTATGTGCTATGTGTTTATATTTATGTGCTTGCGCAAGTATCAATTAGCATCACGTAATAACTAAGACTTAAAATTTTAATTGTCAAGATTTCAGATGTTGGAGGATCCAGTCAGCCTAGGGAGGTTGTACCCCGAGTGGCTATTGAGGAGGAGCCCCGAGACATTCATACAGTCTGAGAGCAGTTGGTTCTTAGAGAGCCATCTCCTTTGATCACTGTTGTTGGTTAGGAGCATGAGCCAGTATTTGACTCAGAGGAGGACTTTAAGGAGATTGAGGTTAAGGCTGAGGTAGCTAAGGATGAGGATGAAGACCTTGATGAGTTCCGACCGAACTCTATCAGTGCTGAGATGTACAACGAGCTGTATGACAGTAACATTGAGTTACAGGATACTGTTCGGGAGCTGAAGTAGGAGACAGTTACTCAGCGGACTACCATCGAGCAGAAGGATGGTGTGATCGAGACTCTGGATACACGTCTCGGAGACATGGAGTGGGAGTTGGTCCATGAGAAGGGCTAAAGTGAGCAAAAATCAGAGGAGATAGAGAACCTAAAAAATGATTTGCAAGAGGAGTCAGCGAAGCGTGCCACAGCAGAGGATGCTTGGATGAGGTCTTCACGACGTCCAGATATTGCTGAGGATAACGATCAGGAAAAGAAGGCTAAGATCGAGGAGACGGACTACACATTTTAGAATGCGATTGATAAGGCCCAGGATCGGGTTATGTGTTATCCAGTGCAGTTCGAAGATCTATCTTGGTATATGCTGGATTGTAGGACGATGTTCCGCATTATGGAGGAAGAGCGCAGCAAAGCTGTTCAACGCCTTAGTAGGCCGTGATAGGAACAGCATGATTATGTGAATATTTCTTTGTTAGTTAATAATGTAAATTCCAATGTGATTATAAACAAAGGAATATGTTGCTGATTTAAATCTTGAAGATTCTTTATCTCGGGATAGTTGATGTAAATAGCAGTGATGCTATCTTGTTTTGTTTAAAACTTTGTATTAAATAAAATATCAGAGTTGTTTGAGATGATATGTGTTAAGTGATTATTTCAAAATGTTTAAGCTAAGTCTTAAATATTTAAGAATTGAAAAAGATCTAATAAGTGTGTATATTAACAGAAATATGCCGCCGAGAAGACGTCCAAACCGTCAACTAGCCCAAGAAGGGTCAACTAACAATAACGACGTCAATGCCAACGCCTACCCCGTCCAGCAGTTAGTGAACTTATTGACTGGAGCAATGGCCAATCAGCAGCAAGCTCCACCGAATACAACATTCAAGGACTTCAAAGCAGTGGGACAGCCAGAATTTAAGGGATCCATGAACCCAATAGAAGCACAGACTTGGGTCATGGAGATGGAGAAAGTTTTTGACGTTGCTAAGGTGAGTGAGGACCAGAAGACAGCTTATGCGACATTCATGCTGAAGGCGAAGGCCATCTATTGGTGGCAGGCAAACAAGGTCCGGGGAGGACAAGGTGTGATCACCTGGGAGAGGTTCAAAAAAATATTTTTTGAGATGTACTTCCCGACAAGCTCACAGAACCAAATGGAGGTTCAGTTTCTGGAGCTAAAGCAGGACAACATGTCTGTGCCAGACTATGCGGCAAGATTCAGTGAGATGAAGCATAAATGCACTCACCTAAGAAAATAAGAAGAAACAAAATTGAAAAACCTCTTTATTCTCTGGTATTATCTGCTTGTGTTAAATGAGAGTGGTGTGAAAATAAATATTTGAGTTTTTCTTTCTCCTATATGACTTTGATTTCATAGATTTTTTTGAATTCTGATTAGTTTGATACATTTGAATTCACACACACACACACAAAAGGTTAAGAGTAAAGTAAGATTGATAAATAAGTTGAAATTTTTGATGATGCATTGTTTTGAAGTTTTCCAAGAGTTATTATTTAGAATCTTTGAGGTTAATGTTGAAGTTCAACTTAATTTATAGCTCACGTTTGTTAAGTTAGTCAGGTTAGTTGAATTTTTGTGTTATAGTTTATTTTTGTTTTGCTCGAGGACAGGCAAAAGATAAGTGTTGGGGAGTTAGATGAGAATAAAATATATTATATTTTTATTCCTTAATGCTTAATCTTTTATATTTATTTTGTGCCTAGATATATTCATTATTCTTATATTTTATTTAAGGTGCAATTAAAAGATTCCGTGACTTTATAAGTGATTTGGAGACAAATTAAGAATTATTTGGACTTAAAGTACGAGCGGCAAAGTTGTAATTACACGAGTAAAATTTTAATAAAGTCAATATCTTGGCGATCAAGCAATATTTTAATACTCTTATTCATGCAATGAAAGAAATAAGAAGAATCCTAGAAGGAGAATGAAGAAGATGGAACAATCTTGGTGTGCAAGTCAAATCTAATGAAAGAAAGGAAAATCCATCTAGAAGATCTCTTTGAAGGAAGTTGATTGTCACTAGAAAGTTGAAACCTACATGGAAAAGAACTAATAACTTGTGCCTATAAGTAAAGGATTACCAAGAGATATTAAAAGACAAATATATAAACTTCTCTCTCTATTATTCTTTGCTGTTTTTCATAGACGTGTGGCTAAACTCTTGTTCTTGGTTTAAGGAGACGGAAGCCTCAGATTATTACACTATGAGATCTAATTGGTTTTAATTGTTCGATTATTATTTTAAGTATTGATTATTTTTCTATGCTTAAATTTTATAATTGATATGTTTAATTGTTAGGATGCACACTAGTTATTTATTCGTTGAAATCTACTGCTAAATTAGATATCAAATCCGTAATTGTTTGGTCACTCTAATTTGTGAAGCAACTAAAGTTAATAATTAACTGCAAATAAAAGATTATTATATCTTGGGAAGAATAATCAACTAAATTAAATGCAACCACTTGTGCTTGTGTTATTTAGCTTCATCGATTTTTCTATCTTTTAAAGTTGCTACTAGATTAAACTTTCAGCGTTCGTATAAAGTTGTTTAGTAGTTAGGATTATTTAGATCGTTTGTTTTTATCTAACTAAAATAAAAAAAAACACGGAAGTAATTCCAACGATGAATATTCAAAATACTAATTATTTATACTTGTGTCAATGATCAATGTAAATTTTTGAAGGTGAAAGTTGACTTAATCCAAGGCTTGTTTTCCTAATTTATTTCGTTATATTATTTTGCGTTATTTAATTATTAATTTACTTTTACCAACACCACTCAAAATCCCCAATTTGATTCACAAAGCATAAAACTATACTAATTATTCTCTGTGGGAGACTCTTGCTTGCACTACTACATAAATATTGTTCGCAATAAAATTTTGATTTTGATTACCTGCGACAGCACACCAATTTCATCCTCCCAATTAGGGTGGAGCTGTTGTCATCTACCATAACCATCATTTTAAGCATGATTTTGAAACCCGACCCAGACCGACTAGTTCAACCAAGAACTGGTTCTATATCCGGTTCGATTTAGCCTGGTTAAAATAGTTTGGTCAAAACCCGAATTAGACTAGTTGACCACTGATCGAACCGGTAATTCATCCTGCAAAACCGATTAATTTGACTCAATAAATTGATTTTTTTTTGTACCAAATTTTTTTTAATATTAAAATTAAACACTTTTAATAATATTATAACTCAACTTTATTATGTTTTATTTCATAAAAATGAGATTTTTTAAAACTTTATTAATTACTAATAATATATATTTTATATATTTATGATGTCACCAATTCAATAACGGTTCAATCATTAATTGAACCAATGACAACTGAATGACTCATCCACCCGATAACTTTTTTGGTTATAACTTTTTTGATTCAATAACCGGTCCAAGTTTTTAAACATTGTTTGTGGTGAGGTGATCATAATCATATCCATTATACTAACCACAGAGACAGAACTTTGTACTTTGACTATATTTGCAATATGAATATCTTCATCCAACAATTTAGCAAAATTCGGCCAAATGAAGAAAACTTCATTTACACTTGGCTAAAAGCTGAAGATGTGATGCACTAGTTGTATTATTGTATACTAAAGTTGTATCGAAAAAAGGACAGATAATTCTAATGTATATTTATCAACAACGTGCCCTTTCTCTCACTCTATATATATCTCCCTCTCTCTCTCTGTCTCTGTCTCTCTATCTGCCTTCCAATTACAGTCACTCGAGCTGTGGTCCTACCATGTCTAAATAGAAGAAAACTGCACAGGTATACCGAGTTGGCTCTATACAAATTTGGGCTTATGTACATGGCAAAAGGCTGCGCATGCGTCCTCAAGGTCCTGCTGGCAACAGCGTGGAAGCCAACTTTCATCTCCTTAGAATGCTTGGAACACTTTCATGAAGTAGACTCGTAGGCCCAAAAAGTATCAGGATCTGGACAGAAGAGAGAAAAGTCTTGAACTTCTAGGTTTGCAATATGCCAGTCAACAAATCGAGCTTGTATCAACTTAAAAAGCATCAAGATAGTAGGCAACAGCCACCATTTGTCATCTTCCCTGCTGTAAATATGTTTCAAAAATAACATAAGCACATACGAAAATAATCCACATCTAGAATATATCAAAGCTGTATATAAACCAAAAAAGCTACGCGTAAATAACTTAAATGATTACGTAAGTTAATTGTTTATTACGTAAGCTAACTCTTAAATGATTACGTAAGTTAATTGTTTACATGTATTTCCTAAAACCTAGGGGATATTTGTCTCTTCATATGACACAAGGTATTTGATTTCAAAAGACACTGCCAAAAAATTTATAAGGGAGTACACTAAATAAGTAGAGGTGCCAAAAAGGGTAAAATTAATTATATCTGCAGTTTGGGAAAGGACTTGGTCACATATTTTTGAGAGAAATCAAATGAACTCGCTTAAAATTTGAAAAGAGAATGAGACAATATCCTCCGTGAATATATACATAAACACAACTTGGTGAATTCTGGAACTTACTCAGAAAATTCAAGACAATTCATAAAGATAAGTTGATCTTTTCTTCTTTTTTTCCCTTGTTTTTTTTTGCTAAATCAAAAATAACTTGATCTTAAACCGTTTATTAATGTTATTTTACTTTTACTTTGCCTTGCTAATAAATTCAATTGCCAGTTAAAGTCTGCGTGTGCGTTAACGTCTTTGTTGGCAGTAATATAAATTTATAGGCTTAAATACGTTTCACTATCCTAAACTATCTTACATATTCCACTTTGGTGATTCACCTTTAAATTTTTTCAATTAGATGATTGAACTATTAATTTTTTTCACTTCTGTCCAATTTCTCTTGACACGTCGAAAATTGCTGACATGGCTCCTTGACTAGGGACATCTGGTTAATGTGTATTTAAAAAATAATTTCTTCACCATTTTGTTAATTTAAAATTTTTAAACGGGTAAAATTTGCAAATCAACTTTTATTCCACATTAAAACAAAATAAACAAATTCTCAGACAAATCTAAAAACCCAAAACTTCGATCGAAACTCAGTTGAAGCTTTTCATTGCGTAAAATGAATTTACCGGAGGAGCATTGATACAAAAACAAAACCATGGATTCCTTCAAAGACTGCCAAAACAAGCCTCCTACTCCAACAACAATTATCATCATCAAATCCCCAGAAAAAAAAAGACGCCCCTCGTTAAATACTCTATTTGGTTCATGAACAATTGAATGATCTCTGCACAGTATTCATTTGTCTTCAAAACCCATTTTTCTGGTGGATCACCAAATGTGTACCAATGTGCTTCATAGACTAACTTCTTATTCACATTCACTCATAAATTCATCTTTCTCTCTCTTCAACTCACTGTAACCCAACTCACCCATATCTCTTCACTCCCTAAAATCCTCAATTCCAAACCCAACGATGCACAAACCAAATCAACCTTGCTCGAATGCCAGATTTTGTTTGATGAAGAGATGAGTCGACTCAACAACTCGGTGGCGTCGATGGATCCACAGATTTTGCTGATGGAACCCATCTTGCCGATCTCAACGATCCACCTAACTCTCATCTCCTTCTTTGAAGTTCGTCACGGATCTGGGCTGCACCGTGGAGGTCAACGAACGATGATCTCAACGACCATGAATTTGGTCTTTGACGAAAAAGCTTAAATCGATCTTACCATTTCTATTTGTTTGGAACGGATTTGGTGATAGATCTGAGTTTGGAAGAAGCTTAAATTGATTTAGGGTATATTTTTTAAATGAGATTTTACCTTTTTACCCTTGGACATTTAACAAATGTAAAAATTTATTTGAAATAATAATTTTTAATTACATAGACAGTTATTAGCTTAGTCAGTCGGGCCACGTCAGCAATTTATGACGTGCCTCAATTGGATCAAATTGAAAAAAAAACAATAGTTCAATCATGAATCACCAAAGTGGAATATGTCAGATAGTTTAGGGTAGTGAAACGTATTTAAGCCAAATTTATAATCATAGAAGATGAAACCTAAGACACTGAGATTCTTCATTATACCATCAAACTATATCCCCTACAATACTCCGATTCTCGGGAATTTTTAGAGATTCTCTCCTCCTTTATAACTTAAGTGTTTCGAATTATCTATGATTCTCTTAATGCTCTTACTTCAATAGAGTAATACTTTTGCATAACTAAGATTGTGAACATATCTTACCAACCATGTTCTCTAGTTTTCTATAAAAACTAACATTTGGTTTAAGACGATAGAAGATTTTATAGTATCCTTCTGAACTACCGTTACTTCAACTTCTTATACTTATTCGCATCTTTGTTTCAGTTTCATACATAAATTATTGATCAAGTAATGTTTGTAACCTCTTGAATACAAAACATTAGAGCAGCAGTCATGATTTTTTCTGAGCTAGTCAAGAGAGAGATTTCTCTATTATTTTGATCCTTCACTATGATTTAAACCTGTGCAAATCCTTACCCTAAAGATGATGAAATGATTTTTCAGCCTATTTTACCCACGGACCCTACTACTCCTTTGGTCAAACTTGACATCTGCTCTTAAAATTTGATATTCACATGAAGTCAACCCTATTGTAGACTTTTATTCTGATTTTGTCTTCATTCCCAGCCCTCGGAGCCAACCTAGAAGGTAAAACAAAAACCCCTCCTAAAAACTCATCTTCAAACATTTGTAAGCTGTTAGCCATGAATAAAAGCTTTAAGAGATGGCTAAATGAGGAAGTTTACCATACAATTTCAAATTAGAAATATCAGTAGTAGAGAATGTAAGAACAGTATTTATATATATATATATATGTATATTTATATATATATATATATATATATATATATGTATATGCATGTGTGGGTGGGTGTGGGTGTGAACCCACTGACCAGATGTGTCATCAGTTATCAAATTGATGTGCTAATCACAATTTCTTTCCCTGCAGGGAACACTGTATGCGCGAAGCCAAGTAGATACTTTTAGAATGATCTGATGAGCGTAGACACTTTTGAGTACCTCTATATTGTTTCCAAGTATGATGATGTAAGAAATCAATGATCTCACCTTCTAGAATTCCAAATGTCTACATCTTCAGGTGGCCAGAATGAGGAAAAACCATAATGAATTAAGCCACAGATAAAAGCCACAACCTGCGAAGGAGCGATGATGATTACTTCAAAGAATTTAGAATATTTGACGTAATGGTAGGAATCTGTATACCATGATGTAGGTTCGTAAGAATCTTTTCAAACATATTGCTTTAAGAAAATTTAACTGAATATGATTCCATAACCCCCTAGTTGCAACTCAAGGACTTAATGAAAGAAAATTAATACAAGTAGTCTCCCACATCATCTATCATTTGTTTTAAAGCAGTAACTGGCTCGTTCGTGACAATAAGCAGCTCAGTGGCCCATAGATTGTTTGAAGCATATAACAGATGAGGGAATATGTTCACTCAGAGCATTCTAGCTAGTTTATTGCATTCTGCAGGATTTCTTTGCTTTGCATATAGATTAAATATATATACGCATCATTCTTTTAACTTCCCATGCAAGTCATGGAACATAAAGGATTCATGTATTTTTCCCTGCCCTATGGATTCTGGCTCGATACTTGAGAGGTAGGTTTAGCCTTTACAATTAAAATAGAACCCAAAAACAACTTAATTCAAGCTAAAAGTCTTGAGCTGATAATCAATAGCAGAAAATATATTAAGTTCATACAGATGATGATAAATTTATTAAAATAATAGGTAAACTTACAATGTTTGACAGAGAGGTAGCATTCCACAAAGCATATACACGAGCAAGTGATGCTCTCCTGGGACCTTTACTGAATAAGGCATTCAAGCCAGCAGGAAAAGGAAAAAGCAAGGATAGAGGAAGAACGAGCAAAATGGCAAGAAAGGCCCCAAGGGAAATCCAATAGGACTGAAGCAATATGAGGAGGGTGACAGAAATGTCCGCAAGAAGCATGATAGAGATCAGCAGCTGTAACGTATCCTGAAACAAGGTGCACGTCCAGGTATTAGATGATGAAGTGTCCTAGTTACTTGCATTTTGCAGAGATTCCAAGTACCTGGCGGCCAACAGGTCTGGTGTTGTGCAATAACAGAGAAAGTGGAAAGAGAAAGTCCCTTTTGACATCCAGTGATTTCAATGTCGCATCATTTATAAGGCCACCATTAGTTCCACCAGTAAGTTTTTTCCGACACAATGCATGACTCACATACAGCTGACTCTGCTGCAGCTGCTTAAGGCTTGTCTGTACAACAGTTGTAACTTTCCTGGATGATGGGCTAAAACAGAACCATATGGCTCCAATTAGCATAACATCAATCAACAATGTAGTTAAAACTGCTGACATATATATATGGTGGACACACTAATCTCAGGTGGCTTCTCCTAATAATAAAAGTAAAAACCATTTATTAACAAATGGAGGTTAGGAACAGAAATCTGATGATTGAGACATAATTTTTGTGGAATTGTAGCAACTTTCCTGAACAAAATCAGGGGGGGGGGGGGGGTGGAACTAAATAATTAATTTTTTTGAAAACATTATATATAAAACTAGGTTCTAGTTTTGAATACATACAGACATGAACATACGTAATATTCCAGATACCGCTGACCTCAAGATACCTTTTGCTGTTAAACTAAGTGCATTATAATTACCACCATATACAGCTTAGGCAATAAAATTTATAGATATCAACAGATAACATGATTGCTACAGCAACTTCACATGAAGGATAAAGTCAACAATAAGTATGAAGATGTGTAAGCAATATTTAGCAGATGCATGCATCTTTATGGACCATAAATTCTTGAAATCACTTCTTTTGTTCATTTCAGAAAGCTCAGGTCAAAAGCACATTATGAAGCAAAATTACACATCTTCACCAGAGTTGCAACAAATGACTAGGGAACTAAATGAACTATTCAATTGATATTGTTTCTTTCCACGGATAATGACTTTTTGATAAAAGAAGAAATTTGTTCATAGAAAAGAGTGTACAATAAACTGAGTGAACAAGAAGTCCACCCACACCACTCCTGAAAAAGACATGGATTCCTCCGATCAAATCATTCAATATTTATCTAGAGGCTTGGTGACTGAGCCAGAATTGAAAATTCAATACTCAACATACTACGGTCTACGTGATATAAGTAGTATCCCCTATATGGTTCTCAATGTGCATATCATACTGCACATGTTACGAAACCTTGGATTAATCAATCAATATTTTATTAATTCTAAACCAAAAACATTTACAGAATAGCTTTATGCCTGAATCCAAGACTGGAAATTACTTTTAACAAAACTATTAGTGAAATTAGCCCCAGTTAAGATGTTTTAAAATGTTCAGAATATTATTGCAGGTATAATATGACCTTGCGTGCAGTTACCCAGACGTACCTTGGGCAGTCCTCATTACACTCCAGCAAATCAGACTGGTGGGGACTAAGGGGGAAATAATCACCAACCACTGCCAAGATACCCAATTGGTAGTACCCACTAGCAGTGGCCTGGAACCATCCGAGCTCAATCTTAACCCCATGAAACTCAAGCTGGGGGTTGCCATGAGTTTTCATCCAATTAATAACAGGAACTAGAGCAGAATGGATCCACCCATGCCTCACTGTCCTCAATTGGGCATTTAGACCAGCCACCAAGCGATTCCAGACAGTTGGTGGGACATGCTGTGAAGAAAACAATATACTTCTATATGTCAGTGAGGAATATTCATACAAATAATCCCTAAAGAAAAATATTAGACTTCCAGAGACCTGTCCAAGAAGATTCGTCAATAGTGTGTCACTGTGAAGATTGTAGGGTGACATGTAGCTTCCATCTCCTCCAAAAATTATGCACATTGGGAACCTTTTCTGTATACTTGTTACGATATCTCTACGCTTCTCATCGCCCCCAAGGAAAAAATCAATGTACGCAACCATCAAATCCGGACTTGCTCCGACCTGCATTAATTACCACTCATATAATACATAGGATGAACAAAAGTAACCTTGCAAACTCATAATGAAAACAGTGCTCCTGAGAGTGGTCTTAATATCATTGTTCTTCTTCATAAGAGAACATCTACATCACATCCAACCTGTTGAGTGTCAATAGAAATGTGATGCAACTGTTTTAAGTGAGGACCATGAAATTTTCAAGAAAATTTTTTGTTGCTTCACCAACAAAGTTGATGTCAATCTCTTAAAAAGCACCAAAAGAATTTCTTGGTTATATCTTTCCCTTTACCTAATGACACTATCTTAATAACAGTTTTTATAAAATATATATATGCATATATATATATATATATATAGGAGAGAATGATAATTGGAAGCAAGAAATTCATTCATGACAGTTTTTTCCAACTGAATTCATCACTGACTGTTACTCTCAAGTCATCACACTTGCAATTGAAATAAATATGTTTTTTGCTAAAGCAATTGAAATAAATATTACTATTCGTTCATTTTTTTACAGTCAAATAATCTAATATATTTGGAGTGCTTGGTTAGTGAGAAAAGAGGGAAAGACTAAAGAGGAATGCTTCTGAAAAGTCCAGTATTCTGGTTCAGGGCTCAAGAAGAAAGGCAGTGTAAATTGTAGAATTCTTCTATATTGTTTATGACATTATCTACATAATGGATTACCAGTCAAAAACACAAAGTGCCTACAGGTGGATATTCAAGTTGACATTTTTTATTTAGTACAATCAAGAGTTTCTTAGTACATAATGACATATGTGTGTTATTGCAAAGAAAGTGTCAGGACATGACATTAAGAGTTCACATTTAGGACTCTATGTGCAGTGTTAGATGAATGGATACATCTAAATTCTAAACCACTTGCTTCTACTCTGCTCTTGAGGGAGTGAGCTATAAAAGTAACCTAAAGCCTAAAGGAGAAAGTGGATCAACATATATTTTTTCATTTATTCCATTATAGCCATTCTGTACTAAGACATTTGTTAGGTGCTGTTTATCTAGTCAAAAAATCAGTAACTTTACAAGTCGACATGCATCATTCTTTTTACTTACCTTTCACATAGATGATCAGAAGATATATAATATACGTATTACATATACAGATGTGCATATAATATATAAGAAGATGAGCAAATTCTGAGTTTATCAACACCTCTAACTCAAAATAACAGCAACAAGGCAGTTCATCATACAAATGTATATATGTGCATATATATAGACCATGAGAACTTCAGGTAAGACTTCTCTGTATTTTATTTTTTTTAAGATGAAAAAATCTTATTTAATAGAAAGACAGGATACAAGAGAAGTAAATGTCATCCACAGTGACTTAAAACAAGCATGGGCGACTTTACAGTAAATATATATACACAAGTCAAACCTTCATTCCTTTGTATAGAGCTCGTGATCGGCAGGATCGTAGACAAGAATGATCATACTCAGACTTGACATATTCCTGAAGGCAATGAATTTTATTTCTCCGACGCCACTGTTTCCAGGACCAAGCACAAGGATATGCAAGCACTGTAAGTATGCTGTGCACTGATCCTTCCCACCAATTATATGCAGCAACCGAGTTAATCTCATCGATGAATCTGTTAAAAGCATCTTCATAGCTGCAGCTCAAAATACTTGCATATTAGAACAAGATAAAATTGCTAGTTGTCTCTGTTGGAACAGCTGGATCCTAACATCCATTATGTACTTAATATTTTGGTTTTGAATTGTTTCCAACAGGTGGGCTTCAGCAAGGAAAGTATCTTTGACCAACAACCCAGCAATTTGCATATGAAAAACAATCTAGATTTTTGAAATAGTCAAAAACAGTAAGGGAGAAATATTTGCCAAGCGTGTTTAGAAAGTGAACTTTTACTGGGTCAAAACAGGTGGAACAGATTGTTTTTGGATTTATATCCAACCTAAGTTTTGGGCCTGTTTCACTGGTAGAAAATAATAATCTATGTTCCCAAGTATATCAAATCTAATCTAAGATTATCCAGCTTACGCTAGCGATCAATTATGCCACTAATGTTTATAAAAAAATATGCCAAAATTCTTACACAATATCAATAATAGAACTGGGAGGCGAATAAGGAAGATGCCAGGGTTCTCTAAATGTATTCGGGCCCATGAAATACATCCTGTGAACATGACTTTGAGTTTCATCAGCTCTGGTTCCCCGGACCTGATAGAAGAAGTATAATTGCAGAAGATGGATCAATACATATTGAACGTTAGTTTGGTATAACTAGAAATAGACGGTGGTAAAAGTAATGAATATTTGCCAGTACTGTAATACCTCTGATAGGGAAAGAAGATGTGGGTAATGGTTATGGCTGGGTGGATCAACAGAATTTGCATTGTCATAAGAACAACCAGGTCCAACAAATTTGATTCTCAAAGTACTCAATAACAGTGCTAAGAGGACTACAATACATGACAACAGAAGCGCAAAGGGCCATGGTCCTCCAAATGTGTAAATCAGCTCCTCAAAAGGTCTATAGCAGTTTGGCATCCTGTACTTGTCAGATATACATCTATAGGGACAAGATGGCTGAGTAACGCCACCTACAACAGTTGTGCTTCACATGTGAGGTAATAAATAATATTACATCCCAAGGAAGAACAAAGTAAATACACAACATGCTAGCACAAACTAGAAAGGCTTCAAGGGCACTCATACCTCGTACATATATAAAAGATGCACGACTTGGAAGGAGCTCGAGGGAACAAGGGGTGCAAAGACTTGCATTTGAGCCTTCAACATCTTTGAAAGTACCAATAGGGCATTCCTGCGTGTGGATTGCATTAAAAAAAAAGCATTAGAAATCCACCTATTCTACAAGATGATCAAACAGTTGTGAGCACTTGACGGTAGGTAGGGTGACATACACAAATCATATGTCAAAAAAAGGCGATGTTTACGTTAACATGGACAGAGCAGCAGACAAGTGCACATGCAAATATACACCAGAAATATATGGTGCTTGCTTCTTCTCTATTTCTTCTTCAATATCCACCTTACACCGCCATAAAAAATAAATGGCATGGTAGAAGAGCATTGATCCAAGTACTTTAGTCTTTTGTTATTACTATTATTATTGTTATTGTCATTATTTTAATTTTTCTTAGTTCATCCCCCTTCTCCATCTATTCAGCCTTGCTCTGTTCTGTAAAGCACGGGAACAAACACAATAGCATAACATAAAAACGCTTCCTAACACATTGTGGAATTGTCAGTTGCTTCCAGGAGAGATTTTGTAGTCATTTAGGTTTTTGAGTTGATTTTATCAGCCAAAGCTTTTCATTTGTGTGTTTGTGTTTCCAATTATGCTTGAAAGTCAGTTTCATAATTGGAAAGCGTAACAGCACGTTTGCCTTTATGTTTAGATCGAATTTCTCCATCTGTGTTACCTTTCCTCAGGAGTTCTGAGGAAATAAGAACTGATTTGGTGAATTTCTGCCTTCTTGTTCCACTGTTCTAATTTCTTGTGGTGTATTCTTGATCCAAATTTCCTTGGGCAGTTGGGCTACATAATTTTTAATGCAGTGCATCTAAAAAACATTTTACTTTTGCGGAAGTTGAGCATCGAAATAGACCAAAATACAGTATCCACTCTCGTTCCTTGCTGGTAAGATAGGCCTCTTGTCATTAATCTTGTATAAAACAAATGGGAAAATAGTGACAACATCTTGACATGCTTCCATGAGCAATCCAAGAAACTAGAACCCAGACTCAGAACAAGATAAACATGTTCAATTTGATGGAAGAAACTGCAAGTTATTCCCTAAAATAGATACTTATGATAATGCACAAGCTGTTTTCCGCAAAAAATTTAACAGTGAGCAAATGTTTGCAATTAATTAAGACGAGATAAATCAAACATACCGTACAAAATGTGCCATAGAGGCCCTTAGGGCACTTCTTTCCTGTAATAGTGCCATCCTCTCCAGGAACACCGCCACCATCCCCTGTGCCACCCCTGTAATATGTTACAAGTAATAATAATTTGATGAAAAAAGGTCTCAGATTGTTATCTATAGCTTGTTCAAGCATAAATATTTAAAAGTATTCAATATACATGAAATATCACAGAATCAAACATCAAGATCCTACTAATGGCAAAACTTGGAGCCACACCAAAACAAGTAATATTCCAGCTGCAGCACACAGGAAATCAAACGATGTATGAAGCGTGTAGGATGTCTAAAGAAACTTCTTTGTGTGAGATTGCAAAGTACGAGCTAATATATCCAAATAGTAGGGCTTACTACCTAGTCACACTTTCTTATTCTCCTGACAATCATGTTTGTTAGCCAACTAGGTACGTACTGTACTATCCAACAAGCATATTGTTGGTTATCATTTCCTCAGTTGAAAAAGGATCATTTTGATGTATATATTTAGGGTGTGGTTTTTTCCCTCTCTTCAGGACCAGAATCTTCCCATTAGCCGATTTTACTTGGAAAGATAAAATTTCCTTTCTTCGGCAATGGTTTTTGCATGAACGGAGCTAATCAACTTGTCCAAAAATAAAATAAAATGAATGAAGGTAATTAATAGTTGCCATGAGTAATAGTTTAGAGTAGATATCATGATTCTATAGCATACCTACTGTAGATGGTACCATTAATAGTTGCAATAGGAACATATTCATCCCCGATGTCTATCTTAGACCAGTGAAAATGAACCCTTCCTCCTCCACCACCACCACCACCAAGAGGGACACCATGGCCCCCAGCAACAGATAAATGAGAGTTCTCCACAAGGGCAAGTGCCTGTAAGAAAAGAAGAATAGTTCCACCAGAACCTCCACCAAATCCACCGATAGTAGTTCCATTACTGTTCCTTGTCGCTTCACCATAGCTTTGACCATCAGCCCTAATAGATCCAGATATATCAAGCCTTAAAAGTGGCCACTGACTGGATCCGATCACTGAAAGATATTTAAAATCAAGAAATGGTAAATAAGAGCTGGTTGTCATGTTGATAACTCAAATTTGATTGAAGTAAAAGTATCCTCAAATCTCTAGTAACATATTTCTTGGTCATTTCTGATCATTCACTTTGTTGATAGATGAAGCATGAAGGAATTCTAATTTCTACATATTTCAAGGAAACTTATTACAAATATTTTGAAACAATGATATTTGTAAGCCATAATTTTGTTTATGCAGTGTACATGCTTAGGCAATCACAACTGTTTATTTTCATTTAATACATAAAACCATTTATTCCTTTTTAGCTAAATTTCTAAGAAAAATAAATGCATTTCCTATATATCCTCAAGGGATGACATTGGTTTTATACAACAAGCAAACAACTTTGCCCTTCGTCTCTCTCACATCTATTGATGATTCTTCATTCTAGAGAATCCAACAAAGTTCAATTCACTTGGAAAACATGTCTTCAGAAGAGGGAAAGGGGGGGGGGGGGGTCATGTTTCTATCTCCAAATTTTGAACTAAAAAATCATGAAATTATGGTGAACAGATGGCACCACCCTATCTCGCAATACCCATTCTCCCAATAGCTTGGCATGAGATTCTTAAAGGATGGTTTCAAGTAAGGAACCTTTTCCTAGAACAGTCTTCAATATTATGGATTATAATATGATCCAACAAGCTGAAGCTGCTGAACCCAAATAATTGCGATCAACACTGATCAGTGTGCCTGATACATATTTTCATTTAAGATTTCATAAAAAGAAGAGGAGAGATACAAGGGTGAGCACAGATCCCACCAAAGAGAATTCAAAAGAAAGCTAACAAAACAATGCACATAATGAACTGCAGCCTGACAATCCTTGTGTAAACCTGAAATAGATATGCCACGAAAAGCTCCAATACACCAAGAGGAAAGATAAACAACCCTCTAACAAATGCATCGGCAGATATTTGTCCTCAGAAGTCCTGGATTTCCGCTTGGTCCAACAAACTGCAAAACACCTCATTTCCATTGAATCTTAGCATCCTTCCTGCTATCAAAACCCCATATTTTAATCTATACGCCTGTAGCACTTCCTCCACTGGCCAACCACCCAAGTCTCTACAAAAAATGCTGAAACTATATGCCAACAAGCTCAAAGAAACATGACAGTGTAAAGAAATGAGAATGAGGATTTGTCGCTCCACAATCTGAATGCACGTCTAGATGTTCAGAACATGCCTTCTAGTGTCTTCGCCTCAACTAAAGATTGTTAGATTTAAGCCTGATAAGAGTCAGCGACCAAACAAAAGTTTTATTTTTAGGAGCATTGGCCTTCCAAATGCTCAAGGCCAAAGGAAATTGCACTGGAGGAGAGAACTAGTAAGAAGATCTGAATGACTTGCTAGAAAACCCCGCTAAAGAATCAAGAGTCCAGGCTCGGATATCCAGATTTGGGGGAAATTGAGTAGTGAGCCAAGCAAGCATACATGTCTATTCAGTAGCTTCTGGATCATTCAAATTGCCAAAGAAATGAAAATTTCAAGTGATAAACTTCTATCCTGAATTAAAAATCGGTAATTATAATCATTGTGAAGAGAAGATATGTGATAGAGACAAGGAAATGCATGACAAAAAGGGAGATCCCCCAACCACTTGTCCTCCCAAAGCGACATGATGACCTTCCCCAACCCTATAGGCGGCTTGAAATATAACCGTGGGTGAAAAACTTTCAAGGGCTTGCATGAGTGACATAAGTCAGCTAGCATCCCACATTCAATTGCATGCCAAATCTCTCTACATGACCTTATGCCAAGGGAGTGTGTTAAGCTCAACCCTAATGAGCTTTAACCAATTCAAATCAATGGAACCTGCTTTCAACTAACCAAGGATGAAAATAAGGAACAACAACAGTAGAAAATGAAAGAAAACAGTAAGCAACAACAGAAACTGGTTTGGATAAGAAGAAGTTTGAGAGTGAAAGCTTGAGAGCAAATATTGTGACGACCCGAGAAATTGGATAGTCTCGTAATTAGGCTCAAGGATAATTATTGAATAAAATGAGTTTTTATTGATAATATTTTGTGTTGTGTTTAAAGGTCGTATAATGACCTAGAATGTGTTTACGTGTTATAATTTACGAGTTCGAGTTTCGTATAAGAGAATAATTTTTTTTAGGAAAAAAACGTAAAAACACTATTCAAGCCAAAAACGCTTTTACGTTTTTTTTTATTTTTCGAATAACGTACTAGCGTTTATATGAAGAGGAAAAATGAAATATATAATAAAATTTGTAAACCAAAAACGCGGTTTTTCGGCAGTGGAACGAATTTTGAAAGTTAGCGAAGAATAATAGGAGTATAATACGAAAATTATACGGTAGGAATACGGAAAGTCAAAGTCAAATATTGCGGCAAACTAATTGGCTGAAGTAACCAAACTAAGCAAAGAAGACCAAGTTAGGCTAACTAAAACCTAACTTAATCCAAGTGAACTTGAATGACCAATGGGACGGGAGAGCTTCCTAAGGAAGTTTGCCATCCCATCCCCACCACTTAACCGTGGTTGGTTGGTGGTTAAGTTAGCCAAATGACCAAACTACCCTAAGCCTTGCTAGCCTATAAATAGAAGGCAAATCCTTCATTAATCCTTACCAATTCACAAAACCAAAAGACGAAACACTAGAGAAATTGGTAGAGGAAGAGAGGGAGCTTGGAAATTAAAAGTTTCGGAAGAGGAATGTAAGCTCAAACCATCCGTTGTTAAGAACGTGAAGAAAGAACATCAAAGGTAAAACCTCTAAACCAACTCTTTTATAACTTTTCATATAGTTATGAAGTGCTTTGCTGGTGGTTTATGTGAATCATGAAAGATCCGGAGAAATAAGGTTGAAATTAGTGGACTTAAATACGCTAATATGTATGAAAAGAGAAAACGGAATGAAAGCAATGAATTGAACCAAGAAAGTACGAAAATTGTGTAAGTTGTTTATCGGACTAGTTTAAATTATAGTTCGTAAGCTAATAGTTGAATTCCGGGAGGGAAGAAACGTACTCTTATGAGTTACGGAAATGTTCCAAGTGGAACGGAGTAAAAATATGCTATAAGGAAGATACGGCGAAAATTTTAGTTAAAGACGTTAGACGTTGAAAAACCTAGCGTGGAACGACTTTCGGACGAATTTAGTGTGTAGTTAATGATTATGAAAAAACTATGGTTTTCTAGGAATGGTGTAGTGTAGTAAAAGTGAGTCGTAGGCTCTAGGACGAGCTCATTCCGACTTTGGATGAGTAAGTTATGTTAATTTGAAAATTCGACGTTGGAACATCTTTCGGCGAAAATGGCTTCCGGGGGACTTTCGGGCCAATTTTTCCGACCAATTAAAGAACCTTAAAAATTATTTCGACCTGGGGATGTGTTGAGGATTAACGTTACAAGGAAGAAAATGGCTTAAGAACGGACTCATTCCGATATCAGATGACGAAGTTATGGAGCGGCGAAGTAGATCCTACAAACTGGAGGAAATTTGAATTTGGGCTTCATAGTCAAGCGCCAAGGTGCTAGGCTAGGCGCTCAAACCCTATCTCCAAGCACCTAGGCGCTGGCCCAATTCCATTTTTGAGCGCCTAGGCGCTGATCAAGTGTTGGACAAAAATCAGCTCCAACATGCTTTAGTAAATTGGACATAACTCTTTCGTATGAACTCCGATTGAGGTGATTCAAGATGATCTGGAAAGCTAAGAAGTAGGCATACAACTTTCATTCTTTAGGAATTGAGAGATAAGGTCGGGATCAAGGTCGAAAATGAGA
Organism: Panax stipuleanatus; assembly: GCA_020205555.1. NCBI lineage: Eukaryota > Viridiplantae > Streptophyta > Magnoliopsida > Apiales > Araliaceae > Panax > Panax stipuleanatus. The sequence goes on from CM035123.1 coordinate 26,945,533, forward strand.
CTTTTTAGGATTTTTGTGTAATCGGAGGCAAACCGTAGTGGTATCTTCAGAACGACGTGGCGCCAAGTCATGTTTGTCAAGTATTTCCGAGTTCTGAACATTGAACTTTGAAAATATGATCTAGGGGAATGTAAACAAGGAGTGGTAATTAGATGTATCAATCGTACACAATGGAGCGACGTTTGGGCGTTAAGGTAAGACAATTCGGACGAGAGACGTACGAACCGAGTCAAATGTTAACGAACTTGGAAAGTGTCCTAATTCTAACGAAACGAACATTATAAAATTTGGAATAGAGTAAATGTATAACCATCGTGGAGGATGATTACAAGGGTTGTGGCGTTTCCGAACGTCGTAACGCCGAGAGATGATTTTAAAGTTTGGTCGCGTGAACTTAACTTATAAAACGCGAACCATAAGAAATTAGTACAAGTTAATATAAACCAATGCATAGCGTCGTTTTAATTGTTAATTGGTATGTCGTCATACATTAAAATGTGTAGGACGTTCGAAGAACGAATTAACTTAAAGTTGTAAGCAGCGCTTAAGGCAAGTTTTCTGAATGAACTTAGATAATTATTTTGTGCAAGTTTATAATATTGTACAAGTTTTACTTGTAGCAAGTTTCTAACTCTTGTTTAAATTGTTGATATTAAGCAAGTTTTCTGACTTCATTCACTTTGTTGAACTGAATGCAAGTTTTCTTTATGATGTATAACTTTTGTGTTATGCAAGTATTGTATGATTCTTGTACTTATTATTTTTCTATGCAAGACGTGTTTAAATGGTAGAATTTCATTTGTTATATAAAATTTATTGAATGATTTTACGGAAAAAGGAGTTATTGCCATTTGATTCGGCCTAACTCGAATTATTGAGTTATTCCAGTCGGAATATTTATTGGATGTTAAGTATGCTATGTGAGCAAATGCAAACTGTGTAATGATAAAGTTGTTAATGGTTATACGCAAGATCATATTTAGCCAATATTTATATCCGCACTTACATGCGAACCTAAGAAGAAAAGTTCTAAAAATGTAACTGTTCAAGATTATAAGTTTCGTGTATGTGCGATAACATGTTTTTTTTAACGGTTAGATTGTAGTAACTGAGTTAAACAACTCCATTGTATGGGCAGAGGTTTAAGATGAGTTAGTAAACCGATCTAACTTATTGTCAAGACAATGTAGATGAAACGGGAAACTAATTCATTAGTTTTAGGTGAGGATCCACTCAGTTTACTTTATTGATAATTGTTGAGAACTTTTGTTGTGTTATTCTTATATACATGTTGAGAAGGTGATTATTTTCTCATGTGTATACTTGTATGATAGGTTGAGTCCTAAAAGGCTGTAGGTAGAGCTGTTCCAAACCAAATTGGTTAGGTGTGGACTCTGTTGGTAAGTCTGAGACAAATAATCCTATTATTAGGGGGATTTTAAGTCGGTAATATTTGACAAGACACATGGGAGTGTCTAAAACAAACGCATATAGTCGTTTAAACGTGATGGGTTATGCATAACTTATGGTATGAAAGGCTAGCTATCTGACGTACTTGCGGAGAATATTTTTAGCTTTTGTTGCTAGATATTATGTCGGTGAACAGTAAAACATAATTGTTTTGGAAAGAAAAGTTTAAAATCTTGATAATCACTCAGCATGGGGTTTAAAAGTATAAAAGAAAATGTTCTCAATCTTACGATTGCTAGTAAGAATGTTAATGATAGGATTCTGATTTGTTTCCTATTCATCCAAGCAGCTTCACAATCATTGTTCAATTGTTGAAATTTTCTAAGATTGTTGTGTATTCAACTATTTATTACTTGCTAGGCAATTTTATGCTCACTCTTGCAAATTCTATAATATTTGCAGCTAGTCAAAAAGGAACGAAGAATCCGGTAAAGATGAAGAAAAGATGAAGTTAATGTTTAGAAAAATGTTATAATATTAGTACAATTGTAAATTGTAAAGAATATTAGATGGTATACTATTTTAAGGTCTTAGAATCTGTGATTTATTGTAATATATTGAAGATTCAATTATGTCTTGAGCATATATGGATGTGTTAGATGTTTAGCACCGTGACACACCGAACTCGGGTTTCAAGGTATACCGGGGTTTGGGGGTGTTACAAATATAATGGACTAAACAATATCTATTTCATATTCATACAGAAGTCATACAATCTGCACCTCTCTATTTATAGAACTTCCTAACATGCACTAGAGTGCTAAAAAAAATGCAACATATGGTACTAACTACCCATGTTCTCCACCATTTCTAGAAGAGTCTAAAAACATACTACCCAGATAAGCTTAGCATAAGTGACTGTAGCAATGATAATGCATTGAGCAGAAAGAAAGAGAAGATGGAAATATTGAATGATTATTGATAGTTGTGATTCATACTCTTTACATTTCTCTTGTTTTGGCAGATTAAACAAGTTCACCCAAAAATTAAAAACAAGAACAACGCTATACAAAAGGGCATGTTGATTCATTCTAGCATTTTGGTGTTACCCACATGATCCAATACTAAATTTATCAGCAAGTTCTGTTGCCACTTTTTAACAAATATAATGCCAAGGGAGGAGGAGACTGAACCAAGAATTTATACTTTCATATCAAACCTTTGTTATAAATAAACTCAAGAGACTAAGACAACTCCACTTCTTACAATTCTTCATCTTCTTAAAACACCTACATATATAGTACATGTGTGTCTGTATAAAAATTAGATATAAGCTCCATATGTAACCCTTAAGCACACAATCAATTCACCACCAACTGACTAACATAAACCACTAATCCACTACCACCTGTGTTACTCGGACTCAGGTGCGAGTATCGGGTACGGGTACAAATTTAGGTGTCAGATACGTGAAATCAAAAAATAGAGGATACGCAGATACGAATCCTAATTTAGACACGGGTGTGGGGATACGGCATATAATATATTTTTTTATATTTTAAATTTAACAGTCCAATAATAAATATTTTTAACATTAAAAGAATGGAACATTTTTTAAGACTCTTTGATGTGCCGCTTGGCATAACCACTGAATATTTAACATTTATATGCATATTTTTTACCGTGCTACATGGCTTGTGTCAAAGTCCCATGTGGGGCTGCTTGTTGCTGTGAAAGTGCCAGCTGATCTGTGCACATGGGTGCTGACAAGTGGGGCCTTATTAAGCATTTAGACTCACGGGCTGCTCTTTGGAAATGATGCAGGCACAAGGGCAGGTTTATTTGCTGGACATTAGTGTTAATATGGCCCACATGGGCTGTTTTTCCTCATGAGAAACAGCTGGTTGCCACCCATTTTGGCTGATTTTCAACTTGGCTTAGAAAATAAAAAAAACATCATCTCCCATCAGATTTTCAACTTGGCTTAGAAAATTAAAAAAAAAATCATCTCCCGTCAGAATAGAAGAAGAAGAGGAGGAGAAGAAGAAGAAGAAGAGGAGAAGAAGAAGAGAAGATGTACATGGAAAATTTGATGGCCAGAGTTGGTAGATCCAAGTTGCAGCCTCGCAGGTAAGTCTTGCTCTCTACCTCTTTCAGTATTTCTCGATTCTTTCCTTTCTGAATCGCAAATAGATTTTAGGGATTTTGAAAGTGCCGTATCCGGATGGAAAGTGTTGCACCCGACACAAATCCCGCACCCGTGTCGGATCGTGTCGACATAGGTACTCCATCAAAAGCATGCGAGTCCGAGTAACACAGACTACCACAAACATTAAGACATTACTTCACTACATGCATGCAGTCTTTAAATGACTTGAATAAAAAAATAACTCCACTAATCAAGTTTATTTCCAATATTTAGAATTGATGAGAATAAAATGTTATATTTTTATCCCATAATACTTGATCTTTTATATTTATTTTGTGCCTAAATACACTCATTATTCTTATATTTTTATTTAAGGTGCAATTAAAGGAGTTCGTGACTTTGGAAGTGCTTTGGAAACAAATTGAGCATTATTTGGACTTAAAGTAAAAGGAGGGACAAAATTGTAATTACACGAGCACATGATTTTAATAAAGTCAATATCTTGGTGATCAAACAATATTTAATACTTCTATTCATGGAAGGAAAGAAACAAGAAGAATCCTACAAGGAGAAGGAATGAGGTGGAACAATCTTAGTGTGCAAGTTAAATCCAATAAAGGAAAGGAAAATCTATCTAGAAGATCTCTTTGAAAGAAGTTGATTACCACTAAGAAGTTGAAACCTATATGGAAAAGAATTAATGTCATATACCTATAAATAAAGGATTACCAAGAGATGTTGAAAAACATGTATACAAACTTCTCTCTATTATTCTTTGGTAATTTCATATCCATGTGTAACTTAACTTCTATTCTTGGAAGACGAAAGTCTCAGATTATTACACTGTGAGATCTAATTGATTTTATTTGTTCAATTATTATTTTGAGTATTGATTATTCTTCTGCGTTTAAATTATATAAATTTGTTTAATTGCTAAAGTGCACGCTAGTTTATTATTCATTAAAATATAATGTTAAATTAGATATCAAATCCGTAATTGTTTGATCACTCTAATTTGCGAGACAACTAAGGTTAATAATTGACTGCTGATCACGAGATTATTATATTTTAGGGAGAATATTCAACTAAATTAAATGCAACCGCTTGTACTTGTGTTGTTTATCTTCATCGGTCTTTCTAATTCTTAAAACATCTACTAGATTAAACTTTTAGCATTTGTCTGAAGTTGTTTAGTAGTTTGGGTTCTTTAGATCGCTTGTTTCTATCCAACTAAAATTAAGGAAAGACATGGAATGATTCTAAATGGTGAATTGCTTCTAACGATGAATATTCAAAGTATTAATTGTTTATACTTGAGTCAATGATCAGTGTATGTTTCTGAGGTGGAAGTTGAGTTAATCCAAGGTTTGTTTTCCTGATTTATTTCGTTAGATTATTTTGCGTATTAGTTTACTTTAATTAACAATATTCAAAAACCCCCCTTTTTTGGTTCACAAAGCATAATAAATAGGCTAATCATTCTCTGTGGGATCGACTCTTACTTGCACTACTACATAATTATCTTTCTCACTACTAAAGGTTTTATCTGGACTACTACATCTTATACCCTCTTTTCATGGCAAGATCCTCACAAGCATCTGAAGGAATTTCATGTGGTTTGTACAAGTATGAAACCTACCGGAATAACCGAGGAGCAAATCAAATTGAGAGCCTTCCCATTTTCTTTGAAAGATTTGGCTAAGGATTGGCTATTTTATCTACCCTCCGAAAGTATTACCACATGGGAAGGGATGAAGAGATTGTTTCTAGAGAAATATTTTAACATTCGGAAATCAATTTGTGATGGGAGGCAAATCAATGGAGAATACCTACATGAGTATTGGGAATGTTTCGAGAAACTATGCGCAAGCTGCCCCCATCATCAAATTAGTGAACAACTCCTTATCCAGTATTTCTATGAAGGTCTTCTTTCTACCGATAGAAGCATGATTGATGCTGCTAGTGGAGGAGCTTTGGTGGATAAAACTCCAAAGGCTGTGAGGAATTTGATTGCAAATATGGCGGTGAATTCTCAACAATTTGGCACTAGGCTTGATTTTTCACCTAAGAATGTTAATAAGGTAAAAAATTCTTCTATTGAACAACAACTTGTGAGTCTAACTTCTCTTGTTCGTCAAATGGTTGTAGGTAATACACAAGAAGTAAAAGCTTGTGGAATTTGTGCGGTAGTAAGACATCCAACTGATATGTGCCCAACTCTTCAAGAGGAATCCATAGGACAAATGAATATAGTAGATGGCTTTCTAGACAACAACAAAGGAAATTTGATCCCTATCCAAACGCGTACAATCCTGGATGGAGGGATCATCCAAATTTTAGCTATGGGAATCCACAAGTAAACCAGCTCGCAACTCAAAATTTTCCAAGTTATCAGCAGTACAAGCAGCCGTATCCCAATAGACAACAACAGAGCCAATCTTCTAACTCTAACATGTCTTTAGAAGATATTATTAAATCTCTAGCCACTAACACTTTGCAATTTCAACAGGAAATAAGGGCAAGTATTCAAAACTTGGACACTCAAATGGGACAAATGGCAACCGCAATCAGTCAAATAGAGGCACAAGGTTCTAGAAAATTACCTTCTCAAACGGTGGTAAATCCAAAAGAGAATGCAAGTACGATCACCTTGAGAAGCGGTAAAGAGGTAAAAAATCTAAAAACGATAATACCTACATCGGAAGAGCAAAACAATGAAAATGAGGGTAAGGAAGAAGCTGACAACGGTGTTATGAATGACAAAGATGAACCTAAGCGTAAATTTCCACCTCTCTGAGTATAAACCGGCACCTCCTTTCCCTCTTGCTTTAACAGGAAACAGAAAATATGATAGAAATTCATATTTATATGAGACCTTCCGTAAATGCGAGGTAAACATTCCATTGTCAGATGCTATTAAACAAGTACCTCGATATGTTAAATTTTTGAAAGAACTGTGTACACACAAGAGGAAACATGAACTTAAAAGATATGAAAAGGTAAAGGTAGGGGAGAATGTCTCAGCAGTTATTCAAAGAAAACTCCCTACTAAATGCAAAGATCCGGGTATGTTCACTATTCCTTGCACGATAGGTCAATGTTCGAAAAAGCGGTCGAGGCGCACGCCTCAAGGCGCGCCTCGTAGCGAGGCGGGAACAATATGAAGCGAGGCGTGCGCATACAAGGGGACTTACGAGACTTACGCTATTTTCTGGTGATCCGCCTCAAGGCGTTACGCCTCGAGGCGACGCGAGGCGTGGGCTTCGGCTCACATCGACTGCTTTGACTGCATCGACTGCTTCGTGCCCTTCGGCTCCAGGTATTTCTTCTTCTGCGACTCTACTTTCTTCCTCTGTCTGCTTCGTTCCTTCCTCTGTCTGCGACTCGTCTTTCTTCTTCCTCTGCGACAATCTTTCTTCTTCCTCTGTGACTCTGTCGACTCGTCTTCTTCGTCTTCGTCTGTCCTTCTTCATCTTCTTCTTCTTCCTCTGTCGGTCGAGTCGTCCTTCTTCCTCCTCTGTTTGCCGACTTTCTTTCTTCTTTTTTTTTTTGTTGAAGGTTTTGTTTTTAGTTTATGACTTAATTAATTCTTTTAGTTTATTTTTTTTAGTTTATTACATATTCATACATACATACATTAAATAACATACTGCATACATACATATTTACATATTCTGATATGCATATTGTTATTCTGATATTGTTATATTATTATTATTGTATATCATATGTATATTAATATATCATATGTATATCAATATATCATATGTATATCATATATAATATAATTATTATTGTATATCATATGTATATTAATATATCATATGTATATCATATATAATATAATTATTATTGTATATCATATGTATATTAATATATCATATGTAATATATAATATGTATATTAGTATATATCATATGTATATTAGAATTATAAATTATAAATTATAAATTATTATAAGAATTATAAGAATTTTATATATATATAAGATTATATAATCTTATATATATATATATAAGAATTTATTACAATTATTTTTGTAAGAAAATTTGTAAAGGATTTATTACAAGGCTGAAAAATATCTTGGGTAATCATAGTAGGGTTGAGACTTGAAAAAAAGTACCAAGTGCTTTTATTAGCATTTATTTATAAATTTTTGGGGACTTCTATGTCTTCAAATCGAGGCTTCCGCCTCGAAACTTACACCTTGCCTCGCCTTGTCCGGAGAAAAACGCCTCGTACTGCTTTTAGCTTTTTCGAACATTGCGATAGGTAGCACTAGATTTGAAAAAGCAATGTTAAATGTCATGCCATATTCTATATATACTACTTTGTCACTTGAACCTTTGAGTAAAACTGGTATTGTAATACAGTTGACTGATCGATCTAATGCTTATCCCAAAGGTGTAGTTGAGGATGTTCTTATGCAAGTCAATGATTTGATTTTTCCTACTAATTTTTATGTGCTTGATATAGAAAACAGTGACCAAAATGCTCCTATTTTGTTAGGAAGACCATTTTTAAAGACATCAAAGACTAAAGTAAATGTTCATAGTAGTACCCTTTCAATGGAATTTGATGGCGAAATTGTTAAGTTTAATATTTATGATGCCATGCAATATCCTAGGGATGATAATCATGTTTATTCTATTGATGTGATTGACTCTTTAGCACAGGAAGTCTTTGAACTTGATGGAAATGATGAATTGGAAATTGCACTTGGTAAGAACATTGATGAAGAAAACGTGAAATTGACCTTGAGCACCAAGTTGCAAGCAACTGTCACAGCTTTGAATGACGCTCCGAAATCAGGTAACATCTTTTATGTCGAATTGTCGGTTTCTAACGAGAAGTCTTTACCCCCTGTTTTGCAGGCCCCTGTTCTGGATTTGAAACCTCTTCCTAGCCATCTCAAGTATGTATTCCTTGGAGAAGGAGAAACATTACCAGTGATCTGTAAGTAGTATGCATACAAGCCAATTATGTTTGATAATAAAACATATACTTTGTACCAATCTTATTCATTTATTAATAAAAGTATTATTTAATTAAAGGCATTTATTTATCTACATGGTGCTGTTTTTATAATATGTGATAAACCCATAATTTTGAGCAATGTTTTTAGAATCATGATAATAATCATGCTAATGAGATCTAAACTCTTAGATAGCTCATAAACTAAAATTATTCCCAATCGTTGGATTACTAAAATGAGGATTAGTGAATCCGGATAGATTGGTACATATGTTGCATGCTCATTGGATGAGGATGATTAATCTCATGATCATTTATGTGGAGACACTAAAGCAAGTATGTAGGTGCTTATTGGAGAATAAGTACACTGAACGTGGCTCGCTAAGGAATACCTAATGGAATTTTACTTGCCTATCAATAGGAACCCCTTTAGTAATAGTAGTACAAATAATCCTTAGACTTGAGATCATCATCATCATAGTATCTTGTATATGATGAGTTATGCTTTGACATGTCCCATAAGACCCTAAGGATATATCAAAGGGTATGCTTGGGTGTAATAATTTATACAGGGAGATAATGAATGATCAATAAAGAATCTACCGCTTCTAGTAAAAGAAGAGAATGTCCTATGTGATTCGATAAATGACAACCTAGTAGTCCTTGGCCAAAGCAGAATGAAATTAAAAAAGAGTTTCTAATTTGCATTAATCGGAGTTGTGCATTTAAGGATCGAAATACATATAATTAAATAAAATAAGACTTGATAGTAATTTCATGTCTTATATTTAATTGGGACATTGTATATTGGAAGGAATGAATTGTACGGTAACTATTTACTCAAAGGTTCTTTTATGATTAATATTAAAATCTATATTATCTGGAAAGTCATTGATCGCTAAAGGGGTTTACCCTTATTGTAGAATAAATATTATTTATTTAAATGAATTAATAGTTAATTTATTTATTTAAATAAGATTAGAATTGTTCTAATTGATTTATTCATAATCGGTTTAATATGGAGAACCTAAATGATCACATCATAAAAGGAATAATATTTATTTAAGAAGCAAATGGCATAATCGTAATAATAAGTTAAGTGTATTTAATTTAGTCTATGGTGATAGAATAAATTAAATAGCTTAATATTTATTATTTAATATTTTGAAAATATTAAATATAAATTAATAAGAGGAGTCTTATAATTATTAGTTTAATTCCTAAAGAAGTTTGAAAATTAATTAATAGTACTCTCAGATATTCCTATTAAGATTAGGAGACTAATTAATTAAAGGAGTTTAATTAATTATTCCTAATAGAATTAGGAGCCTAATTAATCAAAGGAGTTTAATTAGCTATTATGAAACCCCAATCCTAAATGGGTTAGGAGTGTTACCTACATCTATAAATAAAAAAGTCTTATTATAGAATAAGGTTACACAAATTACACACTATATTCCAAGAGTTGAGAGAGTACATAATTTTTATAGAGATAGAAACTAGGGTTTTTAGTCAAACACCCGTCTTCTTGAATTTTGTTCTTCCTTGATAGATCACCTCAGGCCAAACACTTGAGTGGCTAACGTTGATCAAAGGAAGGAATCAAACCCGGAGAACTCAATGAAAGCGCAAAGGATTTGGAATTGAACTCGTACCTCTGGAAGCTTAGTTCTACAAGGATATGATTCTATAATTTCTTCTCTTTCGTTTAATTAATAATTATGCATAAAGGATGATCCGGGTATATAGTTTGTAAAATTTTAAAATCTGATTTTATCATGCTTCCGCTACTTTGATGCAATTTGATTGTGTTCATGAATATTACAAACCTCACAGTGGTATCAGAGCCAAACCTTTATGTGAATTATTAATTGTTGTGATTCTATATATGGATGTGTATGTGTTTAGAACAATTTATTGGGCATAATTTGTTGTATAGAATCAAAATTTTGGAAGAAAAAAATAAAAAAATCGCGAACCAAAAATTTCAAATTTTGTCGCGGCGCTAGGCGCGCTAGATAGGCAGAAAGTCGGAATTGTTCTGCAGGTGTGGCGCGGGGCGCGCCGGACCAACAGAAAATCTGATTTTATTTTTTTTGCAGTTTTTTCAAAAATGAAATAAAGGAGTTTATTTTATTTGATTACATGCAATTTTTAAATTACCCATTAAATAATATCGATTCATATATAGAATGGTTTTATTATCCATGAGATGAATGTTATTTATTGATACATAAGATGATATGTATACAGTAAATGGGATTAATTATGGATTATTGACCAATGTGATTGAATTTTATTTTAGTAAGATGCCTGAATGTCTGGGTTTTATTAAATGGGGTATGTGTACCTCGTCTTCTCTAATTTTTCATTATGTAAATTTTATCTCCCTTCTATGTACTTCTCCTTGACTGCTGATTAAGGTTTCTATTTAAATTAAATAGTTTATGTAATAGGTTGGAGAAGCTTCGACTTCCAATCAAAGTTTGTTCATGATTGAAATTAATTTTTCTGAAAGTCAAACTTCTACTTGGGTATTGGATACCGGCTGTAGTTCTCACATATGTAATACTATGCAGGGACTGGTAAGAAGTAGAAAGCTGAACAAGGATGAAGTCGTCCTATGAGTGGGAAATGGAGCAATGGTTACTGCATTAGCTATAAGGACTTATTGTTTGGCACTGCCTTCGGGCAAATCCATTAGTTTAAATAATTGTTATTTTGTTCCAACATTCGTTAGAAACATTATTTCAATTTCTGTATTAGATATGGATGGTTTTGATATTATAATAAAGAACAATAGTTGTTCCATTTATAATAACAATATTTTATATGGTGTTGGTAAATTGCTGAATGGACTTTATATACTTGATTTGCATGAAAATATACTTTAAATTGAACAAACTAAGAAGGAAAAAAAAGATGATGTTAATTATACCTTCATGTGTTATTGTAGACTTGGTCATATTAATGAAACAAGATTATCCAAGTTGCATAAAGATGGGCTCTTAGAGCTATCTGATTAGGAATCATATCCAACTTGTGAATCTCGTCTAATGGGTAAAATGACTAAACCTCCTTTTAGTGGAAAAGGAGAAAGAGTTACAGAGTTGTTAGCGTTGGTACACACGGACGTTTGTGGACCTATGACAACGAATGCATTATGAGAGTATTCCTATTTTATTACTTTCACTAATGATCATTCAAGATTTGGATATGTATATTCAATGAAATATAAATCTGAATCGTTTGAAAAGTTCAAAGAATTTAGAAGTTAAGTAGAGAAACAAACAGGCAAAAGTATTAAGATTCTTCGATCGGATCGAGGTGGTGAACACTTAAGCGGTCAATTTCTCAATTGACTCAAAGAAAATGGTATAATCTCACAATGAACTCTACCAGGGACGCCACAGTTAAATGAAGTATCTGAAAGGAGAAATCGAACATTGTTGGACATGATTCGTTCCATGATGAGTTTTACCGATCTTCCAGTATCATTCTGGGGTTCTGCCTTAGAAGCGGCTGCATATCTACTAAATAAGGTCCCCTCGAAATCCGTTCCTAAGACTCCATATGAGATGCGGACAGGGAGGAAGCCTAGTCTTAAACATGTTAAGATTTGGAGATGTCCAGCTTATGTGAAAAGGTTTCAGAATGATAAGCTTGGAACAAGATCTAATAAGTGCACATTTGTGGGATATCCTAAAAAAAGTTTAGGATACTATTTCCACAATCCTCCTGAGCAACAGACGTTTGTTGCGAAACACGCTGCCTTCTTGGAAAAAGAGTTTATCCTTGAAGGGGTTAGTGGGAGAAAAATAGATCTTGAAGAAGTTCAAAAACCATAAACCACTACAGATCAATTGGATGAACCTGTCCAAGTAGAAACACCTTCTGTAACACACCCTATTCGTAAATTTGAAAGAGTACCGAAGATACCTAACAAGTATGAATTCGTCATAGAAGATGACGATGAGATACGCATCATGGATGATGATGATCCACTGAATTACGAACAGACTATGAGTAGTAAAGACTCAGAGAAATGGCTAGAAGCCATGAAATCCAAGATGAACTCTATGTATGAGAACTGAAGAAATGAATTCTCTCTATTTCAGTGTTTCTCTTCAATTACATTCAAGGTATATTTATACAAAACCTACAAGTACTACCCCTCCTTACTATTGAGATCACACTACAGCTCTAGAGATACGTTACAGCTGTAGATTAGATTATGAACAGTAGTGATATCTGCTAATACTCCCCCTCAAATTGGTGTATAGATATCTCGTATATCCAACTTGAAACATAAGGGATGAAACATCTTATTACTAAGACCTTTAATCAGAATATCAGCTAGTTGATGATCTGATTTTACAAAAGGTAAGCAAATAAGACCACTAGTTAGCTTTTCTTTGATGAAGTGTCTATCAATCTCAATGTGCTTCGTTCTATCATGCTGTACTGGGTCGTTTGCAATACTAATGGCTGCCTTATTATCACAAAATAATTGCATAGGCCCTTTAGTTGTAACACCCAAATCTTCTAGCAAAGTTCGAAGCCACATTAGTTCACATATTCCCAAAGCGATAGCTCGATATTCAGCCTCAGCACTAGACCTTGCCACAACGAACTGTTTCTTACTACGCCAGGTAACAAGATTACTTCCAACAAATGAACAGTAACCTGAAGTAGAACGACGACCCTCTATAGAACCAGCCCAATGTGTCGGAAAAAGCTTCAACTCTCATATGACCATGTGGTGCGAACAAGGAGCAGACTTGAGGTACCTCAAAACTCTGTAAACCGTTTCCATGTGATACTGTCGAGGATCATGCATATACTGACTTACTATCCCCACAGCATAAGATATATCGGGTCTAGTATGAGAAAGGTATATCACAAGTCCCACCAAACGTTGATATCTTTCTTTATCAACCGGAGGTCCTGTGCCGCCTACTAGATGATGATTAGCTTCAATAGGAGAATCGGCAGGCTTACATCCTAGCATGCCAATTTCTGATAAGAGATCAAGGACATACTTCCGTTGAGATTAAAAAATTCCACTAGAAGATCTTGCAACTTCAATACCAAGGAAGTATCTCAAATGACCAAGATCTTTAATCTCAAATTCTTTAGCCAGACTTGCTTTGAGGTTAACTAACTCTTCTTTATTATCCCCCGTCACCACTATGTCATCAACATAAACAATAAGAATAGTAGTCTTACCATTTATCTATTTGACAAATAGAGTGTGATCTGCTCGACTCTGTTTGTACCCAAATCTTATCATTGCCTTGTGGAATCTACCAAACCACGCTCTGGGAGATTGCTTCAAACCATATAACGCTTTTCGCAGATTGCAAACCTTACCTTCGGTGATAGATGAAGCAAAACCAGAGAGTATTTCCATGTAAATTTCTTCCAAGTCACCATGAAGGAATACATTTTTTACATCCAGTTGTTGAATATCCCAGCCAAAGTTTGCTGCACATGAAATTATGGTACGAACAGAATTCATCTTTACAACAGGAGCAAATGTCTCCTGGTAATCAATTCCATGAGTTTGAGTATATCCTTTTGTAACTATCCTGGCTTTGAGTCTCTCTACTGTCCCATCTGACTTCTGTTTGGCTGTATATACCCATTTGCAACCAACTGATTTTTTTCCGTAAGGAAGAGTAACTAGTTCCCATATATCATTCTTTTTCAGGGCATTCATCTCCTCAATCATAGCCTGTTTTCAATTCTTATTGTTCATTACTTCTTTCCACCCCTAATGAACAGATATTGAAGACAAGGAGGAAACAAATGATAGGTAGGATGCAGATAATTTATTATAGGCTATGAAATTAGAAATAAGATGTTGAATACAAGCTCTAACCCCTTTTCTAAGGGCAATGGGAACATCAATATCATCAGAAGAACAAACCGGAATGTCAGTATTATCAGAAAAAACAAGTAGGATTAGAATTCTCGCCATTAGCATTATTCTGACTAAGTTCGGAGCAAGGTTGGTGTAGTGGTGCAGAAATGGTGACCTTATGCTTGCCTTTTCGAGAATAGGTCCTCAACTCAGGCTCATTCTGTCTAGCACTCTGTAACTCCCCCTGTGTAAAATTATCAGGAACAACAATAATAACAGGAAAAATAAGACTTGGAATACTGGCCTCAGAAGGAAGATTCTCCTCATCAACAATATGCTCCCCCTGAGGAGAAGGGGTAGAAGCATAAAAAGGTTCTAATTCCCAAAAAGTTATATCCCGGATGACAGAGACTTTGTTAGAAGCAGGATGATAACATTTATACCCTTTTTGTGTTGGAGAATATCCAATAAACACACTTAAGGGCTTTGGGATCTAATTTTCCCCGAGTAGGAGATTTATCATGAACATAACACACAACCAAAAACACGAGGATAAGGACTGGTTGGGTGTCGGATAAAAGAGATAGGACTTTTGTTCCCAAGAACCCTAGAAGGAAGACGGTTTATAAGAAATGCAGCAGTCAGAACTGCATCTCTCCATAGAAATTTAGGGGTGTTCATGGTAAACATAAGAAATCGTGCAACCTCGAGCAAGTGTCGGTTTTTTCTTTCCGCCACACCATTTTATTCTGGAGTTTTGACACAAGAGGTTTGAAGGATGATGCCATGCTGAGAGAGGTAAGATGCAAATACATTATTATTACTATATTCACGACCATTATCACTATGAAGAATCCTGACTTTAGCATCAAATTGGGTTTGAATCATTTTGTGAAAATCCTGAAAACAATCAAACACTTCATTTTTTGATCGCAGAAGATAGATCCAAGTGACACGAGAATGACAATCAATGAAGCTAACAAACCATCTAAAACCAGAACGAGAAACAACCCGAGAGGGTCCCCATACATCAGAATAGATAATAGCAAAAGGCTCAGAGTGTCTACTATGAATGACAGAGTAAGTAGACCGTTTGTGTTTACCCAATTCGCATGGTTCACACAGAAACTGAGTTTTGTTACATTGTTGAACTAAAGATGAAAATAAAGACTAATACTAAAAATGAAGGATGTCCCAAACGTCGATGCCATTGATGGAGAGAGGTTAGGCGAGAGTAAAGAGTAGAGTGTAGAGCCTGAGTAGAGCACATTTTTTACGAGGGAACATCTAAATAATAGCGACCATTAACTGCAGTCCTGAAAAACACTGTGTCAGAAAAAATGTTACGGAACATTGTAGTGATTTGCAAAGATGTTGGACAGATAGTAAATTTGCAGTAAATGAAGGGATATGTAGAACGGATGATAATGTTAATGAAGGAGTACAAACGACAGAACCACGCCCGGAGATATAGAACAATGAGCCATCAGCAATCCGAACCTTGTTTTGTCCAGAGCAAGGGGTGTATAAAGTAAAAAGGTTTGATGAGCCGGTCATATGCTCGATGGCACCTGTATCTATAATCCAACTAGGGCAAGTGGATGAAACATGTAAAGCACAAGAATATATACCTGATGGAGCATAAAGAGGAGTAGATTGGGAATAGAATTTCTGAAAAACTGAGATCTACTCAGGAGTGAGTGCAGTAGTAGTTTCAGAAGTGTTGGATGTGTCAACAGGAAGAGGTGGAGTAGATATGTAGGCTTGGGATCCACGTCCACGGCCACGGCCAGACCGTCCTCCATGTCCTTTAGGACGCCCATGAAGCCTATAGCAACGATCCCTGGTATGATTTTTCCCCCCACAATAGTCACATTCGTGGGACTCCTTCTCAATAGGAGATGGAATGTAAATGCCTGGCTTAGGATGTGAAGCAACCAAGGCGGATTTGTCCACAGGATGGAGATTTAGAACCATTACCCGACGTCTACTTTCCTCTTGTTGGACCCGAGCATGAGCCTCTCATAGTGAGGGAAACGGTGTTTGACCAATTAGTTGGGCTCGAACTTGATCAAACTCAATGTTTAAACCAGCCAAAAAAATCAACCCGATCCTCGCTAACAAACTTCTGATAAGCTGTGGTATCCTCAGTACATTTGGCTGAAAAAACCCAGTAATGGTCAAGCTCCTGCCAAAGGGCATTAATCTCTGCAAAGTACTGTGCAACAGACTTCTCCCCTTGACCCAGCTCACGGATTTGCTTACGAATGTCATATGCCTTAGACATATCACCAGAGACAAAAAGTTTGAGAAATAGCCTCCCAAAGTTCATAGGCAGTGCCTAAAAACATATAACTACTCCGCATATTTGGTTCCATAGAGTTAAAAATCCATATTTTGACCATGGAATTATCAGACTTCCATTCTTCTTTAGTTATCCCCGGTTGTGCAGGCATAGTAGTTGTTCCATTGATGAAATGTTGCATACGATTGGCCTCAATCGACATACGGCATGCTTGAGACCATGTCAGGTAATTGGATCCATCCAATTTAAAAGGACTGAGAGCCAACGCAGAATTGAGGTGATTGTTTCTAATTAACTGCCCTTTATTTATTTCTGTAGTATCAACATTATGAATGGAACTAGATTCGGCCATGGTAATAGGAGTTACAAGAATTATCCAAGGAAATATCAACAAGGATAATCAAAAAACTCAGCAAAAATGGCAGGTTTTGAACAATAAGAGAGAAATTGGTTTTCTGAAGCAGTTGGGTCAATTTTGTGCAATAAAGCTAACAAGTATTGAATAGATAGTGGATAAATAAGCCAAACAAATGCTCAATACAAGCAGACAGTGAACACAGTAGGCCAACAAGCAGCTGGATAACTGCTTGGCTGAAACATGCTCAATACAAGCCAAACGAATAACTGATTGTACTTTAAAAAACCCAAATAAACAGTGTTAAGCAGCTGGATAGGATATATGCATAGCATTAACCATAGCAGTCCTTTTAGAGCATAGTCGGCAACTCACAGTGAACTCGGCAGACCAAAAGACAAAGCAGTAAGCTTAATACTATGCACAACTGAGTTTTGTGCCAAACGACCACTGTAGATAGGAGGAGAGAGAAACGACCACTGTGGGAGAAGCCGCACCGGAAAGGGCTACCGAAAAACTCCTCAAGCGCCGGTTGAAGGTGGCGCGTGGCGTCAGCGACTGGCAATTGGACCGACGCGTGAGGCAGTGGGTCGGTGAACTGAAATCTCCGGTAGACTCGCCTGTCAGTGTAGAACCCTAATACAGTCTCAATTTTTCCAACCGAACTGGTCTTGCAAGGTTTGTATGTGACTCTTTGTTCGGTAGTGACACAGAGAGAAAAAAGGAAAAAACGGAAGCAACCCTGATAAGAATCAAGCTCTGATACCATGAAGAAATGAATTCTCTCTATTTCAGTGTTTTTCTTCAATTACATTCAAGGTATATTTATACAAAACTTACAAGTACTACCCCTCCTTACTATTGAGATCACACTACAGCTGTAGAGATATGCCACAGCTGTAGATTAGATTATGAACAGTAGTGATATCTGCTAACAAGAATCAAGTATGGACTTTGATTTCATCACCTGAGGGCATTAAGCCTATTGGGTGCAAATGGGTCTTTAAAAGAAAGACTGGAACGGACGGCAAGGTAGAGAGACCTATAAGGCCCGACTGGTCGCGAATGGTTTCAAACAAAGACAAGTAGTTGACTATTATGATTCCTTCTCACCAATAGCTATGCTCAAGTACATTCGGATTTTTCTTGCAATTGCAACTTACTATGACTACGAAATCTGGCAGATGGACGTGAAAACGGTCGTCCTTAATGGGAAACTTGAGGAGGATGTGTATATAACACAACCAGAGGATTTTGTTTCAACGATTGAAACAAATCAAGTCTGTAAGCTGCAACGATCCATTTATGGATTGAAGCAAGCTTCTCGTAGGTAGAACATTCGTTTCGATGAGAAAATCAAAGAGTTTGATTTTATCAAAAATGAGGATGAACCATGTGTGTACAAGAAGGTTAGTGGGAGCGCTGTTTCATTCCTAGTATTATATGTTGACGATATATTACTGATAGGGAATAATATTCCTATGCTACAGTCGATCAAAATTTGGTTATCTAAACACTTCTTCATGAAGTACTTGGGAGAAGCATCCTATATTTTGAAGATAAAGATATATAGAGATAGATCTAAAAAGATGATCGACTTGTCCCAAGGAACGTACATTGACTCGATGCTAAAGAAGTTTAGCATGGAAGATTCCAAGTGAGGACTCATGCCGATGAGCCATGGAATACATCTCTTCAAGAAACAGGCCCCAAAGACACCCGAGGAGATAGACCGTATGAGTAAGAATCCTTATGCTTCAGCAATAGGATCTATCATGTACGGTATGATATGTACTAGACTAGATGTTGCTCATGCACTTAGTGTAACAAGCAGATATCAGTCGAATCCAGGAGAAGAGCACTGGAAGGCAGTGAAAAATATCCTGAAGTACTTGAGAAGAACTAAGGATGTATTTCTTGTCGATAATGGGTCTGAATTGAAACTAGAAAGCTACACAACTCAATTTTCAAACGGACCAAGATAACAGTAAATCTATTTCGGGGTATGTATTTACCTTAAACGGTGGCGCTATAAGTTGGAAGATTTCCAAGTAGCAAACAATTAATGATTCAGTGACAGATGCAAAGTACATACCTGCAAGTGAAACTACAAAGAAAACTGTTTTGATGAAGTTCATAACTGAACTTGGTGTGGTTCCTACCATTAGAGGAGCAGTACCTTTATTTTGTGACAACACTGGAACTGTTGCGCAGGTTAAGGAACCCAGGTCTCATCAGAAATTCAAGCACGCGTTGTGACGATTTCATTTGATTAGAGAGATCATTGAAAGAAGAGATGTCACCCTGGAGCGTGTAGACTCTCAAGACAACATTGCAGATTCATTTTCTAAAGCTTTAACACAACAACAGTTTGATCGTCACTTAGAGAAGATGGATATGAGATATCATGGTGATCGACTTTAGTGCAAGTGGAAGATTGAAAGTAGTATGCATACAAGCCAATCATGTTTGATGATAAAACATATATTTTGTAACAATCTTATTTATTTATTAACAAAAGTATTATTTAATTAAAGGCATTTATTTATCTACATGATGCTATTTTTATAATGTGATAAACTCATAGTTTTGAACAATGCTTTTAGAATTATGATGATGATCATGCTAATGAGATCTAAACTTTTAGATAGCTCATAAACTAAAATTGTTCTCAATCGTTGGATTACTAAAATGGAGATTAGTGAATCCGGATAGATTGTTACATATGTTTGCTCATTGGATGAGGATGATTGATCTCATGATCATTTGTGTGGAGACACAAAAGCAAGTATGTAGGTGCTTATTGGAGAATAAATACACTGAACTTGGCTCGCTAAGGAATACCTAATGGAGTTTTACTTGCCTATCAATAGGAATTCTTTTAGTGATAGTAGTACAAATAATCCTTAAATTTGAAATAATCATAGTATCTTGTGTATGATGAGTTATGCTTTGACATACCTCTTAAGACCCTAAGGGTATATCATAGGGTATGTTTGGGTGTAATAATTTATACATGGAGATAATGAATGAATAATAAAGAATTTACCGCTTCTAGTAAAATAAGAGAATGTCCTATGTGATTCGATAAATGCAACCTAGTAGTCCTTGGCCAAGGCAGAATGAAATTAGAAATAAGTTTCTAATTTGCATTAATCAGAATTGTGCATTTAAGGATCGAAATACATATAATTAAATAAAATAAGACTTAATAATAATTCCATGTCTTATATTTAATTGGGACATTGTATGGTAGAAGGAATGAATTGCACCATAACTATTTACTCAAACGTTCTTTTATGATTAATGTTGAAATCTATATTATCTGAAAAGTCGTTGAACGCTAAGGGGGCTTACCTTTATTGTAGAATAAATATTATTTATTTGAATGAATTAATATTGATTTATTTATTTAAATAAGATTAGAATTGTTCTAATTGATTTATTCGTAACCGATTTAATATGGATAACCTAAAGGGTCACACCATAAAAGGAATAATATTTAGTTAAGAATCAAATGGCATAATCGTAATAATAAATTAAATGTATTTAATTTAATGTATGGTGATAGAATAAATTAAATAGCTTAATATTTATTATTTAATATTTTAAAAATATTAAATATAAATTAATAAGAGGAGTCTTATTATTTGTTATTACTATTATTATTATTAGTTTAATTCTTAAAGGAGTTTGAGAATTAATTAATAGTACTCTCAGATATTCCTAATAAGATTAGGAGACTAATTAATTAAAGGAGTTTAATTAATTATTCCTAATAGAATTAGGAGCCTAATTAATTAATGGAGTTTAATTAATTATTATGAAACCCTAATCCTAAATGAGTTAGGAGGGTTACCTACATCTATAAATAAGAAAGTCTTATTATAGAATAAGGTTACACAAGTTACACACTTGATTCCAAGAGTTGGGAGAGTAAATAATTTCTATAGAAATAGAAACTAGGGTTTTTAGCCAAACACCCATCTTCTTGAATTTTGTTCTTCCTTGGTGGATCACCTCAGGCCAAACACTTAGGTGGCTAACGTTGATCAAATGAAGGAATCAAACCCAGAGAACTCAAGAAGAGCGCGAAGGATTTGGAATTGAACTCGTACCTGTGAAAGTTTAGTTCTACAAGGGTATGATTCTATAATTTCTTCTCTTTCGTTTAATTAATAATTATGCATATAGGATAATCCGGTTATATGGTTTGCAAAATTTTAAAATCTAATTTTACCATGGTTTCGCTAATTTGATGCAATTTGATTGTGTTCATGAATATTACAAACCTAACATGATCATCTCTAGTACACTTGGTGCATCATAAGAAGAGAAACTCATGCAGGTTCTAAAGGAGCATAAAAAGACCATTGGATATACGATAACTGATATTAAAGGATCTACATGCATGCATCGGATCTTGTTGGAGGATGAAGTGAAACCTGCTCGTCAACCACAAAGGAGATTGAACGGCAATGATAGATGTCGTGAAGAAAGAAATTCTCAAACTTCTTGACGTTGACGTGATCTACCCTATTTCGGATAGCAGTTGGGTTAGCCCAGTGCAAGTGGTTCCTAAGAAGACCGGAACAACTGTTATGAAAAATCAGAATGATGAGTTAATTCCTACCCGAATTTAAAATGGGTGGCGGGTTTGTATAGATTACAGAAAATTAAATGTTGTAACTCGCAAGGACCACTTTCCTTTCTTTTATTGATCAAATGCTTGAACGATTAGCTGGTCATTCTTATGATTGCTTTCTTGATGGATATTCACGTTATTTCCATATTGCAATTGCTCCAGGAGGATCAAGAAAATACTACCATTACATGCCCATTTGGTACCTTTGCGTATCGCCGCATGGCCTTCGGACTTTGCAACGCACCCGCTACTTTCCAAATGTGTATGGTTAGCAGATTTTCATATTATATTGAGCATATCATGGAAGTTTTTATGGACGATTTTACAATTTATGGAGACTCCTTTGATAATTGTTTGCATAATCATACACTTATCCTTCAAAGATGCATAGAAACTAACTGTCCTAAATTCTGAAAAATGCCATTTTATGGTTGAACAAGGTAAAGTTTTGGGTTATGTTGTTTCATCTAAGGGAATTGAAGTAGATAAAGCTAAAGTTGATGTTATTCAATCTGCCTTATCCCACTAGTGTGCGGAAAATTCGTTCTTTTCTTTGACATGCAGGTTTTTATCGGAGATTCATAAGGACTTTTCCAAAATAGCATTACCCCAATGTAGTTTACTACAAAAGGATGCAGTGTTTGAATTTGATGAGTGTCGAAAAACGTTTGATAAATTGAAGGAATCATTGACATCCACTCAAGTTATCCAACCGTCTGATTGAACCATTCCTTTTGAGATAATGTGCGACGCAAGTGACTATGCACTGGGAGCTGTTTTGGGTCAAAGAATTGGAAAAGCGTCACATGCCATTTATTACGCGTCGAGGACTTTGAATGATGCCCAGCAAAACTATTCTACTACTGAAAAAGAGCTTTTAGCTGCTGTTTTTGCTTTACTAAAGTTATTGTTTACTCTAATCATGCAGCTCTTCGTTATTTGATGACAAAGAAAGAGGCGAAACCAAGATTGATAAGATGGATACTTCTCTTGAGTGAATTTGACTTGGATATTAAGGACAAAAGAGGAACGAAGAATAGTGTTGCGGATCATTTGAGTCGTTTAGTTAATGTGCATGATGAACTTCAGCTGAAAGAAGAGTTTCCGGATGAACAATTGTTTTCTGCAAGTACAACTATACCGTGGTATGCAAATATTGTGAATTATTTGGCTACTAACATTTTACCTTTTGGTTTGTCCAAGGCTCAAAGAGATAAAATCAAAAGTGATACCAAACACTATGTGTGGGATGATCCCTACTTATGAAAGCATTGTGCCAACCAAGTGATACGAAGATGCATATCTAAAAGTGAAATTGCTTCTATTCTCACTTTTTGTCATACTTATGCTTGTAGAGTTCACTTTGGATCCAAGAGAACAACAAGGAAAGAATTAGAAAGTGGTTTCTTTTTGCCATCTATTTTCAAAGATTCATATTTGTTTTGCAAGTCATGCCTTAATTGTCAAAAGACGGGTAATATTTCCCAACGCATTGATTTCATGGGACCGTTTCCTGTATCTTTCGGTTATACTTATATTTTACTTGTTGTTGATTATGTTTCAAAATGGGTGGAAGCCAAAGCCACCAGGATTGACGATTCTAAAGTGGTTGCAAATTTTATTCAGTCTAACATCTTTTTTAGGTTTTGCATTCCAAGAGATCTAATTAGTGATCGAGTGACTCACTTTTGCAATTGAACTGTGGGAGCATTGTTGAGGAAGTACCATGTGACTAATAAGGTGTCAACTGCTTATCATTCGCAGACTAATGGACAAGCGAAGGTGTCGAATAGAGAAATCAAAGGCTATCATTGAAAAGACAGTTAATCCGAGCAGAAAAGATTGGAGTTTGCGCTTGGATGACGCTTTATGGGCATATCGGACCGCATTCAAGACACCTATTAGTATGTCACCTTATAGATTAGTGTCTGGGAAACCATGTCACCTGCCCGTTAAGTTGGAACATAAGGCTTACTGGGCTATTAAGAGCTTCAATATGAAGATGGATGAAAGTGGAGAACACCGGAAGAGTTGGAGGAAATTCGTAATGATGCTTATTAGAGTGCACAGATTTACAAGTAAAAAACGAGAGCTTTTCATGACAAGATGATCTCTAGAAAGGAATTTCAAATTGGTCAAAAAGTTCTCTACCAATCACGACTTCGTTTGTTTCCAGGAAAGTTACGTACTCGTTGGAGTCGACCCTTTGTTGTTACTAATGTTTTTCCTCATGGTGCAGCTAAAATCAAAAGTTTAGCAACTTCTAAAGTGTTCAAGATGAATGGTCATAGACTCAAATATTTCTATGAGGGTTTTCAAGAAGAAAACGTGGTCAATGTGGACCTTGAGGATCCGGTCTATACTGATTAACTCAAAGGAAGCGTTGAGTCGAGCCAATGACGATAAACAAAGGCATTGCTTTGGAGGCAACCCAAGAGGGGAGTATCTTTACTTTTCTTTGAACTTTACTTTTCTTTACCTTTTACTTTACATTGAAGACAATGTAAGTTTTAAGCGTGGGGGAAAGGATTTAGGATACTTTTTTATTTTATTTGTTCTATTTTATTTAGGTTATTTGTTTTTGTTATTTTGAATTTTGAATTTTGTGAGTATATTCACTGCAAACCCTCACGAGAATAAACACGTCCACTTGGGGAAACCTTGGGGTTTAAAGGCTTGTTGCACATGCTAAATGCAATCGTGTTTCCTACGAAAATATGATAATTTTAGATACGTCACTTGAGCAATAAGTTAATTTGGATTTTAATTTTTGACCAATGATAAAATTTTGATTCTTTTTTGATAACTTCTTGGAAGATTGATAAGCATTGTGTAATCTAAATTTGATTTTCTTTGTTGGTTATTTCTTTATTTGAGACCCTTCATTCTTGAGCACATGTCCATCATGTCGACCTAGTTTTAACTTGGAAGGAATTCATTAGATTGAATGTATTGAGGTAGAAATTTTGGAACTCTATCATTTATTTGATCATAATTTAAAGTGAATATGAGATATTATTTAAGAGGGGAAATGATTTAGGCGGAAAAATTTTGCAAGTTTGAAAAAAGAAGAAAAAAAAACAGAGGAAATAGAAAAAAAAATAAAAGATTTATGTGGTGAGTTGAGATGGAGTGTAAAGCGCACTTCCTCATAAACACGACATGTGAGATGGAGCGTAAAACGCACTCGCTGGTAAGATGGAGCATAAAATGCACTTACTGAAGTTCGAAAAAAAAACCTCTTGATCCTCTGGTGTTATCTGTTTATGTTAACCAAGAATGATGTGAGAATAGGTGTTTGAGTTTATTTTTCTCCTATTTGACTTTGATTTCGTAAATTTTTCCGAGTTTTGATTGGTTCGATACATGTGGATTCACATACGCACGAGGGGTTGAGAGTAAAGTAAGATTGATAAAGGAGCTCATGTTCTAGATGATGCATTGTTTTAAAGTTTTTTTAAGAGTTATTGTTTTGAATCTTTGAGGTCAATTTTGAAGTTCATATTAATTTGTGGCTCAAAAAGTTATGCAAATTTGTTTAGTTGAATTTTTTGTGTTATAGTTTATT
This sequence comes from Panax stipuleanatus, assembly GCA_020205555.1. Classification (NCBI taxonomy): domain Eukaryota; kingdom Viridiplantae; phylum Streptophyta; class Magnoliopsida; order Apiales; family Araliaceae; genus Panax; species Panax stipuleanatus. The sequence goes on from CM035123.1 coordinate 26,970,805, forward strand.
TTTGTTTTGCCCGATGACGAGCAAAAGATAAGTGTGGGGGAATTTGATGAGAATACAATATGTTATATTTTTATCACTTAATGCTTAATTTTTTATATTTATTTTGTGCCTAAATACACATTATTCTTATATTTTTATTTAAGGTGCAATTAGTGGAGTTCGTGACTTTAGAAGTGCTTTGGAGACAAATTGAGCATTATTTGGACTTAAAGTAAAAGGAGGGGCAAATTTGTAATTACGCGAGCACATAATTTTAATAAAGTCAATATCTTGGTGATCAAACAATATTTAATGCTTCTATTCATGGAAGGAAAGAACCAAGAAGAATCTTACAAGGAGAAGGAATAAGGTGGAAACAATCTTGGTGTGCAAGTCAAATCCAATGAAGGAAAGGAAAATCAATCTAGAAGATCTCTTTGAATGAAGTTCATTGTCACTAAGAAGTTGAAACCTACATGGAAAAGAATTAATATCCTATACCTAAAAATAGAGGATTACCAAGAGAGATTGAAAAAACATGTATACAAACTTTTCTCTCTATTATTCTTTGGTGATTCCATAATCATGTGTAACTAAACTTCTATTCTTGGATTAAGAAGACGAAAGCCTCAAATTATTATACTGTGAGATCTAATTCATTTTATTTGTTCTATTATTATTTTGAGTATTGATTATTCTTCTGCGTTTAAAGTATATGATTGATTTATTTAATTGCTAGAGTGCACACTAGTTTATTATTCATTAAAATCTACTGCTAAATTAGATATCATATTCGTAATTGTTTTGTCACTCTAATTTGTGAGGCAACTAAGGTTAATAATTGACTACTGATCACGAGATTAATATATCTTAGGAAGAATATTCGACTAAATTAAATGCAACCGCTTGTACTTGTATTGTTTAGCTTCATCGGTCTTTCTAATTCTTAAAGCATCTACTAGATTAAACTTTTAACGTTTGTCTGAAGTTATTTAGTAAATAGGGTTCTTTAGATCGCTTGTTTCTATCCAACTAAAATTAAAGAAAGACATGGAATGATTCTAAATGGTGAATTGATTCTAACGATGAATATTCAAAGTATTAATTGTTTATGCTTGAGTCAATGATCAGTGTATGTTTTTGAGAATTGAGGTGGAAGTTAACTTAATCCAAGGTTTGTTTTCCTGATTTATTTCGTTAGATTATTTTGCGTATTAGTTTACTTTAATTAACAATATTCAAAAAACCCCTTTTTTGGTTCACAAAGCATAATAAATAGGTTAATCATTCTCTGTGGGATCGACTCTTACTTGCACTACTACATAATTATCTTTCGCAGTAAGGCTTTATTTTTAGTTGTCTGCGACAACACACCAGGAATCCCAAAATGAAGGGACAAACAAATGAAGACCTCATTTAAATCAGTACAGAAACATTGAAGCATCATATATTATCAGAACTATAATGTTGCTTCCTTTTGAAATTTGAAGGTTCTGCAGAAATGCTTACCGATCATTCCCCCTCCTGCAACATGTCCATAAGAGTCATGAGGACCTTCGGTTCCACTTCCCAACTCACAGGGAAGATTTGGGCTGCCATATGAATTACCTCCTTCACTCACCCTTCCATTATAAACTCCAGAGCCCCCTCTTCCTCCATGACCAGCACCACCACCAGCTCCATTTGAATAATTACCCTTGCCAATACCATTTCTGCAACCTGGAAAATTCTATATATTAAGCCATAAGCTTTAAAAATTCAACTAAAAGGAATAAGTCAAATGTATATTAATAGTTCCAAAAGTGGGAGCACAGCATGTGTACACAGTACACTTCTGAGATACAACAAAAAGAACCGTTCAACTAATGATGCGCTGCTGAGCTGGGTTGCACAAAAAGGTATATTCATCTCAAAATTGAAAATCAGCAGAGGCGCAAATAAAAATAGGAAGAAAAAAAACAGGTTTATAATGCTACAAACAGAAGCGCGGGCTGGTATTGAAATAACAAAAGAACAATGATGTAATTTGATGCAGTAAAGATTTCGCTTTATTAGAAATTGTTACCTAATTCTGATGCAGTAATTGTGCCATCAGTGTCCACAATGACAGTTCTAGCCCTGTGAATATGAATTATACTTCCCTTTATAACGCCATACACAAGAATGTCTTCAACACGGCAAATCTGCCAAAAGTTAACAACAAAAGTAAAATGTTTCGTCTTTGAAGCAATATAGGATCCCTCAACTGGAAGCTACGGACAGTAATATATAATTTTCTACAATAGGAAGTTCCTGTAACTAGGAATCAGTCTAAAATTAAAAAATATAAATAAACTGAAAATATTCCTGGTACGTTTATATAATTCAGAAAAATGACTCTTACTTGAAGGGAAAAGGACAGTGTGTAATTAACATGGCAATCATCCGGCGGAGTTATCAAATCCTTCGGGCATGCCTGACTCTCACAATGCAATTTGGTTACCCTACACCAATCGGGAAAAAAGATAAATTCATACATCATTTGTTCTGCCAATCCATTATGTATACAAAACACAACAGATATATATGAACCAGTAGTTCGTACTCACATGTTCTTACTGTTATCATCGTCCAATGGGGCTTGAAGTAATGAACCTGGCCCAACCTGTCAAGTCAGCCTTGTAAACCACTAAAAACAACCCAAAAGAGATCATATTGGACAAATGGAAGGGATGTTAATAAAAAATTTATGAATGGATTCCGGAGCAAGAGAAATTTTGATACATTTAGGATATCATAAAATAGATTAATGGAAATTAAATTTCAAAAGCTATGCATAAATTATGGTATGAAGTGCTAGATTGAGCAACAGAAATATAAACAATCTTCCAATCATCTACACACAAGCATGGATTTGTAATCCCAGCAAAAAAATTGTAACAATTGGAATTATCAAGCAATTTCCACTATAAACTATAGTAATTCCATTAATTGTTCCAACAAGCTAACTGTTTATAACGGTAAACCTAGTAAGGAAAGTTTAAACAAAGTTCACAATCAAAATATTGGGATTCTGCATAATTTGTTTGTGACAACACTCTATAATGATAAATAGAGTAAACCGATGGCATCAAACAAAAATGTAAATGTCTAGTTGCACAAAGGCCACATACTCTAGCAGCATGAACCAAGGAAAAGTTGAGATGAAATGAGAATAATTTATTGAAGCACATATTTAGCATGCAGAAGAATGAAGCCATAAACAACGAAAAAGAAAAGCACAAAAAGTGAAGGGCATTTTGGTACATAGGATGACCAAATATAGATACATTAGTAGTTATACTCCAGAAGAAGGAAAAAAACGCATGAAGGCATAGAAATAAGACAATGCCTCAAGTCCTGAGCAATAGATGTTGGTCTCACTCATCCAGAGCACAGTTGTGGATGAGTGCTGTGAATACCACATTTAACATTTACATTCACATTCACTGCATGACACCATGAACTGCTTAACTCAAACAGTCAGACTCCACTGGAGTTCTTATGCAAAGCATCCTAATTCTTTACCATACGCCTCAGACAAGAATCTCTTTGTAGACACAAAGCTAAATCATACAAATAATAAAGCAATATTGATAATATCTTACAGTTATATTATAAAATAGTGACAAGGAAAGTCTTTGCGCTTTGATGACATCACCCTGACCGGTCAGCTTTAGAAGTCCCTGACCATATACAGCTAAGTTCGTATTTGAACTAATGACAGAGTTTTCCTGCCAAAGAAAAAGAACTATAACCGATGGCCACAAAGTTTGAAGTTTTGAACTACCAACACCAAAGACGTATTTATATTGATATCTATATATCGTATTGGAGATAAAATTTAATGATCATACCCTTATGACAGCAAGGTTTCTAACTTCCAGGACAGAGGTAGTATCGATGGTATTCCCACCATCATCAATTTGGATTCTGGAGTTCCACATGAGTAGCATTTTGACAGCCATTCGAAATGCACCATAAACCTTTGTTCATAGAAAATACATACTTCAAACTATAAGGAAAAAGCATAAAAAAGTTCATGAAAAGTCTGTATACGCACAGATACACATTATATGAGCTCATACCTTTATGATGGAATCACTCATTGAAAGTTCTTCAGCAATAAGCTCGAATTCAGAGATTCGATAATCAGACAATCCAAAGATGATGATGCCTCCACTAAGCAGACTGATTTGGCCTCTCACCTAACCAAACAAAGAGTTTTATCAGAAAATGAGAACTCTGTGGAGCAATTAGTCTTATAGAAGCCAGAAGGGAGAAGAATATAAGCATCACATGCACCAAAGGTTGACCGCAATTAAAACATTGAGGTTAGATGTTTTTTCCTTAAACCAAAGGAGTTGGATCTCATCACAAGGAGTAAGATAAATACATTCAAGCAATTTGAACGAGCTATCGATTAGAAGAATAGTATGAGCTAAAGAAGAAGATAAACTTCATCTGATTGTAACCTTCAGATGACCATGGTCAACGCCCAATTTCATTTATTTATTTTATTTTATTTTATTCATTTCATATGATATTTAAGTTGTGCATTTTGTGTAGATTTTTAGTTTTTAGAATCTTGAAATAGTCACTTTGTTCTTCTAGCTAATCCTGTGTAGACACAAGTTCCAACAATTCCCAGCATAGTAGTTAATCATTTCGTATAATTTCATGGATTTCTACAGGAACTTTACTTTTAAAACAAATAAACTATATCTTGAGAAACTCAAAACTCGAAAAGCAAAAATCCTTATATTCAAACACTATAACCCAAGTCAGATGATTAATTAAGAGTAAAGATTCATCGTATGTAATGAGCATTCGATTTTAGGATTCTAGAAAAAGAATCAGAATCGGAAATTCCACTGAATCAATTGTAAAAGTGCAATAATATTATATTCTAGTAGGTATGATCTAGTGTACACTAAAATGATGTGGTACATAAGTTCGCCAATGTATTTGTGTATTATAAAAATAAATTCCATTGTGTATAATGTGTTACTACACCTTCCCTTTCAAAGTTACATGACATTATATTAAGTATTAATAATATTCTTTATCTATGAATTCTTCATGAGCCTTTAGATAGGGAAAAACAAGAATGACGATGATGACAACAAGAAGACCTATTGTAACAGGTCCCTTTACAATTACTGTACGTAAGATGATTTGCACCAAGTTCTTAAGACTGTAGAGAGAAGATCACTTTCATAATGTTAAAAAACAAAGTTTCAAATATGTTTCTTTTGATCCTAAATATCACTAAAGCAAGCAGATATATAGAGTTCTCCACAAGAAGAAGACCTTAGACCCAATGGGCCCCACATTATGTACTTTGAGGGTAATATTATAATACAATTTTTATTTTTATTTTGCTAAATATAATACAAAATTATGTACTTGAGTCATCCTTGTGGAGACAAAATTTTGGTACTTATGCCATCCCTTTGGTAGTTGGAAGGAGTCTATGGAACTGGAAGTCAAACTAGCTCATGATCCCGTGTGAAGCATGGGCTTTGTTCTGTTATAAAATTATTATATTATTTATACTTTTTAAATTATATTATACTAATATATTAATTCTACTAATAATAGATTAACATTGTATACAATGATTTTTATATAAAGAATATTTAACTAATAATGTATAACTAATTATTGATGAAGAATTAAATAAATTTAAAAATCTACAATAATAATTCTTCTACTTATATAATATAAATGACAGTATTCCTCTTAAAAATGATTTATATATTTCTATATTCCTATGTTCATCTATTTATGTAATTATAAAATCTTAATTATATTCAAATAGTTATATTTATATAATTTAATAATAAAATATTATTGTTATCAATAATAAGAATTTTAAAGAACACTAACTAAATTAGAAAATGTATAATAATAAGAGATAGTGGTAAGTAAATAATTATGATAGTAAAAATGTATATGAAAATATTTTTGAAATTAAATAACAGATAAAAAATAGTTTCTTTTACTAAATTTTAGGTTTTTATTCCTACATTTTAGGGTTGCAGGAATGGGTTTTAGGGTTGAAACTATTTTGTGTTATTTATATATATATATATATATATATATATATATATATATAATTTATAGCTAGGATTTATTGCTAAATTTTAGGAGTGGATTTTAGGGTTGGGCCACTCCTAAATTTAGGGTTGAACGACGATTTTGTCTTATTTATATAATTTAATAATAAAAAATTATTGTTATCAATAATATGAATTTTAAATAACACTAACTAAATTAGAAAATGTATAAGAATAAGAGATAGTGGTAAGTAAATAAATGATAGTAAGAATGTAGATGAAAAAAATTTTGAAATTAAATAACAGATAAAAAAATAGTTTCTTTTACAAAATTTTAGGTTTATATTCCTACATTTTAGGGTTGTAGGACCATTTCTGAGTTTTAGGGTTGAGACTACTTTGTGCTATTTATTATATATATAGATTTTGTTTATAGTTAGGATTTATTGCTAAATTTTAGAGTTGAAGGGCCACTCCTAAAATTTAGTGTTGAACAACGATTTTGTCTTATATTTATTATATATATAGATTTTATATGCTAAATTATATATTTCATAAAACCTTCCATTTGTAATTTTAGTAACCACTAACTCACTATCTCCCTAGAGTTTCACTAGGGGATATGAGAGATCAATACAAAGAATTTTGCAAAATAAAAACTTTTGAACAACAAAAAGGACAAAGTAAAAAGTACGGCATTTTCAGTATATATAACTTGATTCATAAGATTATATTCACTTTTTTAACATGGTTCTACACAATATTTTTACAAAAGATTCACATAATATTTCTCAAATTTCTGTAATCAAAGAACTACCCCCGACACTAATTTCAAGCTCCGATCCTGGCGGTCTCATTACCTTACCCATATCTTTCGAATCCTTAAGGCCATATACAACCCATAGAGTTCTATAGATTGCTTAAGAAAATGTTGAAAATTGCAACAAGCAACAAAAACAAGACCCCACCTTACACCAAATTGTTTTCAGCAGAACTCAGTATAAGTAATTGATCCGAATTCCCAAGTCACGTACCTTTTTTTCTTACACTAGCATTGGTGGTGGAATGACAACTCTCCAATATTGCACCAACTTGTCACACACAGTGCAAGAAAGAAAGAAATATGGAGGATAAAAAATAAATACAAACAAGGACAAAAGCATTTAGATAGAAATAATGTCGTCGCGCGACTTATTTAAGTATACTAAAGAAATCTTCTTCTAGAAAGATACCATACCAGAAGAATACCTTGGCAATATTACTGTGGCATAAGACAAACCAAGTGCATGTACATATATGAAGGAAAATAATGACTTAATAACCTGAACTCTGGTCCAAAGCAGAGGTACCAAAACTTTTGCATTGTTTTCCACAAAAACATTTGACCATAGTGGGCTAGTAGAAAAGTCGAGCAACGGAGTTTCTGTTTCTGTTGTGAGATTGTCGTTGCCAACTCTTAAACTTAGTACCGATGCATCAAAGTAAGTACCTGCTGCACCAGCATTCGATGAGCATCCAATACTCAAACCACCTACAACATTGAATAAAGGCCATGTAGCTTAAAACATAAAGCAACGCATATGTATTTTTAGTTCTATTATTAGTATTATTATTATTATTATTTTGGTTGCAGGGGCTTAACATAGAACATTTTTTAAATCAGAACGCCACAATGAGCAAACAATCAAGCACTTACTATATACTACGTGGGCTTATTATAAGAAATCGGTTGATCACTAATTCCAGACGTAATTTAGGTGAGGCATAAGAAAGGAAAAGACAGTCAAAAAGAAATTGAAAGACAAAATACCACATAATGTATAGAAACTAGAAACTGCGCTCTAAAGATTGAATACACATACATATAGCTCCTCATCACATATTTAAATTATGTACAATGTACATGCAGGGTTTGAACGAGGAAAGTTGTCTCCCAAACTTAAGTACATCAAATTACCTATCAAAACAACAAAACCTCAATCAAGGGTTTTATATCCATTCTCTAAGAAGAGATTAGAACCTTTTTATATCAGTAGGGAAAAGCTATTTAGGCTCCCTGGATGTCTCAAATTGACATCAACTCTAGTATCTTTCATTATTCCAAATTTCCCCATGACATATCTGTTCTTGAATCAACCCATTACTTCTTACTAATTTTTTTCGATTCATTAACTCCACCAGTTTGTGCTTAGCCACATCATACACCTTACTAACGCAACTTAAACAAATTAAATGTCAGGCTACATATTCACATTGCAATCCATACAGCTGGCATCAACATTATATGAACAAGTTCCCATGGACACTCACTAAACTTAGATTTGATGATAATAACTCATTCTAAGTTCTCTGGGATCCTTCCCAAAATTTTAAAAGAACATACATCTTATAATTAAATTAAGCAACACTAACAAATGAACTATATCAT